>OY728157.1:1647296488-1647902833 GCA_963277665.1 Viscum album | reverse complement strand
TATCACATTATTTCCCTTTGACGTCTTCGGGAGACCTGTGACAAAGTCCATAGTAACATTTTCCCATTTCCACATGGGTATAGGCAATGAATGCATCATACCTTTGAACTTTTTTCTCTCAACTTTAACTTGCTGACATACCAAGCACCTTGATATATATTCCGCAATCTCCTTCTTTATGTTATCCCACCAGAATTGTTCTCGGAGATCATGATACATCTTGGTACTCCCAAGATGGATAGAGAAAGTTGAGCTATGTGCATTATCCAATAGCTCCTTCTTTATCCCAGGCGACGAAGGCACACAAAGCTGCGTTCCAAACTGAATCACACCATCATCGTCGATATGGAACTCTTGCAGCTTCCCTTCCTTTACTGCATTCACCCTCTTTTGTATCTCCACATAATCCCTTTGTGCTTCCTTAATCTTCTCCTAGATGGATGGTTGCGCAATAATTTGTGCAAGGTAGGATGTATCCCCTGCCATTATGATTTCCAAATCCATTCTTTTCATATCCATGAAGATAGGGTCTTTCTCAATCTGCAGCATGGATAGAGTAGCAGGTTCTTTTCTTCTTAGAGCACCAGCTACCTTGTTCGCCTTTCCAGGATGATAGTGAATAGAGCAATCGTAATCATTGATTAGCTCTAACCATCTCCTTTGACGCATGTTGAGCTCCTTTTGTGTGAATATATACTTTATGCTCTTGTGGTCAGTGTATATGTCACACTTCTCACCATAAAGGTAGTGCCGCCAGATTTTCAAGGAAAAAATCACGACTGCCAGCTCTAGATCATGCATTGGGTAGTTCTGCTCATGGATCTTCAACTGTCGTGAGACGTAGGCTATCACATTATCATTTTTCATAAGTACACAACCCAATCCTTTATTTTAAGCATCACTGTATATCACAAAACTTTCTCCACTTTTTGGTAGTGTGAGTATAGGTGCAGTGATCAGCCTTATCTTTAGATCCATGAAGATTCCCTCATATTCTTCCATCCATACATACTTTACCCCTTTCCTTGTTAACTTAGTTAGCAGAATTGAAAATCATGAGAAGTTTCTCACAAAACGTCGGTAGTACCCAGCTAATCCAAGAAAACTACAGATTTTTGTGACACTAGAGGGCCTGGTCCATTTATCAATCGCCTTTGTCTTTGAAGGATCTATAGAAATTCCCTCACTTGTGATCACATGTCCCAAGAACGTGACTTGATTCATCCAAAAGTCACACTTTCTTAACTTGGCGTACAACTTCTCCTTTCTCAATGTCGCCAACACAAGTCTTAGATGTTCTTCATGTTCCTCCTTGCTCTTGGAGTAGATGAGAATATTGTCGATAAACACTACCACAAATTTGTCGAGGTAATGTCTAAAGACTCTATTCATCAAATCCATGAAGATTTTAGGGGAATTAGTAAGTCCAAAGGGCATCACCCACATCCAGTTTTGAGTCTTCGTCTGGTGAAGGCAGCTTCTAGTGTTTCACACTCCTCGTCGCCGCTCACGATCTATTGAGATGCTTCATGTGATGTTCTGTCCTGCTGGTTTGGTGCTTCAGTTGGTGTTCTGGAGAATGACGCTGCTGGTGAGGCCTTAGACCGCATGCTCTCTGCTCTGGCCTCACAATCCTTTGCTCCTATCCGGGTCGGACAAGTGCGGTGGACTTCAAAGAGGTTTTGGGATGTGAGGTGCGAGCGGTCAATGGTGTCCCGGGCTCGCTCTTCGTCAACTAGTGAAGGCCTTTTAGTGGATTCGGTTGGTGTTCGTTCGCTTTTGATGTTTCGAGGAGTTTCTTGTCGCTATTCCTGCAAAAGACCGCATTCTTCTATGCTCTGGATCCAGGTTTTCACCTTTCTCTCCGAGGTGGAGCTGAGCGGTGGTCTACATGGTTCTTTGGGAAGTGAGTCTGTGCGGGTGGCTTCGGGAGTGATGACGGATCGATCATCGACGGCGAGTTCATCTCCGGTGATGTTGTCTACGGTGGTTGGCAGTGAACTGACTATTGGTGTTTGCGTGACGCGGGATGGCTGGTTCGTAGCTCGAGGCGTTAATTATGTGCTGTTTGAATTTGAAACCGGTGTGTGGAAATGGTTCGAGGCGCGGTGAAGTTGGTGTTTGAATTTTTTGAAATTTGAAATCTGTATGGTGAACTATGAGGCTGCACTGAATGTTTCTATATGGTTCTCACATTTCCTTAAAAGTGTTTTTTAATAAAATAAAAAATGAATTTGGAGGAAAAGGGCATCACCAAAAACTCATAGTGCCCATACCTTGTACGGAAGGCAGTCTTCTGAATATCTTCCTTTTTCACCTTTACCTGATGACACTACGAGAAAAATGGGCATTTGCGACGGGTTATTTGCGACGGGGATAAATCCCGTCGCAAATAGTCCCGTTAGAAACTTATTTGCGACGGGCAAATTCCCCCGTCGCAAATAAGTAGTTATTTGCGACGGGTTAGCTTTCCCCGTCGCAAAAGGACTGATGCGCTTTGCGTGCCAAATCGCGGGAAAGTTATTTGCGACGGGCGGTTACCGTCCGTCGCAAATAACCAGCGGCGGTAAAAGATATTTGCGACGGGAATATACCCCCGTCGCAAATAGTATGTCGGCAGGTTATTATTTGCGACGGGTCCCGTCGCAAATAACTATTTAACCGTTGACCGTAATAAATGCGGGCTAAGGTATTTGCGACGGGTACAGTCGCAAATAGACCCGTCGCAAATAATCTAACCTATAAATACCCCACATCCGTTTTTTTTCATTCATTCTCAAAATCGATCTTCTACTTCTCTCAAAACTCTTTTTTTAGAGTTCAGTGTTTCTTGAGTTTAATTTTTTTTTCCGGAGTTGATATTGAAGTTTTCAACAACGATCAGAGATCAACCTCAGATCAATTTTAAAGGTATTTATGTTCATTTTAATTTAATATTTATTTTAAATTTTTTATTAGTTTCAATTATTCTTAATTAGTTGTAATTTAATTATGTTTACATTGTTTTGTTACTTAATAAATTTAAATTATTAGTATTCATTGTTCATAGTTAATGGTACTTAGGAATAATTAGTAATAATTGCCAATAATTAAGAATAAATACTAATAATTAGTAATAAATACCAATAATTAGGAATAATTAGTAATAATTACCAATAATTAGTAATAATTTCCAATAATTACCAATAATTAGTAATAATTAGTAATAATTATTAATAATTAGCAATAATTAGTAATAATTACCAATAATTAGTAATAATTACCAATATTTAGTACTAAATAGTAATAATTAGCAATAATTACCAATAATTAGGAATAATTAGTAATAATTACCAATAATTACCAATAATTACCAATATTTAGTACTAAATAGTAATAATTAGTAATAATTACCAATAATTAGGAATAATTAGTAATAATTACCAATAATTAGGAATAATTAGTAATAATTAATAATAATTACCAATAATTATCCATAATTAGTAATAATTACCAATAATTATCCATAATTAGTAATAATTACCAATAATTACCAAGAATTACCAATAATTAGTAATAATTTACTAATTACCAAAAATTATCCATAATTAGTAATAATTACCGATAATTACCAATAATTAGTCATAATTTACTAATTACCAATAATTATCCATAATTAGTAATAATTACCAATAATTAGTAATAATTACCAATAATTAGTAATAATTAGAAATAATTACCAATAATTACCAGTAGTTAGAAATAATTACCAATAATTATCCATAATTAGTAATAATTACCAATAATTATCCATAATTAGTAATAATTACCAATAATTACCAATAATAACCAATAATTACCAATAATTACCAATAATTACCAATAATTAGTAATAATTGGTAATAATTAGTAATAATTACCAATAATTAGTAATAATTAGAAATAATTTCCAATAATTACCACTAATTAGTAATAATTAATAATAATTACCAATAATTAGTAATAATTAGTAATAATTACCAATAATTAGTAATAATTAGTAATAATTAGTAATAATTAGTAATAATTAGTAATAATTAGTAATAATTAGTAATAATTAGTAATAATTAGTAATAATTAGTAATAATTACCAATAATTAATAATAATTACCAATAATTAGTAATAATTACCAATAATTAGTAATAATTAGTAATAATTAGTAATAATTAGTAATAATTAGTAATAATTAGTAATAATTAGTAATAATTAGTAATAATTACCAATAATTAGTAATAATTAGTAATAATTAGTAATAATTACCAATAATTAGTAATAATTACCAATAATTACCAATATTTAGTAATAATTAGTAATAATTAGTAATAATTAGTAATAATTAGTAATAATTACCAATAATTAGTAATAATTACCAATAATTAGTAATAATTACCAATAATTAGTAATAATTACCAATAATTAGTAATAATTACCAATAATTAGTAATAATTAGTAATAATTAGTAATAATTAGTAATAATTACCAATAATTAGTAATAATTACCAATAATTAGTAATAATTACCAATAATTAGTAATAATTACCAATAATTAGTAATAATTACCAATAATTAGTAATAATTAACAACAATTAGTAATAATTAGTAATAATTAGTAATAATTAGCAATAATTAGTAATAATTAGCAATAATTAGTAATAATTAGCAATAATTAGCAATAATTAGCAATAATTAGCAATAATTAGCAATAATTAGCAATAATTAGCAATAATTTGTAATAATTACCAATAATTAGTAATAATTAGCAATAATTACCAATACTTACCAATAATTACCAATAATTACCAATAATTACCAATAATTACCAATAATTACCAATAATTACCAATAATTAGTAATAATTACCAATAATTACCAATAATTAGTAATAATTACCAATAATTAGTAATAATTACCAATAATTAGTAATAATTAGTAATAATTAGTAATAATTAGTAATAATTAGTAATAATTAGTAATAATTAGTAATAATTAGTAATAATTACCAATAATTACCAATATTTTCCAATAATTACCAATATTTACCAATATTTTCCAATATTTACCAATATTTACCAATATTTACCAATATTTACCAATATTTACCAATAATTACCAATATTTACCAATAATTACCAATATTTACCAATAATTTGGAATAATTACCAATAATTTGGAATAATTACCAATAATTAAGAATAATTACCAATAATTAGGAATAATTACCAATAATTAGGAATAATAACATTATTACATTATTTGTATATTTTATTATTAATATTAAAATAATATAATTTTCTATATTATATACAATTCTCTTTTCATCTGTGTGTTTTCTGTCTCCACATGTAATATTTGCATTCTTTTTCAAAATTATCAACCTACTCGCCAATGGAGAGGTGAAAGTGAATGCAAATATTACATGTGGAGACAGAATGTTAAACACACAGATGAAAGGAGAATTGTATATAATATAGAAAATTATATTATTTTAATATTAATAATAAAATATACCAATAATGTAATAATGTTATTATTATATAATTAATATTTATGAAAAAATTATATTAGTATTATTAAAAAAATAAAAAATCAATATAATATTAAAATTATCAATATTTGTAACAGGTTTTGCTTTATTCTCAACATATTCAATCCTTGCTTGAGTGTTTTTTCTAACAAATTATTCAAAACTAGTAATGCTTTTATATTTTATAGAAAAATATGGAACAACGAGGTCGTCAATAATCATTATTAGATGACCGCATATGGATAAATCAACGTAGAAATTCAAACGGTTATGATTTAAATCCAGTATATATAGAGGGTGTGGAGACTTTTTTATCATTTGCGGCATCAAATCCAGAATTTGTTTCAGAAGGAAAAATAAAATGCCCTTGTAGAAAATGTGCATTGAGAACGTTTGACACGTTTGAAAAAGTGGGGGGACATCTCTTGTGTTTTGGTTTTCAACCAGATTATGTTTTTTGGTATCAACATGATGAATGCAGTTCCAGAGTAGGTGATACCAACTTGATTCCGGATCCATCCCGGTTTCAAGATTTAGTACATGATTTTGCAGGTTCATCTGTTCAACATACAGAAACTCCAGCTGATATAGATTCAAATCCTGAGTTGGCACCGTCTGAATTTTATGAGTTATTGAGGTCTGCTGAGGATGCATTATATCCTGGCTGCAAGATGAGCAAATTAGAAGCAGTTGCAAAATTTATGGCTATCAAATCAGATAACGGAATGTCAAACACCTGTTTTGACCAGATATTTTCTTTGCTTAAAACACTGTTACCCGAAAGAAATGTTTTGCCTGCAAATTACTATGAGAGTAAGAGGCTGGTTCAAAATTTGGGACTTACTTGTCAGAATATTCATGCATGTTCAAATGACTGCATTTTATATTCTGGGGAAAATGAGTCGTTGGATAGTTTTCCCACATGTGGGCAATTGAGATATAATGAAGGGAAACATGGGAAGTCTGGTTTGATTCCTGTAAAACAGTTGAGATATTTTCCGCTTACATCCAGACTTCAGCGTTTATTCTTGTCTAAGAATACAACGACAATGATGTCATGGCATAAAGCGAATATTTCAACCGATAAAAGCTTGAATCATCCAGCCGATGGTGATTCATGGAAACATTTTGATAGAGTGCATCCATCCTTTATTTTAGAAGCTAGAAATGTTCGACTGGGCCTTTCCACTGATGGTTTCTGTCCGTTCAGATCTTATGGTAGTCAATATTCATGTTTTCCTGTTTTTTTAACTCCGTACAATTTACCTCCATGGATGTTGATGAAGGAGCCATATATATTTTTGACTTTACTAATTCCAGGACATCCGAAGAAAAATATTGATGTTTATTTGAAACCATTGATTGATGAATTAAGTTTATTGTGGAGTACTGGTATCAGTACATATGATGTTGCTACGAAACATAATTTCATACTGAGAGCAGCATTGATGTGGACAATTAGTGACTTCCCGGCTTATGGGATGTTATCTGGCTGGAGTACACATGGTCAGAAATCATGTCCTTACTGTATGGGAGAGAACAAAGAATTTATGCTCATTCATGGAAAGAAACCTTGTTATTTTGACTGTCATCGCAGATTTCTTCCAGCTGATCATCCTTTTCGCAGAAACAGATCTCATTTTAGAAAAGGAACAATTGAAAGGGATGGACCTCCAAAAATGCTATCAGGTTCGGAGTTAAAATAAGTTGTATTTTCATTACCTCCCATCACTTTTGGTCCCGCAATAAACCAACAGAAAATTTCTGGTTTTAGGAAAGAACACAATTGGATTAAACGTAGCATATTTTGGGATTTTCCATATTGGTCTGATTTGCTGGTCCGCCACATGTTGGATGTCATGCATATTGAGAAGAACTGTTTTGATAGTTTGTTTCATACAGTTTTGGATACGCCAGGAAAGAGCAAAGACAATGTAAATGCACGTTTAGATCTTTCCCAAATTTGTAGGCGTCCAGAACTGGAACTGTTTGAGAATGTCAGAACAGAAATGTTACTGAAACCAAAAGCAGCTTATACACTGTCTAAAGAAAACCGTTTATTATTTTGTCAGTGGATTGCAGATTTGAGACTTCCAGATAGCTATGCTTCCAATTTGGGTAGACGTGTAAAGAATAGTCATATTACTGGATTAAAAAGTCATGATTGTCATGTTATAATGGAAAGACTTCTACCCATTGGATTAAGAGGTATGTTGAATTCTGTGATTTGGGATTCCATAACAGACATGTCTCATTTTTTTTGGGAAATTTGTGCGGCTACAGAAGATTATGATGCTCTATGCAAACTTGAAGAAGATGTTGTTGTAATTATATATAAACTGGAAAAAATATTTCCGTTGTCTTTCTTCGACTCAATGGAACATTTGATGTTACATTTTCCATATGAAGAAAAATGTGGAGGTCCAGTACAGTTTCGATGGATGTACCCATTTGAAAGATGCATGCAAAAATTTAAAAGAAAAGTACGTAACAAATCATCTGTTGAAGGATCTATTGCAGAAGCTTATTTGCAAGAGGAAATATCTTTTTTCTGCTCCCATTATTTTGAATCTGAGTATCCTTCAAAACACAACCGAATGGGACGGAACGAGAGGAATATTGATGAAATTGACAATCAATTATCTGTTTTCAACCAGCCAGAGCTTGGTTTTGGTGGAGTTTATGAACGCTGGCTTTCGGATGATGAACATCATAGAGCTCATACGTATGTTCTGCTCAACTGTGAAGAGATGACATCAGTTTTACTTTAAGTGTTTATATCACTTATTCTATCAGTTACGTTACAGTAAATAACTTTGTTTTTTATAGGTTGTATGATAATCATATCAAGAAACAAATTCCACAAATTACAGCAGCTGCTCTCGAAGAACGCCGACAGAAAAATTTCTCTCAGTGGTTTCAAAAACTGGTAACATAAATTCTTTATCTTTTAGCAACTCATTCAATGTATAGTTTACTATATTGATAATTATTTCACAAATTTTCAGGTGTCTCGACATGCTGATAAAATTGACAAACGGCTGTGTATATTGAGTAACCCACCTTCCAAACTTGTTAAAACTTATAATGCTTATGTGGTGAATGGATTTCGATTTCACACACATGCATATGGGGAATAAAAAAAACAATGAACAGTGGAGTTAGTTTGAGAGGATCTCATCATCGAGAAAATGAAGTTGACTTTTATGGCATACTTGATGAAATCATTGAACTCTGTTATCTTGGACAACATTGAATAACCATGTTCAAATGTCGGTGGTTGGATACAGAGAGAGGCGTGCGTGTTCATCCGACTCATGGAATCATTGATATTAAATGTAAAAGTGTTCTCGCAGTAAATGAACCATTCTTATTGGCTCAACAGGCACATCAAGTTTATTACACAAAGTACTGTGCTACATCAAGAGACTTGACTGATTGGTGGAGTGTAATAAAAATCAAAATTTGAGACAATCAGTTTAGTCAAAGTGAATGTACTTTCACTGATGTGTAAAGAATTGAAGTTTTTCAAGAGAGTACTCAAAATCAATCTTTTTTACAAAGAGACATGAATATCGATGACAACACCCCACATTTAAGAGTCGGTGATGACGATGATGTTAATGATGTCACATATGAATTTGAAATGGTAAGAGATGAAGCAACTGGAACTTGAACGGATATCGATGATGTTGAGGAGGAATATGAAGATGACATTGACATATATGAAGATGATGATGAAGATGAACACTGATATAATTCCATGGTAGTTATATACAATCATAATATATATATGTATATATAATAGTAATTATCAATTATTTGCTAACAACATTAACATTTTCTGTTTCAGATGGACGATGACACATTTCGTGAGTTGGTGGATGCTGACCTGCCTTTCGATGCGGATGAGTTGCTGGCAGATGACCCTCAGCCTGCAGGAGCTCCAGGGAGTACGCGGAGGGGGCACGGTCTTGCACGATTGATGATTCCTGACCCCATCCCCGAGCGACGTCCACGTCTTGGGTTTGATCCACGCACACGGAGGTGTGATAACCTGTGTGATAACCTGTGGATTTGACTAAGATTTCATTAATCTATTCACATAATAAATGTTTATTATTTTTACAGTTTTCTGCATATAGCAGTCGGACAGGGCAGCGCTATTTTGCGCAACTATTTCTCTCAGTCGTGGACCACATGGGAGCAGATTCCCATTGATGTGCAGCAGGCCATGTTCGGTCATTGGTTGGTACGTACGTAAATAAATAATTTTTATTTTGAAAATTATTTCATTTCTAACTTGATATTTTGATTTATTTGTAGGGTTTATGGTATCCGATCGAGGATACCATGCGTGACGCCATCCACGAGGCATGGGAGGTGGCCATGCGTGATCGCTTTCGTCAGTTTTTGCACAATTTAAGAAAAGCTACCATGAAGAAAGCAGGAGTGTCAGATCTTGACGAGTCATGTAGAGCACACCGACCAGAGTACATTTCATCCCATGTATGGGATGGATTATGTGCGCACTGGTAGAGTGGTGCCTTTCAGAGGAGATCATCGGTGGGGAGGCAGAATCGGGGGAGACAGGAGGTGACTCATCGAGCTGGGAGTCGTTCTTTCAGTACTCATAGACAGCATCTAGTACGTACATTATTTATAAATATTTTATATAACTATAAATATTAACAGTTTATTTTTTATTCTTATAGGCTGTCGAGCACCCCGATATTACGGAGTACGACGTATATCAGAGGATGTATAGTGATCCTGCTACTGGGAAGCTCAGAGGTGATCGTCAGCATCACATCGTGGTCAGTATTATTTGTTTTCAAGTTTAAAAATTAACTGCATATAATATATTCACAATTTTAATTTTAAATTGCAACTACATGAGTCATATGAGGCCGCAGCATCACAGACCCGGCCTGAGAGTCAGGCCGAGTCATCAGATCAGACCACTGGCCGTCAGTTTGATGAGGCGACATGGATTCAGGCCACCCAGTATGCCTTCAAGAAGGGCCGGGTAGTTGGTATCAGCTCTCGACTGACTCCCGGAGATTATTATGGCAGTGCTGCGATGTCGGCGTCCATCTCGAGAGGAGCTCGTGCATCTTCTTCTGCTACACAGTATGAGGATCAGTTGCGATCTCAGACTGCATTGATAGAGAGTCTCCGATAGGAGCAGGAGCAGATGCGTCAGCAGCAGCAGCAGCATGAGGAGGAGCGTCGACACCAGTAGCAGCTGTACGAGGAGCAGATGAGTCGGTGGCAGCAGCAGCAGCAGGAGCAGATGGAGTACATGCACCGACTCACTCATGCTTTAGGGATGGAGTTTCCTCCACCAGCATCTTCAGATCCCCCCCTCCCCCCTCCTTCAGATTAGAGTTTGTTTTTATGTTATAAAGTTTGTTAAATCAAAATATGAATTTTTTTTCTATTTGTAGTTTCTGTCTCATTATAAAATATTAATAATATTATATTTTGAAATAACAATATTAATATGAATAATAATATTATTTATATTTTATAATATTAAATTATATATATATATTAAAATTTTATAATATTATAATTTAATTATATTTTTTTGTAATATTTGAATTATTTTAATATTTGAATGTAAAATAAATCTATTATTTTTATATTAATTAAAATAACTTATTAATATTTTTTTTATTTATGAATTATAATTCTAATATTATTATATTAATTAAATCATTTATTAATATTCTATTATTTTTTATTTTTGAATTATAATTCTATTATTATTATATTAATTAAAATAATTTATTAATAATTTATTATTTTTATTTGTGAATTATAATTCTATTATTATATTAATTAAAATCATTTATTAATATTTTATTATTTTTTATTTTTGAATTATAATTGGATTATTATTATATTAATTAAAATAATTTATTAATTATTTATTTTTTTATTTTTTTTATAGTATTTGCGACGGGATACTATGCCCGTCGCAAATAGTATTATTATTAAATTCATTAAAATAATTTATTAATAGTTTTTATTTTTATTTTAAAAATAGTAATTGCGACGAGCCTGTCGCAAATAGTAATTGCGACGGGCCCGTCGCAACAAGTATTTGCGATGGGACCCGTCGCAATTACTATTTTAAAAGTTTTTTACAAATATACGGAGTAATATTTGCGACGGGAAGGATCCCCGTCGCAAATAATGTCTTTAGCGACGGGCCCGTCGCAAATAATTGTTGTTGCGACGCCGTTTTCCGCAACGGGCCATTTGCGAAGGGCCCCCGTCGCAAATGACCCGTCGCAAATACCTGTTTTTTCTAGTAGTGTGATATCCAGAATGAAGATCCACCTTTGAGAAGTATTGATCTCCATTTAACTGGTCGAACAAGTCATAAATCCTTGGGAGAGGATACTTATTCTTTATGGTGATCTTGTTGAGTTCTCGATAATCGACACACAACCGCATGGTTCCATCCTTCTTCTTCACAAAGAGTACTGGAACACCCCAAGGTGATGCACTAGGGCGTATGAACCCTTTGTCCAAATGCTCTTGCAGCTGCTTCTTTAACTCCTCCAGTTCGATAGGAGCTATCCTATAGGGGAACTTTGAGATAGGAGTAGCTCCAGGTATGAGTTCAATTGAGAACTCCACCTCATGATCCGGGGGAATTTCGGGTAACTCTTCTGGAAATACATCGCCGTATTCCCTCACGATGGGCATTTTCTCAAGGTTGAAACTTTCCTTCGACTCAACCATTTGGGCGAGGTATGCTTCTTCATAGGGAATAAACACCCACACGATTAAAGGATTTTTCAAAGGAGATTCATGATCTTCCTTGCATTTGTAGAGGAGCATGGGATGGTTCGGAATATGAAAAGATATTTCCTTTTCCCGACAGTTGATATGTGATCTATATAACAAGATCCAGTCCATTCCCATTATAGCGTTGAATTACACCAAGGGAAGTATTAAGAGATTTTCCAGAAGAATCTTCCCACATACGCCAATAGAAGAAGAGTCAAACAATTGGGTTGCAATGATTTCACCACTTGGTGTTTTTACATATATCTCTACTTCAAGGTTTCAGGGTATCGATTCTATAGTTCTAGAAAACTTGCAAGATATAAAGGAATGCGCAGAACCAAAATAAAATAAGACTTTTTCCATTCTTGAGTGAATAGGAAGTGTACCTTGTACGACTTCATTATCATGATCCACCTCCACAGTAGTGATGGCATAATCCTTCCCTTGTTCCTATGGCTTTGGTGGCTGCTAACGCTGATTACCCCCGAGAACTCGAGGTTTAGTGCACTGGTTTGCATAGTGCCATAGCTCCTTACAGTTGTAGCATTGAACCATGAGTGGTTATCTCCTTTCATCAGCTACATTCTCCTTCCTTTTCGTGTCTTTTCGACACTCTTGAGCATGGTGTCCTTTCCCACACTTGAAGCATTTCCCCATCCCTTTGAGGCAGTTCCCATGATGCAACTTCCCACATTTTTGGCATGTGGGTCATTGATTTTTCTTCCCACCTTTGTCACTAGATCCACCGTCTTGAAACTCCATCTTTCATTTCTTATCCCCATATCCATGGGATCATTCTCCAAACTCCATATCCACTTTGAGAGCACACCGAACAACTTCTTCATAACTCTCAAAGTCTCGAATTGCAAGAGCCTTTCGAAGGTGTGGTTTTAATCCACTAAAGAATCTATCAATTTTTCTATCATTGTTGATAACAAAACCCGAAGCATACCTTGCGAGCCTTGTGAAATTCACTTCATAGGTTGTGACAAATTCTCCTTCTTTTTGCTTGAGCTCTATCAATTCTCTCTCCATCTTCATGTGAAGATTTCATGGGAAATACTTATTAAGAAACATTAACTTAAAGTCTTCCCATTCCATCTCTTCAATTTCCTCCCTTGGCTTGGTGTTCTTAATCAAATCCCACCATTGATAAGCTTATCCATCAAGACGATAAATGGCTAGAGTAACCTTCACCGTCTCAGAACAGTGAAGTGCAGAAAAGATCTTCTCCATGGATTTGACCCACTGTTCCGCAACTAGTGGATCAGAAGATCCACAAAACGTCGGTGGTCGTTGCCGCATAAAACATTCAATAGCCAGTTGCTCCATCTTTGGTGAAGGAGGACGTTCCCCATTATTATGGTTATTATTCATAACCTGAGATAATTGGGTAAGAATCGCTATGAAGTTTTGAACTCCACCTCCCAAATCATTAGGGATGTCGTTTGGGCAATCGTTGCATTGGCCCTCGCATGAGTTGTTGGCCTGATTTCTCCTGGTTCCCACCATTTTCTAAAATAGAAAAGGATATAACAAAACATAACTAAACAAGTCATGAATAACTTATTCATTTAGACAATTATATAAAGAATATAACATATGGTATCCCTAGGTAAATATTATTGTGTGCATAATTTTACTTAGTCTCATACTAGAAGTTTTCTCTAGGGTTCACTAATCCTAATTCCCAAATTAACTAAACCTTGCCTCTGATACCAACTATAGAGACCCGGCCTTTTCTTACATTACTATTACATCATTTCAAAGATGAACAACATAATAGTATTACACAAAGAGGATCCAAAGGCTTAATGTCTTGGGAAAACTAGGACCACACATAACAAATACAACATCTAGCATAAACATTTATTTAATTTCCTCTTATCTAGATTCTTATTGGCACTTGTCCTCTCCTTAGTACATGTAGCCACCTGAGGATATACATCAAAAGGGGAAAGATAGAAGCCCAGTAAGAGGATAGATAATAACAATATATCATGGGTTAAGCAAAATCATAACATAGGCAAAAGATCATGAACATGAGAGGAGCATAAATAAAAGACTTGAAATGTGGCAAAGCATAAAAATGAAACATCATGTCTTAGTGGTTAACTACCACACATACTTGTGAACCAAGATATAATCTTGTTCACACATCATTTCACATTTACTCATGAGATTCATCACTTTACCCAATGCATTGGAGCGCTATATAATTTCGAGTGCACCCGTCACATCATAACATTATCATTTATCATGCATGAAAAAATGAACATATAACATAAATTAACATAACTAAACCATGAAAAGTAATGGGTTTCATCTCATAATAACACATTCATAAACTTTGGGTTCCCAAAAGAAAGAGGGAACAACATACTTGATACAAGAACCATCAACCATGAATGAGAGGTAAAAGTTGAGTTCTTAAGAGAAGAGTTCTTTCAGAAAACATTTGGATTGACATAAAATTAATTAGAAAACATGTATATCCCAGAAAAAGAAATAAAATTATTAAAAAATTATCTTTAAGGAGTGACCATATCAAAAATGGAGTGAAAGAGGTAGAACCCGAAGGGTGGAAGTTGGGTTCAAGAATTTCCCCTTACCTTATACCCGAATGCTTCCTTCTCTTTAATGTCTTGTATAATGAAATTATATTAATTAATTAGAAATCCAGAACCATGTGTAAATTAATAGGGTTAATTCGGGTTTCATTATGTCATATTATGTTCCTTTGGAATACTTATAGAGTTTAAAAACATTGTTCGGGGTTGTTCATTTTTATGGTTTTTCTTGGGTTGTTCACTTGTATTCATAAATTGAAGTTTGGGTAGAACATGTGTAAACATTAAGAACTGATATTACATGTTATTAATGATATTATAGGAGTTTTTATGATCTTATAATGAATCAAATTAGATCCATGTGGATGAATCATCAGATGATAATTAAATGATGATTATTTTGGTTAATTTGGGCGGTTTTTCGATCATAATGAACTTGTTTTATTTTATCACTTAGAAATGTGATCATAAGTTAGTTCATGAACTATAAATAGAACATAATGCATATAAAATATTCTCTTTCAACCATAAAAATGGTTTCATGACCATATATGAAGGTAGAAATGGAAGAAGAAAGAATGTCGTTCTTGAAGGTGATAAATTAACACCTCACAAACAACGTTCTCTTTAATAAAATAAAAGGAAGAGGGAAATGGGGTTGGATGATATAATATCCCATTAGCATCATAAAATTACATTATATGTATAATACTATAGTTACAATACAATTAAGATGAATATAGGTGGGGAGAGATCAAGAAACGAACTTGAACTTGAAAGGAAATTAAAGGAGATGAGGGAGGGAAATTACCTCTAGAATCCTCCTCTTGAGAACCTCCTTAAGGGCCTAAGATTGGTCTTTTGATGAGAAAAGAAGATCTTTTACGTGGGGGAGGGGATAGGGAAGGTGTTTGGGAAGAGTTTAGAGAAGTCTTGGAGCTTGAGAGGTGTGAGGAAATGAGGGCGTGAAGGGTGACTTTTATAGTGGAGGGGAGAGGAGTTTCCTTAATATAAAATTCATTAGTTTATTATTTCCCCAAAAGAAAAGGAACAATGAGTCTTGAACGACCAATAATAGTAATTTTATAATGTAATCCCGAACCAAGTGTTCTTACATCAGCAGAACATCACACATGACCCTATAATTAGCTTATTTAGCTTATTTTGTAAATTACAATATTTCACTATTCATCAAAAATTCAAGTATCTCAGAAAAATCCCAAAACATTACCCCAACCATTTTTCAACATGTAGAATCCAAAAATTAAGTCCATTTTTCAAAAATAATTTTCTAAATATTATTAATTTAATATTTAATTAAAATCATAATTTACTTAAAAAAACAGTTTTTAAGATTAAAACTAATTTTATAGTGCTTTCAAAAATTACATAGGGTCTTATAAAATTATATAAAAAATATAATACATTGATTCAATAATTTATGAATACATTTTAGGGAAATAAATATTCTTTTAAATTAATTAATTAATTATAATTAATTATTTATGACTTACAAAATACCAAAATGTTTACTAAGGTCAAATTGTCACTTTCTAAGATGTCTAAATTTTATTTTATTATTCATAGGTAATGTTACTCTTATGTTGGATGATTTAATATTCATAAGGGTCATATTAATATTCATAAGGGTATGTTACTATTCCTAAGGGTATGTTACTATTCACCAAAAAATATTTTTGTTTCATTAGACTCCAGAAATCATCTTGAACACAACTGTGTGTGTCGGATTTTCAAAATTCCAAACATAGGAGTGACAAACTTATGTTTAAAGGTCACTTATCACTTAGTAGTTCATTATTTTGTGTTTTTATGACATGAATATAAAAAGGGAATTTTCCATTGAAAAACATTGGGTCGTTATAAAAACGAACAATGCAAGACAATTAATTTGTTACGCCAACACCTGTAAATCAATTGACGTTATTTAGAAATAAAATGAGCACATGTGGATCACCACTAGAGGGATTTTAAATGTTTTGGTATCGTCAAATATTTCTATCTGTGAGCGTGGGTAATGTTCCTTAGACTTTAACATTATTATAATGCATGTTACAACTCCTACACTTGGATGTATTTTTTAAACCTTAACAATACAGTTCATGACAATGTTGGATATGTTGGGTGAGTCACAAGTGAAATTTTATTAATAGATAAGTCGAGGAAGAATTTGTCAATTCCACCTTTATGGAAGTAGATATCTCACCCCTATGATTGGAATAGAACCATTGCATTAAATTCCATGATCATGGTGTAACAATGTGTTTATTTTAGATAGTTAAAGAAAGACATATTGAGCATAAAGAGAAATAATCCAATCATAGGGTCGAGATGTGTTTGCATGATCATGGATGTATTTCGAGCATTAATGTAAGTTTCCAGTTAGTGTATTCTATCAATGAGAGGGGGAGGAGGTGAATCAGTGATACTCCTTTTCTTTTATGTTTACTTTCAATTGAAACAAACTTCACCTCCTGTTAAAAATTTAATTCTCTACTAAAAATAAAACAAACACATATCCACAGGAACATAGGTATTTATAAGGTTCATTGTTTAATATGAATAGCTACATCCTTGGTATGGTTTGGAGACAATCCAATACCATACAATCTACTAGAAAACAATCCTTGGATTAAAATGAGTAGGATATTTCCTTTCACTTGTGCAACGCTTTGAATACAATCCAAAAGTGTGTGTGTACCCTCTTAGCACAAATAGGGTAATACAATTGTTATGTAACAACTCATGTTACCTGCAATTCTTTTCAATTCCAAAAAATGGATTCAATTGAAAAAAATTCCTCAATTCCTTACCTAGAATAAAGGTAATAACCTCCTAGACCTTATTATGAAAACTGATTCTGATTTTCCTGGGTCTGATTTTCCTAGTCCGATTCCTCCTAGTATGATTCTTGAAAAACAATTCTTCAAGTCTGATTTTTAGATAGAATATAATAGAAATGAATTGGCACCACTTCAAATCAGAATACAATACTTCCTCAGTCTGAGAAACCCAATATGAAAATTCTGAAGCTGATTAATCCATCCTAACACAATGATCAACCAAATACAATGTTGATAAATCGAATACGATGATCCAATGAGTACGATGAATTCTGAGTACAATGATTATCCAAATACAAAATTACAATCTTGTCTTCTTCCCCATCAAAATTTCTTCAATACAAAACAAAATGGTATCACCTTCTCTCATTGAAAACTCATAGCTTCTCTCTCTACTGCGGTGAACAGTACGAACTATCATAAAGTATAAAGTAATTATCCTTTTATAGGAGACCCTCAAAAGGTTTGGGTGGGAATCCCAAAAAAAAGTTTCCTGCTCACACAAAATTCACCCACATTTCAATTTCCCTTAAAATATCGAATGCATTTTAACTTCATCAATGATTCTCAAAACTTCTCGATTATCCTTCAAACTTCATCTCCTTCTTCATACTTTCATTTGAATCGTAAGTATTATTTCAATACATGATCCCAAATTTTCTCAATCCAATTTCTTCAATACAAAGATCTGTATCAATTGAAAACAAATGTATGAAGAAATGGATACCATTCTGATTTTCTAAATATGATTCTCAGAACTGATTTGAATCAAAATCTTTAATTTGAATGTACAACTCCCTCTTGAAAATTCATTCAACAATCTCCTTCTTTTTTTCTTGACCTACATGAGATTAAAAACTTCATCTTCTTCTCTTATCATGAACCAGTTGGAAACCTACACAGTAATTCAACTCTTTTGAAATGGTTGACTACATTGTTGGTCTCATTTTCTTCTTCTCTTCTCTTGACCCACTTATAAAAAACTTCATTCACAAACCTGTGCTTGTATCATGACTTCCTTCATGAAATTAAATTCATTTGAGAACAGATTTAGAATAACCAGACTTGGATCGGAAAGTTTCGTAACTTTCCATTCATTCCGACATCTTTCTTTTCTTCCCAACTCGAGTATGATCTTTTCTGAATACAATTGTTCTGAATACAATCATCATAGTTATGATCATTTTGGATATGATTGGCCTAGATATGATTTTTTAGAATATGATATTTTATGGGTACGATCATTCTGGATACGATTGGCCTGGATACAATTTTCCAAAATATGATCTTTTCTGGGTACGATCATTCTGAAAAACAATTAACACCATCTCTTACTCTTCTATCGACACTGCTTTTTTCAATCGACACTAATTTTTCAATCAACGCCACTTTTTCAATTGGTACCACCTTTTCAATCAGTACCACATTTTCAATAGACACCACCTTTTCAATCGGTACCACCTTTTAAAATAGCATCACCTTTTAAAACAACACTGCCTCTTTAATTGAAAACATCTCTTACTTTTCTTTCACCTGAATACGATTGTTTTGAAAAACAATTGGTATCACTTCTTTCTATCTTCCACCTGGATATGATAAATCTGGATACGATCATTTTATGATCGGAAACATCTCTTACACTCCCCCTTTCTTCAATCAAGATTGCATCACAAGTTATCAATTTAAATTATAATTTATATGAAATACAAATCGAAAAATCATCATAATAATTAAAACATCATAGTCATAGTGACTTTGATTCTCCATTAAAATAACAACTTATTTCATACTGGATCCAGAGTGAATCCAACCAGTTCCTCGTCATGATATTTATTAATACCATACCCTCATTACGATGAACAACATGAGTCCAATTATTATCAACACCATTAGTCTGATTTTTATCAATACCATGTGTTCAATTTTTATCAATACCAAGAGTAGCACGATTGTTTCCAGAAACAAATTGAAGTGATTTCCTTCCTTCAAAACATATCTTGAAAACAAAAGACAATACTTGAATGAAAAACACCTTCATCATCAGCTTGATCCCAAAAATCCCCCCCTTTGGATTTTTGTTGTCAACCAAGTTTCATAAATCACTAAACTTTGTATCCTAAAGCAATGGATCACTTGTCAATAATTCTAAGCCTATGTGAGCTAAATCATTAACAAGAATCATTAACAACAAAACCATGCTATCCAAAAGAAGTGATTATGAAAACTTCTTTATATTTCTTCCTCATCTCTTCTTCAACATCCCTATAATACAAAACAATTTCTTTTCAATATCCACTCCAACAAACAATTATAATAGTTCATTCACAAAACAATACCGAATTCACAGCTTACCCACAACTCTCTCTTTTATGAAATAGATTTATGAAACAATAAAATTCTCCCCTTGACAATACAATCCAAAGGTAAGATGAGATAGGGGAAAACAACACATACCTCAGCCTTGAAAATAAAAAGGTTGGACACCCATGTTCAACCTCAATTTTGAGATTGATTCCTTTGGAAAAGGTTTTGTGGAAATGTCATCCACTTGTTCGGATGTTGGAACATACTCTAGCTTTAATTCATTCATCTCCACATGATCTTTGATGAAATGGTATTTGATATCAATGTTCTTTGAATGAGAACGTTGAACTAGGTTCTTGGTGAGATTTATTGTACTTTGATTGTCACAACCCAAGAGCAAGGGTAACTTCACTTCAACAAGTAAATCTTCTAATTGTGTTTTCATCCATAAGAGTTGAGTAGTGTCTTGAGTGGAAACAACATACTCAGCTTCAACCATACTGAGGGTTACTGAATTCTATTTCTTTGAATTCCAACTAACATAATTCTTTTCCATAAAGAATACTCCACAAGAAGTGAATGTTCTATCATCAACATTTCTTACCCAATCTGCATCAGAATACCCAAACAAATCAATACTATCTAAGCTACAATACCTGATTCCAAATTCTATTGTGCCATTGATGTATCTGAGAATTATTTTTCTATTAATAAGATGTTATTATTTTGGAGAACTCTGAAATATTTTACATAAGGTAACATTATAAACAATGTCGGGTCTTGAGGTAGTCAAATACAATATAATTCCAATCAGCTTCTGATACCCTTTCTGATCCACTTCTTTTCCTTCTCAATATTTACTCAACTTGGTTCCCACTGAAATAGGTGTGGAAACAGGTTTTGATTTTTCCATGCTGAACCTTTTGATAATTTCTTTAACATACTTTTCTTGGGAGAAACAAATGTATTCTTTCCTTTGCAAGATTTGTAACCCTAGAAAGTATTTCATTTCCCCCATTATAGAAATTTCAAATACCTTATTTATCTCTCTAGCAAACCTTTCACAACTTCTTTCATCATTCCCAGTAAAGATAATATAATCAACATAAACAATCACAATAAGGGAATACTCTTGACTTTCTCTGATATACAGATTACTATCCACTCTTCCTTTCTTGGAATTCATCTTCCTTAAGCAAGTATCCAATTTGGAATACCATGCCCTCAGAGCATATTTTATCTTATACAAGGATTTATTCAATATTCACACATAACTCTCATCTTTCCCAATAATAAATCCACAAGGTTGTTTAATATAAACCTCCTCTTCAAGATTAACATTCACGAATGCATATTTAAAATCCATTTGAAAGATCTTTCAACCTCATTGTGCAGTAATAGAAAGAAATATTCTAATTGTTTCTAATATGTAAACTGGAGTAAAGGTTTCATCAAAATAAATTCCTTAAATATATGAATACCCTTTTCAAATAAATCTTGCTTTGTTTATGATAACTTCACCTTCTTCATTCAGCTTGTTCCCGAAAACCCATTTTTTTCCAATGATGTTTTTGTTTCTAGGATTGGGTACGAGTTCCCATGTATTGTTCTTTTCAATCTGATCAAATTCTTCATTCATGTATTGAACTCATTTTGGATACTCAAAATCTTCTTTCACATCACTTGGTTCCACTTTTGAATACAGAGAAGTATGTGTGATAGCATTTATTTTCCTTCTAGTTTGAATCTTTTGATATTGATCACCAATTATATTCTGAGCTTCCACTTGTTTACTCATATTAGGATGAGAATTTCGAGAATCATATTCATCACTTGAAATAACTGAGTCTATTTATTCTTCTTTATTAGAAATACAACTATCTGAATCTTTATCAGACTTGTTTTCTTCAGCTTGCTCAACTTCTTTGTATTCCTGAGTATGTTTATCTTCCTCTTCCTTTTCAATTACTTTCACATCAACTGAATGAAAAATTTTATTTGTTTCTTTGTTGAAGCATCTATATACCCTTCCTTCTGGAGCATAGCCAAGAAAGATTCCATATTCACCTTTCTTCTCAAATTTTCTATAGTTTCCACCTCTCTTCTTTATAACACATAGACTCCCAAAAAAAATAAAGTGATTCAGACTTGGAGTTTTTCCATAAAAAAATTCATATGGAGTTATATCTAATTGAGGCCTGTAGAAACAATGGTTCCGAATGTAAACAGCAGAACTCAAATCTTTCCTCCAAAAGTAATGAGAGAGGTCATGTTCAAGTAACATGATTCTTCCCATTTCCACCAAGATTTTGTTCTTTCTTTCAGAAACCCCATATTTTGTTGTGGAGTGTATGTGGAAATATTCTCATGCTTAATTTCATGCTTCTCAAGATAGTCTTCAAACTCTTCACTTCTATACTCACCACTATTATCCGTTCGCAACTTCTTCACTGAATACTCACATTTCTTTTTCTGCTTTCCTTCTGAAACTTTTAAACATTTTCAAAGAATATGACTTATTTTTCATATGAATGACACAAGTAATGTGAATAAAATCATCAATGAAAGTAATGAAGTAATTATATTCATTTTTTTATTGTTTTCTCATTGGACCACATATATCAGAATGTATTAGTTCCTAGGGTTGTTTTGAACAAATATCAACTTTCTTATGCACAACATTTGTAATCTTTCCTTTCTGGAAGATAGTGAAACACCAATCTCTTCTTATTGGAAAATCAGGAATGTCTCGAAAACTGTCTCTTTTAGATAACTTTATCATGTTTCTCTGACACATATGTCCAATCCTTTTACGCCACAACTAATTCTCTTCCACCATTATCATGTAACAATATTTTTGTGAATTTCCAACCTGAAACAAATTTCCTTTTGTATGTTGGCCTCTTGTAACAATTTTCTCATCTTCTTCACTCTTAAAAATAAACTCATCTTTCTTTAAGATAACTTTGTTACCCTCGTCACACAATTGTGAAACACTTAGCAGATTGTGTTTCAGACCATCAATGTACAATGTTTTCTTAGATTTCATCTTTTATTTTCCAATGATGGCTAACCCAACACCTTTTATTTTCAATGATTCATCATTTCCAAATTTCATTGTGACTTCTTTAAATTTTTTCACATCATTAAACAATTTAAAGTTTCATGTCATGTGCGAGGAACACCTACAATCAAGTATTCAAGGTCATTCTACTTTTGTGGATTTCAATGCAGTTTAACAAACAAGAGATTTTTCTTCTTTCTTTTCTCACTTTATCTTTGACTTATGATAATTAAGAATATTTTGTTGAGCCGGTAACAAAACAATACATCATTTTCCAAGGTATCCAGGTTGTACACATATTTCAAAAATAGTTTTCAGGAGATGGAACCTATTTTCAATCTTTACTCTAACCTTCTCTGATTTCTTCATGGTAACTTTCTCAGTCTTTTTTCTTTGAGATGATTGAATCCCCCTCAATATTTGTCTTTTATAACTTGTGGGGTAATAGTAATGTTGTTGGTTAAACCAATACATATTTTTTGTGTGTCCGAATCCCCCACAACACCAACAATATCTATAGAATGAGTATTTGCCTCTACAACTTCTATATTGATTAGAATTGTGAATACATTTCTCAGCAACATTCTCATATCTCTTTTTTGACCCACCAAAATTCTTACTATTAATTGGATTCTTCTTCTTCTTTACAGATTTTATGGATCTGGATTGTTTCAAAACATTTTTGGATTCAAGTTTCTTTGAAATTTTAGAATTCCCATCATTGTTGGTTTTGGCCACAAACATGACTTTTCCAACCTTCTTCTTTTAAGAAAAAATTCCATCTTTCTCTTCACCCTTTGAAGGTAACTTATGTTGAACCTTCTCTGGTTTCTCATTTTGAGAACTTTCAACAACCTCAGTGATAGAGTTTTGGAAAATTGTGTTTCTCAATTCATCTTTTGAGAGTTTTTATTGGACAAGTTTCAACTCTTCTTCTTTTTTCCTTCAACTTAACCTACAAATGCTCATTATGATTCTTTTATTCTTCAAGAGATTTATTCAAATCATAAATCCATTTCACCGTATTTTCTCTCTCATCAGCAAAACATTTTGGTTGTTTGAGTGTTCATCTTTCAACTTTTTGTTTTTTTTCAAGTCTTCTGATCTTTCTCAGAAATTCTCCCAACTCTTCTTTCAAATGGATTTCAAGTTGAGTTTATTCTTCTTCAGAACTGCTACTTTCATATTCTTCATTATTCACAGTTGTAATGAAATTATTTTCAATACCATACTCAGCTGACTTTTCGGATTCAACATCACTTCCTTCTTATTCTTCATCTTTAGATAAGAAACTTATTCTTTTGGATTTGAAGAATTTATTTTCTTTCCCTATGGAATACAACTTTCCTTTATCACCTTATTTCCTCTATGATATTCTTATATTTATTTATCTTCATCACTAGCCTCTTCATTCTTTCTCCGAGGACAGTTAGCCGCAAAGTGACCAACTCCTCCACATTCAAAACATTTCAAGGGAAGTTTCCCATTGTATTTTACTGTACCTATTTTCAAATTTTTAGAAAACAAAGATAAGATATCATTGATATTTTTACATACTTTGTTTTCAGAGTCAGAATAAATACCTTATTCTTCAATAAGAATCTTCTTTGACTTTTCTTTCTTCATAGCCTTAAAATACATTTTCTATCAATATTTGTTTTTCTTCTCATAGCTCTCTCTTCTCATTTCATAAGTGATAAGAGTGTTATGAAAATCATCAAGAGATAGTGTCTCAGGATATCTATCTTCTAATGAATAAACTTTTGCATCGAATTTTTCAGGTAGGATTCTCAAAATATTTTCAACAACTGTAGAGTCATCTGGCTTTTCACCAATACATCTGATAATACTTAAAATATCATTCACCCTGGTAAATAAATACCCAATAGATTCATGCTCACCCATCTTCAAGTATTCATATTTCAATATCCATATTTGAAGTTTTGCCTTTTTGACTTTTGTATTTCCTTCATATATGTTTTTCAATTTGTCCCATATACCATTGAATGTGGAAACACCTTTCACTCTCAATAATTCACTTTCAGAAGGTGATGACAATATAACATTCTTCGCTCTTCCATCATTATCAAGATTCTTCTTATCAATAGGTGTAGGTGGAACTTTATCATCAATGGGTGGAAACCCAGCTATTGCAACTTCAAGAACATTGTAATTGATAGACATAAGATAAGACAACATTTTATCCTTCCAGATATGATAATTATTTCCATCAAAGACCGGAATACCTTTACCGTTCACACAGTTCGAGTTCTCCATCAGTAAAGAATAATGAAGGAAACCAACGCTCTGATACCACTTGTAAGTGCCTTGTCAGTGTATTGTATCACTGAGAGGGGGAGGGTGAATTAGCGATAATCTTTTTCTTTTATGTTTCCTTTCAATTGAAACAACCTTCGTCTCCTGTTAAAGATTCAATTCTCTATTGAAAACAAAACAAAAAAACATCCACAGGAACACAAGTATTTACAAGGTTCACTATTCAATACGAATAGTTGCGTCCTTGGTATGGTTTGGAGACAATCCAATACCATACAATCCACTAGAAAACAATCTGTGGATTACAATGAGTAGGATATGTTCTTTCACTCATGTAGCACTTTGAAGACAATCCAAAAGTGTGTGTGCACCCTCTTAGCACAAATAGGGTAATAAAATTGTTATGTAACAACTCATGTTACCTGCACTTCTTTTCAATTTCATAAATGTATTCAATTGAAAACGATTTTTCAATTCCTTACCCAGAAGAAATGTAAGAACCTCCTAGAACTTATTATGAAAACTGAGTCCGATTTTCCTGGGTCCGATTTTCCCAGTCTGATTCCTCCAAGTATGATTCTTGCAAAACAATTCTTCAAGTCCAATTTTCAAATAGAATACAATAGAAATGAATCGACACCACTTCAAATCAAAATACAATACTTCCTCAGTCCGAGAAACCCAATATGGAAATCCCAAAGCCGATTAATCCATCCCGACACAATGATCAACTGAATACAATGTTGAAAAATCAAATACGATGATCCACTGAGTACAATGAATTCTGAGTACGATGATCAGCCGAATACAATGTTACGATCTTGTCTTATTCCCCGTCAAAATGTCTTCAATACAAAAGAAAACGACATCACTTTTTCTCACTGAAAGCTCAGAGATTCTCTCTCTACTGTGGTGAACAGTACCATCGGTCAGAAAGTACAAAGTACTTCTCCTTTTATAGGTGACCCTCGAAAGGTTTGGGCGGGAATCCCAAAAAAAAGTTTCCCACTCACACAAATTCACCCACGTTTCATTTTCCCCTAAAATCTCGAATGCATTTTGACTTTGCCAACGCTTCTCAAAACTCCCCGATTCTTCTTCAAACTTCACCTCCTTCTTCAGACTTTCATTTGAATCGTAAGTATGATTTCAATACACGATCTTGGTTTTTATCAATCTGATTTCTTCAATAGAAAGATCTGTATCAATTGAAAACAAATGTATAAAGAAATGGATACCATTTTGATTTGTTGAATACGATTCTCAGAACCGATTTGAATCAAAATCTTTCATTTGAATGTACAGCTCCCCCTTGATAATTCATTCACCAATCTCCTTCTTTTTTCTTGACCCACTTGAGATTCAAAACTTCATCTTCTTCTCTTCTCTTGAACAAGTTGGAAACCTACAAACTAATTCAACCCTTTTGAAATGGTTGACTACATTATTGATCTCATTTTTTTCTTCTCTTCTCTTGACCCACTTATACAAAACTTCATTCACAAACCTGTGCTTGTATCATGACTTCCTTCATGAAATTAAATTCATTTGAGAACCGCTTTAACATCATCATACTTGGATTGAAAAGTATCGTAACTCTCTGTTCATTCCAACTTCTTTCTTTTCTTTCCAACCCGAGTATGATCTTTTCTGAATACAATTGGTCTGAATACGATCATCCTGGGTACGATCATTCTGGATACGATTGCCCTGGATATGATTTCTAGAATACGATCTTTTCTGGGTACGATCATTCTAGGTACGATCATTCTGGATACAATTGGCTTGGATACGATTTTCCAGAACATGATCTTTTCTGGGTGCGATCATTCTGAAAAACAATTGTCCCCATCTCTTGCTCTTCTACCGACACTGCTTCTTCAATCGACACCACTTTTTCAATTGGTACCATCTTTTCAATTGGTACCACCATTTCAATCGGCACCACCTTTTCAATCGGTACCACCTTTTAAAACAACACCACCTTTTAAAACAACACCGCCTCTTCAATCGACAACACCTCTTACTTTTCTTTCACCCGGATGCGATTGTTTTGAAAAACAATCGGTATCACTTCTTTCTCTCTACCACTTGGATACGATAAATCTGGATACAATCCTTTTCTGATCTACAACATCTCTTCCACCCCCCCTTTCTTCCATCAAGCTTGCATCACAAGTTCTTAATTCATCTTATAATTTATATGAAATACAAATCGGTAAAGCATTGTCACTATTAAAACACCATAGTCATAGTGACTACGATTCTCCATTAAAACAACTTTTTTCATATTGGATCCAGAGTGAATCCGATCAATTCCTTGTTATGATCTTTACCAATATCAGACCCTCATTACGATGAACAACGTGAGTCCAATTCTTATCAATACCATGAGTCCGATTTTTATCAATACCATGAGTGTGATTTTTATCAATACCATGAGTAAGACGATTGTTACCAGAAACAAAGTGAAGTGATTTCCTTCCTTCAAAACACACCTTACAACAAAAGACAACACTTGAATGCAAAACACCATCATCGTCAACTTGGTCCCAATAATTAAATTTCATGATCACGATGCAATGACGTGTTTACATAATGAATGTTCGTATGTTGTCGTCGTCGTTGTGATATTAACTTCTTTTTCTTAGATGCGTTAATCCGTTGCTAGACAGTAATCTTAAACTTTAGGTATGTCCACCTAATGCCAATAAGAAAGAATCTCATAGGGTCACACACTAATTGTTTATGTTGATCACGATTAAATTTTATTTGAATTTAATTATTGGAATAAATATTATTTTCAAGATCGATGAATAATTTTATTCAAGTTTTATTAATCGCTAATATTCATAAGGTAATAAATAATTATTTATTAATTAAATAAAAAATTTATTTTATTGCGTGAATATTTAATAAATATTTATTTGTTAGATTGTGAATAAAATATTTTATGTTATTTATTGATGAATAAAATATTTAATTAAATATTTATTCTGGTATTTAATAAATGTCGAGAAATTGGAGTGGATCAAGACCGTATCTGACGATGAATATTTATTTGCAACTCGATAAATAATATTTATCATTGCACCACCTAACACATGTTGCAAAATAATAATAATAATATGGTATGATATGAAGTTTAATAATGATTACTGTATTATTTAAGGACCGATACATAATTAAATAATAATTAATTATTTAAATTTATCGGTGGTCCTAGCAAGCACTCGCCACGTGGCGCGCAGAGAGCTGGTGACAAAAAGTCATGATGTCGTTCCAAAAATTCCCTCAGAAATACATAAATAAATAAATGCGCATTCAATAGTTTGCGCATTTAAATTGCATCTCATTAAATCAAAATATATTTCCCGGGTAAAAAATTTCTTACTGACAAAAATCAGTGTATCGGATTTGGGGTCTGTATATAAACCCCTGAACCGGCATCTGAAGTCCTCAATTGATCCCGTCGGCTTTACGCTCTCCCTCTTATCTAGAAATTTCCGGTGTGCGGTTTGTTGGACGGTTCCCCGTCGCGTTCGGTCTGATCTGCGCGGAGCTGAGAAGTAGAAGACGAAGAAGAAGACTGTGAAGATGCCGAGTGAAGGTACCCTGAACTGTATCGATATCCTCCTCGCCATCCTCCTCCCTCCCGTCGGCGTCTTCCTGAAGTTCGGTTGCGAGGTATTTTCATCGAACTGATTTCTTCTTTCCATCGCTTCTGTAGTTTATTTTCGTGATTTCATGACCGGTCCTGTTCTCTTTTGGGGTTAGAAGGGTGGATGCTTGGTCAATTTCACTGACCTGTTCGTAATTCTGAAATCGCTTTTCACAATACTATGGTTTATTCCAGTTTGAAAACCTGAAGAAATTAACGATCTGTAACATCGAAACTCGCTGTCCGTGATCCGCCGGGTTTAATTTCTGAAAACATCCTTCGTTGGCTTGCTCAGCTTATTTTGTTGTTTGATTGCCGCGTGTAACCGATGCAGGTGGAGTTCTGGATCTGTCTACTGCTTACGCTTCTAGGCTACCTTCCTGGAATTTTATATGCTATTTATGTAATCACCAAGTGAAGCTGTCAACGACGAAGAGACTCTGTACGTTTCTTTCAACTTTGTATCCATCTAACTCAAAAATAATCTTTTCTCGGGAGTCAGGCATGGAAAACTGTGTTGGGTCTCTGTAGCTTGTGGTGTTGATTTCTTGCCCTGTTGTGTTTACGTGGAGCTTTGAAGGAGTGACGTTTGGGCCTCTTCAGATGCCATTGTTTGTCTCTGGAACTGTTATCGTGCTTTCCTGAAATGGATTCGTTTGTTGTTTTGTGAGTATGTAATTTGTGTGTTGTGCGTTGCCGCGTTGGACATCATGTTGGAGATGCCCGGCTGGGGTTGTGAAGTGGGTGATATTAGTTGCTTGCAGTGTTTTTATGGCTCATCTGACTATAAATGATATCGCCAGAATACATGAGATCTTACTGTGTATTCATAATGTGTGTATTGGATCCTTTATTGTACCATAGTTGCATCCCTTGCATCCTGCAAATTAAGATTTGAACCTTCCAACTGCCACCTCCCTCCAAAGGTGGTTTCACAAACCTCACCAACCAACACAACGAATGTTTCAGCCATGGATGCTGCTTGTGTGAAAAATGTTCTATGGTTGAAGTTTGGGTTTTGTAGGAATAGTGTTAAGTTTGTGCTACTTGGCCCTTTGATGTATAAGGTGATCACGAGAGCCATCCAACATCATTAAATTACATTCGAGAAGAGGATAAGGCATAAAATGGGTGATTGGATTTGTTGACACGGGCATGAAACTTGTGAGTAAAGATTATGTGTTCGGAGGTTGTTAACAATGTGTAGTGAAAGTAGAATATATATGATATCTAAATAAAAGTTAGCTATTTATACAATTTGGACATCCTGATTCCAAACATGGAATCCATTTTTCCAAATTTAAAACACGTTGCAAAATTAATTTAAAATTAATTTCTGTTGTCAAAACCAAAAAACGTGTTTTTAAGAAATAATAACTATCAAAAGTTTTACACCTTTTTATGTTCAATTTCAAAGTGAAATTAATTTCAATGACCAACATTGGATTAAATAGTTAAAATATAATTCAACTATACTTTAAAACCAATTAAAAATACAGTCTAATCATATAAATAAATTAGTTTAAAAGTCAGTTTTGAATTAAAATGCAGTATTTTTCACTATTTATAAAAAAATGAACTTTATTAAAAAAATATCAAAATTTTGCCCAAATTAAATTATGATGTCCCGCTTTTAAAGAAGTTTATTTTGTTAAATTGAACATATAAAAGTGACAAAAACTAGATTTAAAAAGGGTTCGCCATTATAAGGTCGTAAATCGACCTTTTAAAGAATATTAGAGTATTTTATGATTAAAATCAGATTCATTCTTATTTTAAGTCTCTAAAATTTATTCGATAAAAGTAAAAACAAACATATGTAATAATATTGTAGTTAGTTTTGTTCATTACTTCCAATACAATGGATAGACGTTAACTACCATTTAAAATAATAATATTATTATATTATTTTTCGGTATAACTCAAAGTCGTATGCAACGTAAGATTTCAAAAAATCTGTTGTTGCTTGTTGGGTACGCTATTGAACATAACATCCCCTTGAAAATAAAATTAATATTTAATTCACAAATATTAATAAATATGAAAATGTCATATTCTTTATTTACCTTAGATGTTATACCAAAAGCCATTATCATATAAACACATCAGTTTTGATCATAATCAACTCAAAACAGTAGCTACACATGCTTTGCACAACTTACACCACCCAATAGACCCTTTAGGATTTCAATAAAATAACTTCACAAAACTTAACAATGTTTTCCACACAAAATCTATTAAAAACCCCACTTGGAACACCATGTGCATACTCATATTCATCAAAACAAAATTTACAGCATCCAAAGCATTTCTATAAATCAATTGCATGATTTATAAAACAACCCCATTGGCATAACATAAAATAGACGTGTAAAACACCTAATTTAACACAAAAATTGGTACCCAATTTACCAAAATCCTTTTAAAATCCCACTTTGAACATTATGAGCACACTTATAAGTCACCAAAACAAAAATGGCAGCCCAATACCTATCAATGAAACCAACAAATCAGTTATAAGACAGCCCCATATGAACCAAGAAGTGGTATCCTTGTAAAACCTCTATTTTCACACAAACATAGCACTTAAAATTCATATGCTTCACAAATACCATTAAAAAAGTTTTCACAGCAACCACCCAAGGAGATAAACATCCAAAACATGATTTGAAGCCATAATACATTTCAATAAAATCAACTAAGTAGTTATAAGGTAGCCCCAAATGAACCAATAAAATATTTTTATGAAAAACCTCCAATTTCACATAAAAAAGGCACTTAAAATTCATTTTCTTTACAAATACCACTAAAATCAATTTTTGCACCAATAATCAAATGGGATAAACATGCAAATATTATAAACACAACAAGCTAAGTTACAATGATTGCACACACATGGAATCACCTACCACAATTGTTAAAACCCTTGAATATTTGTGTGAAAATCCAACCGCACCACCGCCGCGCCACGAAGGACTTAGATCAAGCCTAAAACCAGAAGAATAGACCAAGAAACCAAGGATCAAACCCTAGGTTCGAAACCCTACATGTTGGACACAAGGAGCCTCAAGGATAGGGGAAGAAGCCCTAAAGAATGGAGAGAAATCAAAGATAGAAGCACTCGAAGAGAACTTGAAGTTTCCCCATCAAAAACTCATTCAAAAATGAGTTCCAATGGAGGTTTGGGGAGCTTGGGAGGCTCCCATGGATGAAATGGTTGAATGGGGGAAGAAAGTGGCAAGTTTGGATAAATCCCGAGAGGGAAAACTTGGAAATTAAAAACATTTTTAATGAGCTAGAGAAGGTCGCACGGTTTGCTTGCACGGTTTAGCAAACTGTGCGCCCAAACCGTGCTCCCCCTTCTGTCCACTCAAAAAGTGTCCAAACTCCTTCAATTTCAAGGGGGGTCTAAGGGAAACTTAGAGGGGAAAGTTAGGCCAAGGATATGAAGAAATAATACCCAAAAGAAAACCACCTTTCCACCCCAAGACTCATCCAACTCAAGGGTATAAGCCACCCCCAACAACTTACCCCACAAGGGGTTCCACTAGGAGTGTCACGAATCCAACTCTAAAACACCACAACCTCACACCATCCCCTTGAAAAAAGAGGAGGCCAACTACTATCCAAGACCCCCAAGACCAAGGTCATCGATCAATAACACAAGAGGCACCAAAATTTCAAACCCAGAACACCCAAAAACCAAAAGAAAGCTAAAAACCAAAAGAGGATTTTAATCAAAACATGAAATTGAAAATCCAGGTGTGACATGTGAAGGGTGGATCTTGAATTATATAGTCATCCAATGCACTGGGTAATTTGATGTATCTCATGAGATGATGTGTATTATGCGTGAACGTGATACTAACTTTGTTTACAATGATGATATGATTATGCACATATGTTATGCATGAGCATGATGCTAGATTTGTTCACAACTATGTGTAGTATTTGACCACTAAAACATGATATTTCATTTTTATGCATTGTCATGTTCCATCCCTTTATCCATTTTTTTCATCATGAAGTTGATGATAATCATATGCTTATGTTATGATGATGATGTTTATGCTCACTCGTGTTATATTGATTCATGTCCCTTATTCATCCTTTTACTGTTCTTTTTGCTCACCTCTTTCATTGATGTATATCCTCAGGAGATTACTTGTACTAAGGAGCACAAGAGCCATTAAAAAAGATATAGAAGAATGAATTAAATAATATTTATGCTTTATTATGTAAAAGTTATTTATAAGCCTAATTTTCCCAAGACACTAAATCATTTGATCCTGAATTTGTAACACTATATGTTATTTATTTTTAAAATGATGTAACAATCTTGTAAGAAAAAGTAAAGTCGTTATATCAGTACTCATAATCACCACCATCAAATATTGGAGGTTTATTTGGATTAAGATTATTGATAAAACTAACCGGTATTACTGTCATCATGAAAACAACTGTTTCTCTACTACACAGTTAGCGTAAGGAAACTGAGATTAAAATTCTGATAGGCTAATGAGAATAAAAGAATAAGATCAAATTTTGTCTCAAACGTAGAGACCTACCATGATACCAAGTGTTATCGCAAAAAGCATTAGGCAGGTAAATCTATAAGAGGGGTGAATTATAGTTTAAAAACAAGCTACAATTTTCCAACCACCTTAAAGTGTTGTATGATTGGAAAATGAATTTTTGATCAACTCCCAGATTTGAGAATAAAAGTAATGTAAATAAAACCATTAGAAAACCTGATACATGCAGAATGAAAATAAAACAAACACAAACAAAATAAGCACAATGGAAAATAAAAACAAAAACAACAGGGTAAAGAATAACAATCATTGTACTCAAAAGGATATTATAAAAATCAAATTTTTATCCAATGTGTCAGGAGGATCTTTAAACTAGATCCAAGGTATCATACTGCCAACCTAAAAGTCTCTCGACTATAGGCTTGTCAGAAGGTACTCTGTCTTCCAAACAGAAGCTCTTGGTCTCCTCGATCGTAAAAAACTTTGTCTTCCTCCTCATAAGCTCTCGATCACACTGATCAGCACCATCTTTGTCTTCCTTATCAGAAGCCCTCAAATAGTAAGTTCAGTAAATATTTTATTTACCATAGTTAAAGGGTAAATCTGGTAAAGGGTAAAAAAATAATATTATAAGAATATTAAATTACTGTAACATGTTTCCTAACCCTATTGAATAATACATGTTTGATCATGGGAATCCTTGGGTAGATTTTGGGACCCCATGGAGCCAATTGTAAGTGAAAATGACACTTTATAAAAATTAATTTAAAGTTAAGGAAAATGTAACATAAACATATATCTTTTAGTAAAATTTTTTTATATGGGGTTATATAAGCTATGTTTTCAACTATAAATGGTCATTAGAAATCTAAAAATATTTTTTACATCATGGTATTTTATTTATAATTTTTAGACATCATATAAATAAATTTATTTATGACACAATGATGATGTAATGATTACCTCATTAATGAATGTTTTAAATAAATGAGATTATAAATATTAAAATAAATTTATTTTGAAACCTTTTATGTCATCCACGAATTTTATGGATGATTATGACTTGTTATCTTTTAATTAATGAAGTTTGTTCGAATTGATCAAGTTGTTATGGAGTTTTAAAAAGTCATGATATGAATAGTATAAAAATTGACATAAATGAGATTTTAAATCAATTGATATTTTATTAAATGATAAAATAGTCCTCAAAATCTAAGATTAGGCCAAATGACATATATAATGGTACAAATGTCATTAATGATCCATTTTGGGTCGCTTGTCATTTTATAGTAAATATATTAACCATATAGTATGAATATACAAGAATACATGATAAAAGTTAAATAAGTTAACAAAGGGTTAAACAAACGATAAGGATTAAAAAATATCCAAAACCTGTTCAATTCTTATTGGATGATTTTATTTTGACTTATATTCATCTTATCTTAGAATTTAATGAGTTTTGGAACTTTTGAAACTGAAAATCATTTTATAATAAAATAATACTTTCAAACTTTCCTAAAGAGCCCCTCCTCCCTCTTATAAAAGGACAACACCTCTAACCCATTACTCACACCTCTCAAGCCCCTTGGATCATCGAAACTCTACTCCAAGAAGCTCCCAACATCCATGTATTACTCCTAGAATCCTTACCCTAGGTAGAAGGCAATTTAAGAAAGCCTTTTGGTTCAAACCAAAGGGAGTTACCAGATTTAAAGGTAACATATTCTCTCAAGTTCTTTTCTTTTATTTTATTCTCCAACCCCCTAAACTATATTTATTTCATTATTTTATAAAAACACCAGTATCTTCAATATACTAGGATGTTCTTATGAGGAGGATTCGAACTACACATCCACACACCTCCATACAATGGATACAAACATACTGTTTCTATGGACGATGAACTACTGCTTCACGAAACAATGATTGTTCAATTATCTCATACCACCTCTCATGGTGACCATTATTATGTAACCGTATTTATATGTGATATATATATTATATTTATATTTTCTCTATGCTTATGTATTTTTCATTTATAGAATACCTTTCTGGTTTCCATAATGGGTAAATACGATAATTTCATTTGAGGAAGTGCGGACTACCACCCTCTCAAAGTGATATGACTCGTTCATGCCATACGTGGAACGTATAAAGGTTGTAATTAATGAAATTATATATTATATTATACTGGAATTATAATATACCTATGTATCATTAAATTTTCATTCCATTAAATACGAAATATAAATGAAATTAGTGTTCATGCGTACGTACGACTTACCGTCTCCATGAACGGTGCATTTCCTTTCTTATCTCCAAATGTTATGAACTATTATAAATACATTTATATACTGGATATATATGATATATATGATATCTAAATCATGAATATCATTCTGGATATAATGTACTTTTTAACACCTGGATAACTTGTAATTATAAGATGTTCATTTTTGACTCAAGTACCAAATATCGACAAAATGACCGTTATTAACTTAAATGATTATGTAATGTTTATAACGTGGTAATAAGTGATATAAAAGGAATAATAAACTTGAAAAAGTTTTTGAAGCAATTATAAATTAACCTTGGTTTATTATTCAGGAGATTAAAGAATGAATGAGTCAAGTCGGACACAAGGTAAGGGACTTCGTCTCAATCTCCTTTCATTGAGCCATACTTTGATTTATACACGACATTCTTTTATATGGTGTATAAACCCATTTGACTTTTATTTTCATTCAAATGGAATCTTTTCTTTATGAAGCGTTTTACTAAACGAAAAAAAGAATGTTTCTTTTTAACGTACGCGGTGGCAACGACCTTTCTACCGCCACGAGCATTATTTTGATATTTGGATTCCTCTACAAGCTATAGTGTTTTTAAAAGAAAAATAAATAAAATATAACCTTTTTACATATTTTGGTATTGAAAATGGTTTTGATAATGGATTGATTATGTCAATATATTGAAATGTTATTGCAATGTAGAAATGTTATCTTTCCTTTATGATTGTTCATGTGTTATGATTATGTTATGGTTCTTGGGAATTGTTTACGAATACGGGTGGTTCTGTGATAAACCTAGGGTGGGTGAGCCCAAGATATCTTTCCAATTCATTGGGTAACGTGATGGAGGTAAACGTTAATGTTTCTCCTAATAGATTTATGGAATATACTGTGATGGGTTTTCCAAACGTAACTCCCTACGTAGCTGTGAAAGCTACTACGTAAGTATTTTATGGATGCCACGAGTTACCTTATGATTTATGATTTCTATGTGTTATTCATAAATCTTATTATTTCATGAGTTATGTTAAAGATATTATGTTTTATGATTGAAAAGTATGATTTTATTGATTTGTAAGTATTGATGGACTAATGTTTTATTTACTTATTTTATAACCCTTACTGAGCTTTTTATGCTCATTCCAAGTTTTTGAAATGTTTTTCACAGGGTATAAGGCATTATAAGGGAAAGGATGAATTCAAGAAGATTTATATCAAGAAAATAATTATTGTTTTCTTTTAAGAGTTTTTATTTTATGAAAAAAATGGTTACCGAGTAGAAGTGTCTACATGTAATATTCAAGATGTTTTGTATAAGTTATGACCTAATTCTCTAAAGCTCTAAACCTGAAAAGATCCTCAATGTGAATTATTTACTTAATTCAACATTATGTAATGTTTAAGGCTGGGGCCTTAAAGTTGGTATCAAAGGTCGGTTTAGACAACTTTAGGGATTAAGAGTTTTTGTTACGCACATGGTTAGTCTCTATATCTACTCCTTAAGTTAAATCCTTATTTTGTAACTTTTTCAGATCAAGGAATGTCTGTTACAAATGGAAGGAGGAGGATCTCAAATGAAATTACTATCTCTTCATGATTACTTGCTTGCAATAATTATTTTAAAGTCATGCCCAAACGATTCTGAAACATTTTCTAATATACAACTCACTTGAAAGAAATTGTTTGAGATATCAAACACCTCTTCTATACCTTGATACCATCATGGATCATGGGTTGTATTTAATCAAATCCTATTTTCTCAATATTCTCATATTTTCAATAAAGGTAAATATTATCAATCCATTTTCAAATATTTTACCTTATCACAAGATTTTGAAGCATATTATGATTTTGAAAAAGGTGCTAAAGAAGGAGACCCTGTCACAACCTATTTATATTTTCTTTTAAATTATAGTCTTTCAACACATACTTATGGTATTTTAAAAGGACCATTGATTGAACGTTTCAACTAAAACTCAGTCCGACTATTTTATAAAAAGAAAGTTCTATTAGATGCTTTGAAATTATATGTCATACATGATTATTTTCCAAAACTATTTTTCTGTGAACACCCATATAACCCAAGTTGTATGTGGTATATTTGGATAAAGGAAGAAGATGATTTTGAAGGATCTCTAAATCATTGTTGAAATGCATGGACCATCTATCTATGTGAACAAGATGGCGATGAAACCAGGTGGACACCATAATTAAGGTACGATGTTATTTCTTTTGGAGTAGTGTTATTTTATGGCGGTAAAAAAATGTAAATACATATAAGACTTCATGAATTAATATTTTGAGGTCATTATGAGTTGGGATGAAAAATGAGAGGTATAAGAAAACCATTGAGGTTAAATCATGTTAGGGTTATTTTTGAGTTTTATAAAAAGAGACAGCACACAAGATGGGTGACAACCCATCACGTCTTGCAAGGCCGCATGAATCAAAGCCACAACCGAAGGGTGACAAGGGTGCATCATTTACCACTGGTCTACGTGAATCCGCTGGTTAGTATGACTTATTCTTTTTAGTTAAATGATTTTATGGATCAAGAATAAGTTGGTTTTGGGAACTTATGTTTTTTTCAAATGGATATCCTTAGTATAGGAAAATGACTTGGTGATTAAGTGATAAAGGTTAGTTTGTAATACATTCTATCTTTTAAGAACACTATATACCTAAGGAAAATAGAATACTATGGGATTTCATTTTTGGAGTAATGATTGGAATTTTGTTTTGGAAGAATCTATGTTTTTATTTTGGATATATAGCGATTTGGGTTATTTATGGAAATGATTAACCTATCATAGAAAATATGTGATTACGTTAATTACTTTTTAGTATGAGGCTTTAAGATTATCCGATGTTATTTGGAGATAAATGTTAACATTTTTGTGGAAGTCTACGTGATCAAATCCTTCTGAGTTTTGGGTTTTAATCTTAGTTTAGATTATATTGAAGGATTTTAAGTACAATTGTTTATTGAATAACCTTTATTGAACTTTGGGTATTGTTTGTTCAATTTTGGAGATTAAGAGTAGTATTTCTTTTTATAAAATATTATCCTTTCGGGGATTATCTAATCTTGTACTAACCAATTTGGTTTTGGTTAATGTCTAAAGATAGGGGAAATATATAGTTCATCTTTTTTGGATTATGTGATTCTCTAGAAGTTTATTCCTGCCCTTTAGGTGTGACCAAGTCATCTTGAATACTCATAATTTGGAGAAAACATGAGTTTTTGGTAGAAACTTATTAAAGGATGAAACTCTACTTGAAAAGTAAGTATATTTCCCTAGGTTCTTAGTCAATATCATAAATAAATTCTCCAACTTTATGAAAGTGAACCTAAAACAAAAAAATGTTATTCATTTACTTTTCCTATTGGGGAATCAAAGACCGTTTAACCAATCAAAAGTTTGTGGTTTTATGATGGTTAACTTTCTCCTGATCATGTTTTCTATCACACTTAATCAGAACTTGACACGTAGTTTGTCCTCCATATCCATGTTTTCCTACATGGAGTCCTAGTATGGGTTATCTTGGGTGACCTTTGTATTTCTATTTCTTTCTTTTAAAGTGATAGTTTTATTGAATCTTTTTCCGATGTGAGACTTTTAATGAAGTTTCCAAGCCCAATTTTAAAATCGCGAGGATACAATTCCTAAAAGGGGGGAAGAGTGTAACATCCCAGGTAAATAAAGAATATGACATTTTTATATTTATTAATATTTTTGAATTAAATATTAATTTTAATTTTAAGGGGATTCTATGTTCAATAACATACTCAACACACAACAACAAATTTCATTGAAATCTTACTTTGCACACAACTTTGAGTTGTATCAAAAAATAATATAATAATATTATTATTTTAAATGGTAGTTAACGCCTAGCCATTGTATTGGTGGAAATGAACAGAAATAACTACAATATGATTACACATGTTTGTTTCTAATTTTATCCGATAAAATTTAGAGGCTTAAAATAAGAATGAATCCGATTTTAATCATGAAATACTCTAATATTCTTTAAAAGGTCAATTTACCACCTTTTGATGGTGAACCTTTTTTAAATCTAGTTTTTGTCACGTTTATATGTTTCATTTGACAAAATAAACTTCTTCTTTAGAAGCGGGACATCAAAATTTACTTTGGGTAAAATTTTGGTATTTTTATGATAAAGTTCATTTTTTGATGAATAGTGAAAAAATACTACATTTTAATTCAAAACTACCTTTTAATCTAATTTATTTATATGGTTATACTATCTTTTTAATGGGATTTAAAGTGTAATTGGATTATATTTTTACCATTTAATACAATTTTGGTCATTGGAAGTAATTTCACTTTGAAATTGAACATAAACAAGTGTCAATCTTTTGATAGTTATTATTTCTTAAAAACACGCTTTTTGGTATTGACAACGAGAATCAATTTTAAATTAATTTCTGCAACTTCTGTGTTTTGAATTTAGAAAAAATAGATTCCATATTTGGAATCAGGAGGTAAAACTTGTGTAAATAGGTAACTTTTATTTTTAGACTTTATGAATAGTAACTTTAGTAAATATTTTATTTACCATGGTTAAATGGTAAATTTGGTAAATAAGGGTAAAAAATAATATTATAATAATATTAAATTACCCTAACACATATCCCAACCCTATTGGATGATACATGTCCAACCATGGGCATCCTTGGGTCGATTTTGGGACCCTATGGAGCCACTTGTAAGTGAAAATGACACTTTATAAAAATTAATTTAAAGTTAAGGAAAATGTAACATAAACATATATCTTTTAGTAAATTTTTTTATATGGGGTTATATAAGTTATCTTTTCAACTATAAATATTAATTAGAAAGAAAAAAATATTTCCTACATCATGGTATTTTATTTATAATTTTTAGACATCAGATAAATAAATTTATTTATGACACAATGGTGATGTAATGATTACCTCATTAATGAATGTTTCAAATAAATGAGATTATAAATATTAAAATAAATTTATTTTGAAAATTTTTATGCCATCCAAGAATTTTATGGATGATTATGACTTGTTATATTTGAATTAATGAAGTTTTTTCTAATTGATCAAGTTGTTATGGAGTTTTAAAAAGTCATGATATGAATAGTATAAAAATTGACATAAATGAGTTTTTAAATAAATTAATATTTTATTAAATGATAAAATAGTCCTAAAAATCTAATATTCGGCCAAATGAAATATATAATGTTATAAATGTCATTAATGATCCATTTTTGGTCTCTTGTCATTTTATTGTAAATATATTAACCATATAGTATGAATATACAAGAAGACATGGTAACAGTTAAATAAGTTAACAAAGGGTTAAATAAAAGATAAGGATAAAAAAATATCCAAAACCTATCCAATAATTATTTAATAATTTTATTTTGACTTATATTTATCTTATTTTTGAATTTAATGAGTTATGGACCTTTTTAAACCAAAAATCATTTTATAATAAAATAATACTTTCAAAATTTCCTAAAGAGCCACTCCTCCCTCTTATAAAAGGACACCACCTCTAACCTATTACTCACACCTCTCAAGACCCTTGTCTCATCCAAACTCTACTCCAAGAAGCTCCAAAAATCCCTCTATTACTCCTAGAAGACTTCCCCTAGGAAGAAGGAAATTCAAGAAAGCCTTTTGGTTTAAACTAAAGGGAGTTACCCGATTTAAAGGTAATGTCTTCTTTCAAGTTCTTTTCTTTTATTTTCTTCTCCAACACCCTAAAATATATTTATTTAATTATTTTATAAAAACACAAGTATATTCAATATATTAGGATTTTTTTATGAGTAGGATTATAACTAAACATCAAAACACTTCCATCTAATGGATACGAACATACTGTTTCTGTGGACAGCGAACCACCGCCTCACGAAACAATGATTATTCAATTATCTCATACCACATCTCATGGTGGCCATTTTTATGACACTTTATTTATATGTGATATATATTATATTTATATTGTCTCTATGCTTTTGTATTTTTCATTTATAGCATAACTTTCTGGTTTCCATAATGGGTAAATACGATAATTTTATTTGAGGAAGTGCGGACTACCACCCCCTCAAAGTGATACGAATCGTTCATGCCATACATGGAATGTATAAAGGTTGGAGCTAATGAAATTATATATGATATTATACTGGAATTATAATATACCTATGTATCATTAAGTTTTCATTCAATTAAATAGGAAATAGAAATGAAAGTAGCGTTCATGTGTACGTACAACTTACCGTCTCCATGAACAATGCATTTCATTTCTTATCTCCAAATATTATGTACTATTAAAAATAAATATATATATATACTAGATTTATATTATATATATGATATCTAAATCATGAATATAATTCTTGAGGTAATGTACTTTTGATCACATGGAGAACTTGTAATTATAAGATGTTCATTTTTGACCCAAGTACCAAATATCGACAAAACAACCGTTATTAACTTAAATGATTATGTAATATTTATAAAGTGGTAATAAGTGATATAAAAGGAATAATAAACTTGAAAAATGTTCTGAAGTAAGTATAAATTAACTTTAGTTTATTATTCAGGATATTAAAGAACAAACAAGTCAAGTCGAATATGAGGTAAGGGACTTCATCTCAATCTTCTTTCATTGAGGAATACTTTGATTTATACATGAATTTATTTTATACGGTGTATAAACCCCATTGAATTTTATTTTCATTCAAAGATAATATTTTCTCTATGAAGCATTTTACTAAATGACAAAAATAATGTTTCTTTTTAACGTACGCGGTGACAACGACCTTTCTGTCACCGTGATCATTTTTTGATATTTGTATTCCTCTACAAGTCATAGTGTTTTTAAAAGGAAAATAAATACCATATACTCTTTTTACATATTTTGGTATTGAAAATGGTTTTGAGAATGGATTTATTATGTCAATATGTTGAAATGCTATTGCAATGTGGAAAAGTTATCTTTCCTTTATGCTTGTTCATGTGTTTTGATTATGTTATGGTTCTTGGGAATTATTTACACATATAGGTAGTTTTGTGATAAACCTAGGGTGGGTGAGCCCGAGATAGCTCTCCAATTCATTTTTTAATTTGACAGAGGTAAACGTTAATGATTCTCCTAAGAGATTTAGGGAATATACTGTGATGGGTATTCCAAACGTAACTCCTTACGTAGCTATAAAATCTACAACATAAGTATGTTATGGATGCCACAAGTTACCTTATGATTTATTATTTCTATGTGTTATTCATAAATATTATTATTTCATGAGGTATGTTAAATATATTATGTTTTATGATTGAAAATTATGATTTTATTTATTTGTAAGTATTGATGAACTAATGTTTTCTTTACTTATTTTATAACCCTTACTGAGCTTTTTATGCTCATCCAAAGTTTTTGAAATGTTTTTCATAGGGTATAAGGTGGGATAAGGGAAAGGAAGAATTCAAGAATATTTATATCAAGAAAAGAATTCTTATTTTATGAAAAAAATGGTTACTGAGTAGAAGTGTCTACATGTAATATTCAAGATGTTTTGTATAAGTTATAACCTAATTATCTAAAGCTCTAAACCTGAAAAGATACTCAATGTGAATTATTTATTTAATTCAAGATTATTTAATTTTTAAGGATGGGGCCTTACATTTGGTAGCATGATATAATGGTTTGAGCACAAAGGGGGAAGCTTGGGTATCTAGGAGGGAGGATATGTACCAGTACGCTAGTGATTCGGATGAGGTTTGTCCCTGTTTCACTAAGAAAAATGGATAAAGACAACACTAAAAAACTATATTGATGATTATTGGAGACCAATAGGTTATGGGTATGTTCCCTACTAGTGCCTCGTGCATGAGAACAAATTTTTCTATGGTTACTTTACACCGAGATATGAAATACGTGGGGCCCGAGACTACTTAGTGCCTAGGGGTGTTCCCAGTTTTGGTGATAATTGGATTTTTGGTATTTACCCTTGTTTTAGGGTGTGTTTGTATGTACATTAAATTAGATAACATTTCTTATTCAAATGTTTTAACATTCTGAAAGTTTTATTTCGAAAACTGTTTACAATTGAAAGTTGCATTTCTTAGAATTTATCATCGTTTTTACTTACATATTAAAAATGCATGCTTTTCACCTTGTATTGCAAACTATTTGAAATCTTTGGGTGGTATCTTATTGGTATTAGTCTCAAACCCTACTTACACTCCTTGGGTGTATGTATACTTGGTTATGTTTGACACAGGTAAAGGCAAAGCCTCGGGCGAAGGTGGTTCTGGTTGTTAGTCACCTCCTATGGTGCGGTGTTGTGAAGACTGTTAGAGTTGGTGTCCTGAGAACCAATTTTTTGTACTTTGATTATGTGAATATAACCTTATTATATATTGTTCATTGTTCTGTATGACTATAATATAATAATGTTATGGAATATTTGTTGCATTAATAAGATCATGGTAGATCCCCGCTATGATGAGAACCTTGAAATGATATAACAATATTCTTAAATAAAGTACTATAGTTGGATGACACACTATGATAGGATACATAGTATACAGACTGTCATGTGTGAGTAATCGTAATAAGACGAGACTCTCTCTCATGGAGTTTGCACTTGGTAATCTCCAAGATGGGAGATTATGAAAACAGACCCGCCAGTAGCAATTCCACATGTCTTGCTGTCATCGGACATTGATATCTACGAGTGTGTGTAATGGTCCTTAGATTGGAAGATTATCATTAACTCATGTTATGACTTGCGCACTTAGATTTTCTGACAAAAACCATCACGAAGACATTTGGTGGGAAGTAGGGTATGTTGGGTGCATCACGAATAACATGTTGTTAATGGATAAGTCGAGGAAGGATTTTTCCCTTCCATATTTATGGAAGTAGATATCTCGGGCCCTTTGATTGAAATATAACTGTCACTCAAATTCCATGGCCATGGTGTCACGATGAGTTTATTTCTGGAAGTCAAAGAATGACAGATCAAGCATATAGGTTTATGACACTGCCATGAAACCTACTTGATGAGATATTGAGACAAAGGGAATAAATTACACAGTAAGCGTTCGTATGAGGTGACACGTCAATTCAGTGTCAACTTCTTTCTCTTGGGTGCCTTGACCCGTTTCTAGACAGTAATCTTGGACTTTAGGCAAGCCCGCCTAATGCCAAAGAGAAAGAGTCTTAGAGGGTCACACACTAAGTATATCCAAGTATCTCAAGTAGAATAAAGATTATTCCCATACGTAGTTTAATAATTATTCAATGAAGCCTAAATAATTTTAATGTTAGAGGAAGAATAAAATTAAAACAAGCACATGCCGTGTATTAATGATTACACGTCATGTAGTTTTCATTTTGGAAAGGAAATGAAAAACAAGTACACACTGTGTATTAATAATTACACGTCGTGTAGTTTTATGAAAAAAAGTACATGTCGTGTATTAATGATTACACGCCGTGTAGTTTTCCAGTCAGGATTTTGAGGAAATAATATTGTTTTATTAAATGATATTTATTATAATCAGCGTGAGTGCATGTCAATGAATTAATGATTCAACATGGGGGTTTTATATAAGAGTTAATGAAATAAATAAAATGCGTAACACGTTTATTTATTTTCATAACTATATAACCTCAAACCCGATTATAAATATCCTCACAACCCCAACACTTTTCACTAATTATTGTGCACAACAATTATGGAGAATTATCTCAAGGCCAAAAGAACTTCTTCCTCCAAGAACGCTATCAAGACTGAGAGAGATCCTCCTCCATCGGATTAAGACGATCTAAGGTGAAAAACACAAGCAACATTTTCTCCATGCTAGCACCCAGAGACTCCTTTGGTGAAGTCCAGAGATACGTGGTGCACATATGGATCACCGCTAGAGGAAGTCTACCCTTGGATTCTGCGACGCAACGATGAATCACATCAGAACGTGATCAGAAATATCAACGAAGAAAGAATGCCATAAAAGGTAATTCTTTTCAATTAATTAAATTAATTATAATAAACCTATGATGATCCTCCTTTATGGTTATAGGATTATTCTTCTTCTTTGTATATTTTTGTGATTCGATCCATGGAGTCTGGCGTTTATCGTCATATTGATCCCGGATTGATCATTGCTAATGACAAAAAGAAAAGTGGGCACATCCACCCACGAGATTCCACTGCACCCAGGACCTTTCAATTGGTTTCAAAGGGATCACAACATTGATTATAGTTATTTAATTTTTTTTGATAATTTACGCATTTATATTTGATTCAATTAAAGATAAATCATTCTATAAAACCGAATGAATGAGATCTATTATTCGTCCTTCGTTTCTCAATTCACATCACATAAATGACCTTTTAATTTTAATTTTGATTAAAATAAAAATGAGGAACTCATCCGGAGGAGCCGCTCATTCTGTATGTACAACACAAGAATACACAACATGTAGTAAAAAGTACACGCCGTGTACTTAGGTTCAACGAACCGATACTGGTCTGCCAAACCCACGCCATGTGAATTGAACATACCTAAGTTTTTATTACATCGTGTTGACCAGAACTGAACAGCACGTGGAAACCGGAATACACATTGTGTATGTTGAATCAACATGCCATGTAGTCCGATCTGGCCTAGGTGAAACCGTGTACAAGGAGAATCCATGTACCGCGTACACAATATTTCCAGGCTGGTAACCGCGTAACAAGGAAATACACACCGTGTTAGATTAATCTAAATTCCATGTACTCCAAACTTTCCAAAGTACATAAAACACGCCAAATCCCCCGGCGTGTACTTTGGATAAAGGGTGAAAACAAATACACACCATGTAATATAGAATACATGCCGTGTACTTTCCAGAAATGGAATTTCATCTGGTTTCCTCCAAAGTACAAAGACTCGTACAAGGAATATGGATGATAAGAATCTCAAGGAAATTCAGAAAGGAATTTAAGATAAATAATTGATTAATTATAAGATCATAATTAATTGAATTAAAGGGTGACTTATCTTGAATAAAAGAACGATTAAAAGAATTTGAATACTAAATATGTGCAAATGTTGTTGCATGATATGGATGATCATGAGCTAGACCAAAGACCCTTTGTGTGTGTATGGTTTCTTTTAAATTTATTTAATTTAAATTCGTTGGCCTACAAGCCTTATTCCAATAAAATGTAGGGCCTGCATGCCCATGGTTTCTTTAATGTAAACCCCATGTAATGGAGAATATCCCAAGCTAGAGGATACGGTTCAAAATCCGAAGATGAGGCGAAACCAACCTAAGAAGATACAAAGGTGGACAAGTGGGAGCTTCAAAACACGAACCATCAGGTTCAAGGTGTTTTTTCCTAGGTCAGGGTTATCTTATAAAAACCGCTAGATAAGCTAACCAATAGAAGCTCATGATCATGCCATCTTATTTTATTTATGTCTGATTGCATGGTTAATTTATTATGTATGTATTGTCACGATCACATAGTTAATGAAATAAACAAGCATGTAAAGATAGAATAAAATAAAAAATGGACTATGTGTAAACATTATCAGAACATGGTTAATCACTTAAGCAAGCATCAATTAATATTAACAAGCATGTGATAATGCGAAACAATGCATAAAGGATTAAAATCCCTCAAATACCATATTAAGTCAGACCAAGACTTATGTTACTTGATTAAGGGCAAGACTCAATAAAACTATGTGTTTGACCAACCCTTGTTCGGACACTTACTTTTATAAAGGAAGCTCTTATGAAAGTTTCGGGTTGACTTAAACATTTTACATTAAGAGGAGTATCCCTTGATAGACTTGTTGTAAAATGAAGGAAAGTTTTGATGAATTCCAAGTCAGGATTTCAGGATTGGGGAGTCCACTCAACAGATCAAGGAACTGTAATCTCACAGTTGGCAAAGACATACCTACCTAAATACCTTTAAATAGCTTGGCCAACCCTTTTTAGGGTTATGCGAAGGGGAATATGTATCCTTGCCACTAGAATGTCATCACAACTAGACATTCTGAGTTCAATGGTGAGGGCCATTGAGACTTGATAAAATAGTGGGAGAATTAATAAATTCATTTATTATTTTTTATAAAATGCAATCAAAAGGTACTGATAAATCTGCTCTTTTAATTTATAGAATCAATATGACAAACTCATCAACCACATTTTCACTGCGATCAATTCTGGATAAAGACAATATCCTCACCAGTAGTAACTTTCAGAAATTGTTTAGGTGCCTTCGGGTTATCCTACACCATGAATGAAAGTTTTACATGCTGGAGTCCTCACTTCCTGATTCGCCTGCCCAAGGGGCGAGTGATGAAGATTTTCTGGTCTATGATCAACATTTGAGCGATGCACTCAACGTTCAATGTTTTATTCTATCATCAATATCCAGTGAGATCATGAAGTCTCATGAAGACATGGATTCCTATATCATGCTCGAGCACCTCTATGGTCTATACCTGGAGAGAGAAAGATAGGAAAGGTTTGAGATCTCCAAGTCTCTATTTCAGAACAAGCTTGGAGAGGGTGCCCCAGCTGGGCCTCATGCAGTCAAGATCATTAGCTACATAGAGAGCTTGGAGGTTCTAGGGTTTAAACTCCCTGAAAAACTGGGCACCGATCTCATTCTTGCATCACTCCCTCAGAGCTTCTCTAACTTTTTTTGTAAATTTCAACATGAACAACATTGATAAGTCTCTATCTGATCTTCTTATCCTCATTCACCAAGTGGACAATGATATGAAGCATGAAAAGCCTTATATACTTATGGTGAATAAAATGAAAGGGAAATCGAATATATTTAATCCCAAATCTTATTCAAGGCCTTCTAAGAAAAAGAAGATCAAATGGGAGGCAAGAGAATAGGAGGCTGTTTGTTTCACATGTGGTAAGAAGGGCCACTCAAAGAAAAACTGCACCCAACCAAGGAAGAAAGGGGAAGATTCAGGTGCATTTGTTATCAAATGCAATATATATATTTCTACCAATTAGGTATTAGATACTGCTTGTGGTGCTCACATCTGTATGCAAATACAGGAACCAAGTAGATTCAGAAAGATTGACCGAGGTGAGGTGGATCTGCGAGCAGCCAACATAGCTAGACTCGATGATGTAGCTATCAGATACTACCACCTCACATTGCCTACTAGTATGGTCTTGGTATTAAAATGATATTATTATGTGCCCTCTATAACCAAAAACATTATTTTAGTATCCAGATTAGATACTAATGGATTCATCTTCAAGTTTGGAAATGAATGTTGCTACTTTTATAAATATAGCATTTGTTTTGGTAGGGAACATTTATATAACGACCTTTATGTGTTAGACTACACAAACCAAGTAATGGAAATCGATGAAAAAGTTAATTCACATGACTCATACCACACCCAACTTTGGCATCACCGGTTAGGTCATGTTAATGAGAAACGTTTGACAAAATTACATCAAGATGGGTATTCAGATTCTTTCGAACTAAAACCACTTGGTGTATGTCATGCGTGTCTACAAGGAAAAATGACCAAAGCCCCATTTAGTGGGAAAGGTTAAAGGGATAAAGAGCTTCTAGAATTAGTTCACACAGATGTGTGTGGACCATTTCCAGTTGAATCAAGGGGTGGGTTCTTATACTTAATAACTTTTACTGATGATTTTAGTAGATATGGATATATTTACTTAATGAGGTATAAGTTAGATTCTTTTTATTGGTTCAAAGAATACTAGAATAAATTTGAGAACCAGCTTGGTAAGAAGATTAAGAAACTCCGCTCAGATAGAGGAGGAGAATATCTTAATCAGGACTTCATTGATTTTTTACGGGAGTTTGTGATTCTATCTCAACTCACTCCTCCTTACACGCCTCAGTGGAATGGTGTAAGTGAAAGGAGGAACCACACCCTGTTGGACATAGTGATATCAATGATGAGTCATGCGAGTCTTCCATTATCCTTTTGGGGACATGCATTACAAACAACATCACACATACTAAACTAAGTACCAACTAAATTGATAAATGGTATTCCATATGAATTATGGAGTGGACGCAAAGCCATGTTATCAAATTTACATGTCTGGGGTAGAGAAGCATTTGTGAAGGCCTCTTTAGGTAACAATCTTTCACCTCAAGGCACAAAGTGTAACTTTATAGGATATCCCAAGGAAACAAGGGTATATTACCTATAAAAACCCTCAGATAAAAAGTTTATAGTGGAAAGACACACCATATTCCTTGGGATGGAGAACATCTCCAAAAGAGATAGTGGGAGCGAGACAGATTTCGATGAAGTCAAGGATAAAGATACACAGGAGTTGGTATAAGAATAGATTACACAAATCCCTGTGGAAGAAAAATCTTTTCCAGATACACAAGAACTGCATAGGAGCACGAGAGAGGTTAGAGAACCAGAACGATATGTTTTTTGTATCACCGAGGATGGTGACTCGTTATTGGTTAACAATGATGATCGTATTACCTACATGGAAGAAGTTGAAGGCACAGACGTTGCCAAGTGGCAAGAATCCATGAATTTTGAAATGGATTCCATGTACCCAAACCAAGTCTGTATTTTGGTAGATCCTCCAGTTGATGTAAAGCCTATTGGTAATAAATGGGTATTCAAGAAGAAACTGGACATTGAGGTATAAGTCATCACCTATAAGGCACGAATGGTCACAAAAGGTTTTAGATAACGTCAAGGAATTGACTATGATGAAACCTTTTCACCGGTTGTGATGCTGAAATTCATGAGAATTTTATTGGCCATTTCCACTTACCATGACTATGAAATTTGGAAAATGGATGTCAAAACAGCATTCCTTAATGGGAACCTCCAGGAAGATGTCTACATGACACAACCTGAAGGTTTCGTGACTCCAAAGGATGCCAACAAGGTATGCAAGTTGCAAAAATCCATTTATGGATTAAAGCAAGCATCAAGGTCATGTAACATTCGTTTTGATGAAGCCATAAAAGAATTTGGATTTATTAAAAATGAATGTGAGACTTGCGTCTACAAAAGGTTTAGTGGAATTGCAGTTGTTTTCCTAAAAGTATATGTTGATGACATATTACTAATTGGAAATGAAGTACCTGTCTTATAGTCAGTTAAGTAATGGTTGGATAAATGCTTCTCTATGAAAGACTTAGGAGAGGCATCATATATTCTTGGAATCAAGATCCATTGTGATAGATCCAAGAGAATGTTGGGCCTGAGTCAAAGTAAATACATTGACAAGATACTGAAGAGATTCAGTATGGAACAGTCCAAGAGGGGATTGTTGCCAGTGTCACATGGCATTCATCTTTCCAAGAAAATGTGTCCTTAGACACATGAGGAAACAAATAAAATGGAAAGTATCCCTTATGCATCCGCGATTGGGTTAGTCATGTGTGATATTATATGTACAAGGATAGATGTTGCTTACACATTAAGTGCAGTAGGCAGATATCAAGCTGATTTAGGAGACCGCTATTGGATGGCAGTCAAGACTATCCTTAAGTATTTGAGGCGTACTAAGGATATGTTCATGGTTTATGGAGGAGATGATGAACTAGTCATCAGAGGACATGTAGATGCTAGTTTCTAGACTGATCAAGATGACATGAAGTCGCAAAATGGATACATCTTCAGTTTTAATGGAGGTGCAGTGAGGTGGAAGAGCTCAAAGAAAGGTGTGGTCGCATATTCTACAACAAAGTCCGAGTATATCACATATTCTGAGGTAGATAAAGAATAATTATGGATGAAGATTCGTCCAAGAGTTGGATGTAGTACCTAGAAGTAAAGATCCTATCACACTCTATTGTGATAATACTACAGCGGTGACACTTGAAAAAGAGCCAAGGTCACATCAGCAGAAAAAACACATACTTAAAAAGTATCATCTCTTGAGGGATTTTTCTTAGAGAGGTGAAGTTGTAGTGAGCATTATTTCTATGGAAGACAACATGGAGGACCCCTTGACTAAAGCCTTGACTCTGCAGAAACATGATCATCATGTGAGGTCTAGCGGATTAAAAGGCGTAGGTAGTTGGCTCGAGTCCAAGTGGGAGTTTTTTAGAGTTGGTGTCCTGAGAACCAACTGTTTTTACTTTGATTATGTGAATATACCCTTATTATATATTATTCATTATTCTGCATGACTATAATATAATAATGTCCTGGAATATTTGTTGCATTAATAAGGTCATGAAAGATCCCCGCTATGACGAGAACCTTGAAATGCTATAACAATATTCTTAAATAAAGTTATACAGTTGGATGACATACTATGATAGGACACATATCATACAGACCATCATCTGCGAGTACTCGTAAGAAGACGAGACTCTCTCTCATGGAGTTCACACTTGGTAATCTCCAAGATGAGAGATTATGAGAACAGACCCGCCAGTATCAATTTTTCATGTCTTGGTGTCATTGGACATTGCTATCTACGAGCATGTGTAATGGTCCTTAGACTGGAAGATTATCATTAACTCATGTTATGACTCACACACTTAGATTTTCTAATGAAAATTGTCATGAAGACAGTTGGTAGGAAGTAGGGTACGTTGGGTGCATCACGAATAACATGTTGTTAATGGATAAATCGAGGAAGGATTTTTCCCTTTCATATTTATGGAATTAGATATCTTAGAACCTTTGATTGAAATATAACTGTCGCTCAAATTCCATGGCCATGGTGTCACGACGAGTTTATTTCTGGAAGTCAAAGAATGACAAATCAAGCATATAGGTTTATGACACTTCCATGAAACCTGCTTGATGAGATATTGAGACAAAGGGATTAAATTATACGGTAAGCATTCGTATTAGGTGACACGTCAATTCGGCATCAAATTCTTTCTCTTGGGTTCCTTGACCCGTTACTAGACAGTAATCTTGTACTTGAGGCAAGACCGCCTAATTCCAATGAGAAATAGGCCTAGAGGGTCACACACTAAGTGTATCCAAGTATCTCAAGTAGAATAAAGATTATTCCCATATGTGGTTTAATAATTATTCAAGTAAGACTAAATTGTTTTAATGTTGGTGGAAGAATAAAATTAAAACAAGTACAAGCCGTGTATTAATGATTACATGCCATGTAGTTTTCATTTTGGAAAGGAAATGAAAAAAAAGTACACGCCATGTATTAATGATTACACGCCATGTAGTTTTATGAAAAACAAGTACACGCCGTGTATTAATGATTACATGCCGTGTAGTTTTTCCGGTCAGGATTTTGAGGAAATAACATTGTTTTATTAAATGATATTTATTACAATCAGCATGGGCGCATGTCAAGGAATTAATGATTCTACATGGGGGTTTTCAATAAGAGTTAATGAAATAAATAAAACGCGTAACATGTTTATTTATTGTCATAACTCTATAACCTTAACCCCTATTATAAATATCCTCACAACCCCAACACTTTTTGCTAATCATTGTGCACAACAATTCTAGAGAATTCTTTCAAGGCTGAAAGAACTCCTTCCTCCAAGAACGCTCTCAAGACTGAGAGAGATCCTCCTCCACCGGATTAAGACGATCTAAGGTGGACAACGTAAGCAAAGTTTTCTCCATGCTAGCACCCGGAGACTCCTTTGTTGACATCCAAAGATACGTGGTGCACGTGTGGATCACCATTAGAGTAAGTCTACCCTTGGATTCTATGACACAACGACGAATCACATCGGAATGTGATAAAAAATATCAATGAAGAAAGGTCGCCATAAAAGGTACTTCTTGTCAATTAATTGAATTAATTATAATCAACCTATAATGATCCTCCTTTATGGTTCTGAGACTATTCTTATTCTTTTTCTATTTCTATGATTCGATCTGTGGAGTCTGGTGTTTATCGCCGTATTGATCCTGAATTGATCATTACTAATGAAAAAAATCCAAGGGGTCACATCCACCCATGAGCTTCCGCTGCGCCCAGGACCTTTCAAAGATGGCTCGGGGGTGATGACCCCTTGTCGCATGGAGTACTTGTGGCTGATTTTCTACTATTTTTTTATATTTGGACCTATTTTAATATCATTAAACCTATGTATTCAGTTATGGATTTTTTATAAACCTCATTTGGTTTGAATTTTTCAGATTCAATTTATCGAATGTATTTGATGTTTTATGTAACTATATTTAGGTAAATAATTCCCAAACCAAAATAAATGATACCTGGAAACTTGTGATAGCCCATGAGGAAAGGGAACGCCCTTCGGGCCTTGTCATAGTCCAGGTTTGGCACCAGTTTTAATGGCGACCAGATTCGGTTCGTGAAAAAATGGTATCAAAGGAGGTTCACTCTTCAGGTCATATTATTTGGGGAAGAGTCGAGATAGTATGTAGCTAGGATTGTCGAGACTTGAAATTATAGTTATGGGTAGTGTTCTTGGCCAACACACCTTGTGAAGGTATTTAAGTCACCATGGGATGTTGGGTTTTATCTGAGTTCATTATTTCTCATGGTTCATTGATGATTTGGGAAAATGAAAAGAGAGTTGGGTCAATGGTCTCAGTGAGCTCGTAGGGCCTGGAAAGCCATGTGGAGCTGGGGATATTTCCATAAAACACTCTCTGTGATAGTGAAATGATTTGAATATGGCCTCTAATCATATGTCCAAGTCACCCACCGACACTAGTTTTCTCTCACATCGTCTTGTATCTCTTTGCTTTGGAATCCTAGAAACTTGGTTTTTTTAAAGAAAAAATGACTTGATTTTAAGGAGTGTGAATTTTTGTGAAGTGATTTTCTAGTAAAGTGAAAATGGTTTTATTTATGAATGTATATAAATGAAATTTTATAATTATTTCGAAAGGGTAAATTATGTGTTTACAACTCTTTTGAAAGTATGAATTATGTTAAAGGGGGTTTTGAAAATGTGTTTCCAGTAGAATTTTCTAAACCATGGAAAAGTGTTTTGAATTGAATTAAGTGTGCTATAATTTATGTTTGGGGGGTTAAAGATGGATCTTTATTTGGTAAATATTGATCATTTGAGAAATTTTATGAAATTTTAGAACCTTGTTTTGAAATGAGAAGTGTTAAGTTCTTAATTAAATAGAGATTTATGAAATGGTGTTTTTCATGAAATTAGAAGTGTTTTGAAATGGGTTGAAATGTTTTGAAATGGTTGTACAAGGCACGAAAGTGATTTTATATTGAATTATGGGTGATTTTGTATTTTTTTTTGTAATATTTAAATTGGGTTTTGATTTCATATTTAGCGGTTTTGAGAAAGCTAAAGTGTGGTTAAAAAGGTTTTGATTTTGAAAAGAGGAAAGGTTTGGTTCTAGTATTTGGTTTTCTCAAGGGTGACCACATGCATGGGTTTATATGGGAATATGTATGGATATGGGGTGGGTTCCCAGTGTGGCATGTGAACATGCATGTGTGAGGCTCATGAGATACCATTGGTAAATGCACAACCCACCAACACTATTTCTTAAGAATACTTTTGAAGGAAAGTGTTATGTTTTGGATAATGTGTGGTTGGGAGGTGTGTATTTTTTTTGGGATTGTTATTGTGGGATGTTTTGAGTTCAAGAACCCCTTTTGTCTAAACGATGTTTTGGGTTAGTGTTTCATCGATAATTTGGAATGAAGCGTTGGTCAATGGTCTCTTTTGAGGAAAATTTTGGGATGCCAATGTGGTGGCTTCCCTCATGTGTTTGGTTCAGGTTTGTGGTATGTTGTGACCAAATGAACAGATTTGTTGGGTCCTTGGGTTTTCTTGTTTTCTAGGGTACGCCCCCATAAAGAGTTAAGGTATGATTCATGTGTGGCCCATGGTTAATCGTCGTTGGCTGATCCTCCAATTGATCAACATAAGGACTTTCTTCTTGAGATTTGGAGATTGAGTTTAACCCTATTCTTTTTCAATTATGTGGATCCCCTTGTAGAGGGAGAGTGGTTGTGGGAGGTTGAAATAGACCTTAGTTTCTTATTTTTCCTAAGTTGTCGAAGGGGAATGCAGTTCAGGTTTGTCAATATTGAATGATATCTTAAAGGGCCTTTGATTCTTTTGTCATTATCATCGAAGAAAGAGTTCATGTTAGGCCACCAGTGTGGAAAATATAGCCAAGAGTGGCTATTATGTCCACTTGTTGGAATCGTGTGCTGTTTGGGAATCAGCATAAGGTCCCTCTCCTTGTGTTTTCTTTTAGCCACAATGGTCATGTTCGGTGACACATTGCGATGTCATGTGTTCATATGACTATAAGGGTCAAGGTTGTAAAATCTTATGAGAGTATCTATTTTTTCGTATGTGTGTCTCCCTTTAGGGAATTCTGAAATCCTATGTTCTAGAGAAAGGTGATTCTATGTTTCCCTTCATTCGGTTGTTTCTCACCCAAAGAAACAAGGTGTGATGTGAGTGCATCTTCTAAGACCTTGTTTTAGTGAAATGTCAGGTTAGGGTAAAGTGAGTTTGGAATGTGTTATGTCTTGGTGAACACATATGAGATCAAGGTATAGTTTTCATGGTACTGAAAGGAGAAGTTCCATTAGGGGGTTTCCAAATCCTAACTGCGAGGCTGAAGATGCTTCAATAATTTGAGCTCCATCCATAGGTTCTGGAGTGAAGCTGGCGCGTAGTCGAGGGGAAATCCCAGAGTCATTCAAACCTTTAGTCAATGTACTATCCTTAGTATGAAAGATGGGAATAGTTTAAACATCTAGTTTCATCATCTTGTTCCAGTTTTTCACATTCGGTGGTAGAGGTGGGAGGACCTCATTTCCATGTTATATCCTGAGTTCATGTTACTCCCTTGGGTTTCCTTTGTATTTTTTAGAGAAAAGGATGAATTTTTGCCTAAGAATATTGGTGAACACAGTTTGCGCACAATTAGTAGTAACCGTACACCAACCTAGGAAACCGTGTGATAAGAGACAGAAGCTACCGCATGGTCTCTGCACAGCTGTGCGCCTTGGCCCATGTAACCGTGAAAAGCTTCTCCTTTGTACATACTTCTTTTCATGATTAGCACACGGTTTCCTGAACTGTGCGTTCATGCCAACTATTTAAATATTGGGGTCCTTTCATGACAGCCCATGCTAGTCAGTTAAGATGGTTGGTTATTATAGTGGAGATATCCACTATGGGTTTTACGTAAGTTTTCTTGAAAAAAGTCTAATGTTAGTTTACCCCTTCTGCTGGGGAGACCGTTCGGGTCTCTCCCCCAATTGGTGTCCTGATTTTGTCTCAGAAATTAAGTTGTCCCTTATGGTTGGAAGTTTTTTTGGCTCACCCCATATCAGTGACTCAGTTTTCTCCTTGGTGTTTTCTTGATTGAAGGTAGTCTCATTCGAGGCTATCTAGCCACCAATTTTCTACTTGGGTAAATGTGGGATTGGAGCACGCCCAATGGTTTTGTTTATGTAAAGTTGTGGTAGCGTTATTTGGGTTTATTGTTCATTTCAGGTGGATTGCTTGAGAATTTTATGGTAGTGTTTGAAGTGTTTTATTTTGGGATTTGTTTTGAATATGTTTGATCATTTCAAGTAAGTGGGGTAAGTTTTGGTTTGTGAGAGTAATCTCTTCCTTTGTTTCATCAACTGAAGGTGTTTGGCCTTTTGGAGGTGGGTGAAAACAAGGCAAGGGAGTCCATCTTGGTCTATTTTTTGGGCTTTGTTTTTACATATTGTGTTGTTATGGATTTCTAGGGGTGTAAATCTTTATGGTGTGGAGAATTTTCACACCTGATTTTTTAATTCAATGCTTTGATTAAAATCCTCTTTTGGTTCTTAGCTTTCTTTTGGTTTCCTGGTGTTCCGGTTTTGAAATTTTGGTGCCTCTTGTGTTATTGACATGTGACCTTGGTCTTTGGGGTCTTGTATAGTATTTTTCCCCATCCTTTTTCAAGGGTATGGTGTGAGGTTGTGGTGTTTTGGAGTTGGATTCATGGCACTCCTAGTGTCACCCCTTATGGGGTAAGTTGTTGGGGTGATTTATACCCCTGAGTTGGATGAGTCTTGGGGTGGAAATGTGGTTTTATTTTGGGTATTATTTCCCAATATCCTTGGCCTAACTTTACTCACTAAGTTTCCCCTATCCCCATTTTAAATTTAAGGAGTTTAGACACTTTTTGAGTGGACAGAAGGGGGTGCACGGTTTAGGCGCACGATTTTCTAAACCGTGCAAGTAAACCGTGTGGCCTTGTCCAGCCCATTAAAAATGTTTTTAATTTCCAAGTTTTCCCTCTAGAGATTTATCCAAACTCAACTATTTATTCCCCCAATTCGACCATTTCATCCATGGAATCCTCCCAATCTCCCCTAACCTCCCTTGGAACCCATTTTTTAGTGGGTTTTTTATGGGAAAACTTCAAGTTCTGTTCAAGTAAGTGATTTTATCTTTGATTTATCTCTATTATTTAGGGTTTATTCCCATATCCTTGAGGTTAATTGTGTACATAAGGTAAGGTTTCTAACCTAGGGTTTTATCCTTGGTTTCTTGGTATATTATTATGGTTTTATTTTTGATCTATGTCCCTCGTGGTGCGGTGGTGGTGCGGTTGGATTTTCGCACAAAGATTCAAGGGTTTTAACAATTGTGGTAGGTGATTCACATGTATGAAATCCTTGTGACTTATATTGATATGTTTATAATATTTTCATGTTTATAACATTTTATTATTAGTGAAAAAATTGGTTTTAGTGGTATTTGTAAAGCAAATGAATTTTAAGTTCCATTTTTCTGTGAAATTGGGGGTTTTTCATAGAAATATTTTATTGGTTCATTTGGGGCTGCCCTACAACTACTTAGTTTATTTTATTGAAATGAATTAGGGATGAAAATAATTTTTTGGATGTTTATCTCCTTTGGTGGTTTCTTGGAAAACTTTTTTTAATGGTATTTTGAAGCATATGAATTTTAAGTGCCATGTTTGTGTGAAAATAGAGGTTTTACGAGGATACCACTTCTTGGTTCATATGGGGCTGCCATATAACTATTTTTTTGGTTTACTTGAAAGGTATTGGGCTTACATTTTTGTTTTGGTGACTTATAAGTGTGCTCATAATGTTCAATGTGGGATTTTAAAGGGATTTTGGTAAATTGGGTACCAATTTTGTGTTAAATTGGGTGTTTAACATGTCTATTTTATGTTATGCCAACGGGGTTGTTTTATAAATAATGTAATGGGTTTATAGAAATGATTTGTATGATGAAAATTATGTTTTGATTAATATGGGTATGCACATGGTGTTCCAAGTGGGGTTTTTAATGGATTTTTTGTGCAAAACATTGTTAAGTTTTGTGAAGTTATTTTATTGAAATCCTAAAGGGTTTATTGGGTGGTGTAAGTGGTGAAAAGCATGTGTAGATACTGTTTTGAGTTGATTATGACCAGAAATTATGTTTTTATGTGAAAATGGCGTTTTTTATCATGATATAATTGTTTGATCACAAAGGGGGAAGCCCGAGTACCTAGGAGGGCGGATATGTACTAGTACGCTAGTGATCCAGATGGGTTTTGTCCCTATTTCACTGAGAAAAATGGATAACTAAAACATTAATAAAACTTTATTGATGATGATTGGGGACCAATAGTTTATGTTTATGTTCCATAATAGTGGATATTTTAAGAAAATAGATTTTTCTGTGGTTACTTTACACCGAGGTATGAGGTACATGGGGCCCGAGACTACCTAGTGCCTAGGGGTGTTCCCGGTTTTGGTGCTCATTGGATTTGTGGTATTTAACCTTGTATTAGGGTGTGTTTGGATTTAAATTAAAGTATCTAACATGTCTTATTCAAATATTTTAACATTATAAAAGTTTTATTTTGAAAACTTTTTACAATTGAATGTTGCATTTATTGGAATTTATCGCAGTTTTTCATTATATATTAAAACTACGTGATTTTCACCTTGTATTGAATACTCTTTGGAATATTTGGGAGGTATCCTATTGGACTTAGTCTCACACCCTAGTTACACCCCTTGGGTGTAAGTAGACTTGGTTATGTTTGACACAAGTAGAGGCAAAACCTAGGGTGAAGGCGGTTCAGGTTGTTAGTCCCCTCCTATGGTGCAGTGTTGTGGAGACGACTCAGGGGTGATGACCCCTTGTCATGCAGAGTCCTTGTGTCTGATTTTATGCTGTTTTTATTTATCTTTTAACCTCTTGTAGTATGATTATACCTATTTATTCAGTTCTAGATTTTTTATAAACCTCGTTTAGTTTGAATTTTTCAGATTCAATTTATTGAATGTCTTTGATGTTTTATGTAACTATATTCGAGTAAATCATTCCCAAACCAAAATAAATGATACCTGGCCACTTATTCCAGATTGTGGGGATAGGTAACGCCCTTCAAGACTTATCACAGGCTGGGTTTGGTTCTAGTTTTGATGGAGACCAGATTTGGTTCGTGACATCACATCATAACATTTACATAATTATGATTGCCACATAGAATGTATATCAATTAAAATTAAACCCAATGAAGAAAATGAGTTGCATAAGGATTTAAAAAAGTATATATTCATGAATACACTTTTTGGTTCCCAAATGAATAAGAGAAATCATACTTGGACTCCTGAATAATAAACTAATATTTATTAAAACATTTATTCAAAAGTAAATTATTGTCATTTATACAAATATTTATCAATTATAATCATTGGATTATATTTTTTAATTTCTATTGATGAAATTGAATCATTTTGATATCATATTTTACTTAAAAATTTCCAGTTTTGCATCGATTTCACTATTTTATTAATTGTAATTTATACATTAGTATAGTTAATTCCAGAATCTTATAATGCATATAATTACATCTTTATATATTATATATAGCTTATAATATCCATCCATGACGATGATTATATGTGTTGACATGAAAATGTATCAGTATGTGATTAACCGACCTTTAACAGGATATTATCGGGAGATCAGAATGAAGAAGTCTAAAATTTTTATATATAATAGTATGATAATTAAAATAGGTTAACATAATTAATATAATGTAAAATTATTGAATAATTAATTCTATTAAGTTTTGGTTGTGAAAGTGTTGGTGGAAAAAGAAAGAGAAGAGGAATAAGAAATAAAAAGAGTGGTGGATCAGAAATTACTTAATCCTCGTTGTGACTTCTCTTGCACGACACTATAACTCCTTAGTGATTGGAGTTGGATTTATCTAGAAAATACATATATAAGAGGATTAAGAGGGAATATTTGTGCATTTATTTGTCTTTGGAATGGGTGGGAGGAGCGGTTTTCCAAGTAGAGGGAGATGAGTTATTTATATTTGAGGAGAAGAGTATTTCTAGAATAAAATATTGAATAAAATAATATATCAAAGGTAAAACCTGTAATAGTGATTTTTTGAAAATATAAATCATATATTAATATAATATAATTATTTTAAGACCTTAAATCCCCCTTATAACTCAAATTCATTAGTTTATTAAAAAAGAAAGTGGAAAGAAAGAAAAACTGTTATTTTAAGGAATCACTTTTGACTTTGATTTTGGAAAACTATTTTTAGGTTTGGAAATTGTGGTTATTGTGTTTTAATGAAAAATTATGAAATTAAATATACCATGGCCAAACCTAATGTTCTAGAAGGGATTATGTCATTATTACATCATGAATGATTAGTTTGAGATACACCGATTATGTGAAAAACTATATTTTTATTATTCACCCAAAAATTGAAGTATTTCATATTGTTACAAAAAAATAAATATTATATAATTTTGACATTCTGATTTTAAAAATTATATCCATTTCATCAAAATAAAATTCTAAAATAGGTAATTTTAATTTTTAATATTAAAAATAATGATTTTTTTTTCAAATTATTTTAAAATAAAATTTATTGAAAACGTGCTTATATTTTATTTGATTTTTTTAATCATGATATTTATTTTTTGGCATTATAAAATTTATATTTACAAAATTAATCATGATAAATATTATTTTTATTTAAATTTATTATTTGTGGTAAAAATACTATTTCATCGGTTAGGTTACTATTCCCAATGGACATGTTACTATTCCTAACGGTCAGATTACTATTCCAATTGTCACATTACTATTCCAATAGTCACTTTACTTCCTATAAATACCACTTCATTATTTTACTTAATATTCAACTCAATTCTTCTCAAGGTTATATATTTCCCTTTTTTGTAATGTTGTTTGGTTTACTAATATTTTTCTTCTTCTCTATAGTGTTTGTTGTGGGGGAGATGATTCTAGTTGTTTGGGGTGATCCATATTTTCCCATTTTAGCTTTTCTATTTTATATTTTGTGTCCAGTTGTAATGTTTGGAATTTTAATTGGTTTTATTGATGATTAATGTAACTGTATCTAGTAATGAAACAAAGTCTTTATTGGTTTCTCTATATTTTGTATGTTTATAATATTATATAACACACATTTATTCAATAAAAAAATATTAATAATGAACACTAGGTCGTTACATTCTTCCCCCCTTAAAAATTTTATCCCCAAAATTTCAACTTGTATTCTCAATTGAGAATAAGTGAGGGTAATTCTGTTTCATTGTTTTTATAACAAACATGTTTTTTATTTCACATTAATACACGATTTATTACATAATATTATAATTAATACAACTCGTAAAATTGATAATTATAGTTTCTTTTGGAATTAGGTACATTACATAACAACTTAAAATAGGAAATACATCATATTTATAGAAAACTTTCTTAACATGATCATAATAGTCCATGGATTTTAAAATTACACGGGATAACCTGAGGACATACATAAGAAAAGGGTGATCTATAAATACTAGTAAAGGAATAAACATGACATAAGGTAGAACATGTTAGAAAATATACATACCAATGGGGAATAAAAGTAGCGTGAACAATAAGGCATGATATATCATGATAATCATAACATGAGAAATATGGAAACAACTTAAAACATTGCATCATAAACATATGTGAAGGATAAATGTCAATAAATCATGATATAAAAATTCCCATATAGAAATCAGGTTCACTCCCTATCCCAAAATTACTTCTCATAAGACTAAACATTACCCAATGCATCAGAGCACTATATAATTCTAGGTGCACCCGTCACTTTTATTTCATTGTCATGCTTAAGTGTGCCACATAGATCATACAACATGGATTCATTCAACATAATATTTTATTATAAAATCAAGGAGTGTGGAGTAAATATATTTAATTCCTAATTCAAATAGTTATAAGTGTATAAAGGTGAATTCCCTTGATAGGAAATGAGTATGGTACTCACTACACAATTGTTTGGCATGGAAAATTGTGGTGAAATTTTGGCAGCACAACGACGTCACATAAAAATTCATAAAATGGGTTGATGATAGAGAAATGGGTCTCTCATAATTTTTAAATAAATTGGATAGTAAGGGGGATATTTAATAACATATCTCAACATAAGGAAATGAAGATAAAAGACAAAATGCAAAGAAGATACTTGAATAAAGAAGAGAAATAAAAAGATCCCTTACTTGAGTGTGTGACACCAAATGCTCAGGAGGGGTATATTAAGAGCTTGGGGGGTGCCTTGGGAGTAATTTAGAGAATGGAGGGTAAATTATGTACATACTCCAAGGAGTTTTAGTGTAGATAAATGGGATATTGGGTGGGTTTATATAGGAAATGATAGAGATTTCTTTATTATTTAGGTTTTAGACTTTACATAATAAAATAACCAAAACCACAAAAAATACCATTGTTTTATCTCATGGTTTATGAAAAATGGTAGTGGTTATAATTACCTATAATTACAAGGGATGAAATTAATAAAATAATATCCTTGCTTATGTGGAGGTGAGTCACACACTTAAAGAAATGGTTTTAAAACCTTAAAATATATTAATGGTTTTGGATGATTCATAAGGGATTTATAAAATTAATAAAATAAACTTAAAATCCCATTATTTTAAATATAAAACATATAGTTGGTCATTTATAACTTTTATAGTATTTGTTACATCACTTTTGGGTCATTATGATGTCATAATACACAAAGTATATTTATACGATATTTAATTTTTACCCAAAAATTTGTCAGTCTCATAAAATTATGAAAAATTCACCTATTGGATAATTTAAATGTTCTGATTCAAAAAATAATATTCATTTTATCTAAATAATTTTCTAAATATGTGAATTTTCACTTTTAAAATAAAATTGTCATTTATTAAGAAATGCTGGGTTTTTTTGACAATAACGGTTTTCAAACCCTTATAAAAATTACATTCGACTTCATAAAAATTATTTGATCATTTATATTTAATAAAAATTATTTAATAATAATATTTTATTAAAATATTATTTATTTCAAAAATCCATCAATTCATCCAAATAAATTCCTTAATTGAATTTGAATATTAACCAAAAATACTAGTTGTGTTTTATTGTATCAAAATAAAAATCATTTATAAAGTAACAATAATAGGATGAAAATATATTCATTATTCTATAAACAATAATGTACATACTCATATTTATTGGGTCTTGATCCATATCCCTTTAATACACCAACAAACTCACTAAGAGTAAGGTGCGTGACAATGCAACTTTCATGGGGTGGTTCGACATATATGGTTTGGGCCATGATCTTAATGAGCTTAAACTTCTCTCATAAACAGATTTAATTATTCTTAAGTTATTGGATCTCAGATCGGGCTTGGTCAAGAAAAAATCCTAGTGTTTCTATGTCCCTTGGAATCTTTGATAAATGGGATTCATAGGGTACAATCCTACTGTTTAAGGCTATCACTTCCTTTGTCTGTGTTAATTGGATTTGTTAAAACCCTATATTTATACTAATCACGCAATCACTCTTATATTATCAATGGTAAAGATTATTAATGGAAATTTAAATCTGATAGGATATAATAAGACCAAAGAAGTGCATGTGTTTTCTATAACCATATTACATAATAATACATTTAATTAAATCATAAGGGAAACTTTATTTACAACAGTTCAGGTCATTACAATATTCCCCCCTTAAGAAATTTCACCCTCTAAATTTTCATTTCCCACATTAAAACAAATTAGGGTAACTCTATTTCATCACTTCCTCTAGTTCCCTTGTCACTTCTTCAAACTTGTGGTTTCTCCATAACACTTTGAAAATGCGCATTGTCTTATTTCATAGTACACTGTCTCTATGATCTAAGATCTTCACCGAATGCTCTTCATAGGAAAGATCATTCTCCAATGGTATCACCTATGGATTGAGTACATGTGAGGGGTCTGATATGTACTTATTCAAAAGGGATACATGAAATACATCATGTACTTGAGATAGGTTAGGTGTGCATGCTAATTGGTAGGCCACCACTCCGATGTGATCAAGGATCTCAAATGGATCAATGTATCTTGAACTAATATTTACCTTATTCCCAAATCTCATGACTTTATTCTATAGAGATATATAGAGGAATACCATGTCTCTAACATCAAACTCTAGGTCTTTTTCAATGATTGTCAGCATAACCCTTCTTTCAACTCTGAGTAGCCTTGATGTGATGATGAATGGTCTTAACGTTTTCCACCATATACTTGACCATTTTAGGACCTAGAAGTTTTTGTTCCCAAACTTCATCCCAGCATGCAGGTGTTATGTACCTCTTCCCATAAAGGGCTTAATAGGGGGCTATTTGGATGCTTGAGTGGAAACTGTTGTTGTATGAGAACTTGAATAGAGGCATATGTTGGTCCAATACTCCTTTTAAGTCCATAGAATATGACCTCAATATGTATTCTAGTGTCTGAATAGTCCACTCAGTCTGGCCATAATTTTGAGGATGATAGGCCGTACTGAAGTTCAGCTCAATGTTTAGATCATGTTAGAGACTTTTCCTAAAATTGAAGGTGATTCTTGGATCTTGATCAGATATAATTAATAGTGGTACCCCATGCAACCTTACCACTTCTAGATATATATCTATGTATGCTGATCCAGTGAGAAATCCTCTTGAATCACAATGAAGTGTGAAATCTTTGTAAGATGATCCACCACAACTCATATCGCATTATTCTCTCTTTATGTCTTTGTAATACCAGCGACAAAGTCTTTGGTGATGTTTTCCCATTTCCATGTAGGTATGAGTAATGGTTGCATCATACCCTTGGATTTTTCCTTTCATCATTCACTTTATGACATATAAGACATCTTGATGTATATTCTGCAATCTCCTTCTTCATATTATCCCACCAATAGTGCTATCAGAGATCTTAATACATATTTGTGATTACTGGGTGTATGAGGAAGGTTGAGCTATGTGCATCATCTAATAATTACTTTTTTAACTCAAGATTTTATAGAATACATAGTCTTGACCCAAATATCACAATTTATTCTTCATTATCATTGAACTCTGAGGATTTTCCTTTTCTTATAGTTTCCACTTTCTTCTGAATTCCCACATCATTTATCTGATCAGACTTTATCTTCTCCAGAAGAGATTGTTAAATAATAATTTATGAAAGGATTGATGATTTATTTTACGATTCACATATCCATCCTTTCCAAATCTAAGAAGATAGTAACCCTCTCAATTCCCATCAATGATAGAATTGTTGGATCCTTTCTACTTAGAGAATCTTCCACTTTATTCACTTTCCCAAGATGTTAGTGGATTGAGAAGTCATAGTCCTTGACCATCTCTAACCATATTCATTAATTCATATTCAGTTCTTTTTTCGTGAATATATACTTGAGGATTTTTGTGATCCATATATATTTCACACTTCTTCCCAAATATATAATGTCACCATATTTTCAAAGAGAAGATCACTATAGCTAGCTCCAGATCATGTGTTGGTTAGTTATGTTTATAAACTTTCAACTACCTTGAAGTATAGGCTATGAATTTTTCATTATGTATTAACACACAATCCAATCCCTTCTTTGAGGAATTGCTGAATACCACAAAAAGTTCTCCACTTGTGGGTAGTGAGAGTATGTGGGTAGTGATAAGCCTCCTTTTTTCTCCCCTTGAATCTCTATTCACATTCATCATTCCAAGAAAACTTGAATTCCTTTAGAGTTAAAATGGTTAGAGGGTTTCACAGTAGTGAGAAATTTCTCACAAATTAGTGATAATACCCATATAATCCAAGGAAACTACAGATACCTATCACAGATTTTGGCCTTGACCATCCTTCAATTTATTCTATCTTTGAAGGGTCCAAAAATATCCCATTGTTTGTGATGATGTGTCCCAAGAATGAGACTTCTTTCAACCAGAACTCACATTTCTTATACTTGGCACAAAGCTTCTCATTTCATAAGGTATTTATCATAGTGCTCAGATGCTCCTCATGCTCCTCCTTGGTTTTGGAGTATATTAGAATATAATCTATAAAGACCACCAAAATTTTTTCGAGGTAACCTCTAAAGAATATATTCATCAAGTCCATGAAGATTTATGGGGCATTAGTGATTCTGAATGACATTACTATGAACTCATAGTCCTCATACCTTGTACTAAAAGCAGTCTTGTGGATATTCTCTTTCTTCACCCTAACTCAGTAATATCTCAACTACAAATCCTCATTGGAGAAGTATTGTGCTGCACCTATCTGATTGAAAAATTCATCAATATTAGGTAGAGGATACTTTTTATTTATTGTGATATTGTTGAGTTCATGATAATCAATGCAAATGCACACTGACCCATCTTTTTTCTTAATAAATAGGACTGGTGCTCCCCATGGTGAAGAACTTGGGCATATGAACCCTTTATCTAGATTCTCCTGTAGTTGTTTCTTTAGCTACTCAAGTTCCATAATAGCCATTCTATATAGTGTCTTGGATAATGGTAATTTCCCATGTATAAGCTCAATTGAAAATTCAACCTCTTGACTAGGAGGAAGACCAAATAATTCCTCGGGAAACACATCAACGCATTCCCTCACAATAGGCATGTATTCAAGGATAATTATTTCCTTAGACTCAATAATTTGATCTAGATACTCTTGATCATAGGACAATAATATCCATTCTTATGATATTGGTGCTAAAGAAGATTCATCATCCTCCTTGAATTTGTATATAATCAGGGGTTGATTCACAACATGGAGAGTGATTTAATTCTCATAGAAATTTATATTAGATCTATACAGGGAAAGCCAATTCATGTCTGTAATTGCATAAAATTCCACCAAAGGGAGTATGAAAAGGTTCACTAGGAAGTTCAGCCCAGCAATTTTGAAAGGGGAAGAGTTATATACCTGGGATGCAATATTTTCCCCATTTTCTGTTTTCACTGATAAATCCTCTTCCATGCTTTGTGGTGGTTTTTGAATAGTTTTACTAAAATTTCATGATATTAAGGAATGAATAGAACTAGAATAAAAAAATAGGTTCACTATCCTTGAATGAATAACTATCATACCTGCCACCACTTCATTATCGGGATCCACCTTGGCGGTTGTGATGGAAAAAACTCACCTTTATTGTCATGGAGATTGTTGGTTGTCTCCAAAAAACCCTTGGCTTATTGCATTGATTTGAAAAGTGACTTGGTTTCTTATAGTTGAATCAATGGACAATGTGATGAGGGTTGAATAGAGCATTAATTTCCTCCATCACATTAGCGGGTTTCTCATATCGGTAATCATTAGCTAGGTGTCCTTCATTCCTATACCTAAAGCATTTCCTCACCCCCTTAGGCAATTTTTGGGGTGTTTCTTTCCACACCTTTGACAAGTGGGATGTTGAAATTTCTTAGCATTGTTAGATTTCTCCATTGAACGAACATAATTAAACTCTACTTTCTGCTTCTTATCCCCATGATACCCTTGAGATTCACTGATATCCATTTTGACTTTTAGGGAACATCTAACGATTTTCTTATAGCTATCAAAGACACAGATCACCAGAGATTTTCGTAGAGAAGGTTTTAGAACACCAAAGAAGTGGTCAACCTTGTGTTCAGGGGTAAAAACAAAGCCATTAGTGTATCATGAAAATATTATAAAGTTTTACTCATACGTCTCGATAGATTTGTCATATTTTTATTTGAGGGAAAAGAAAAATATTTCCATTTTAAGATAGAGAGTGCGAGGAAAATATTTATTAAAAAACATTTTTGTGAAATTACTTCCACCCCATCACTTATATCTCTTTCTTAGGCTTCATATTCTTAATCAATTTTCATCACTGATCAACTTCTCCCTCCATATGATTAACAACCAGTAGAACCTTCTCTTGTTCACAACATTTAAGTATGGAGAAGATATTCTCAATGGAGTTGATCTATTATTCCATGATTAAGGGATCATATGATCCATTGAAATTAAGAGGCCTTTATCACATAAAGGGATCAATTATAGCTTGCTCTTTCTTAGGGGGATTTTGAAGCTCCTCCTAATCCAGGTTTTTATTCAGAACCTGAGTTAGATAAAATATTATTGTCAAAAAGTTTGTGATTCTTGATCCCATCGGGATGGGCATCTCATTGGGGAAGTCACCACATTTCCTGTTGCATTGATTATTTACCCGATTCCTCTTATTTTCGGCCATTGGATAGAATAAAGGGAAAATTAGGGATGATTATTTTTAAATAATTAAACACATAAATAGTAATTTAATGACATTAAAGCGATAACTTATAACTTATATTTATTTCCTTAACTTATGAATTTATAAGCTTGAATCTATGTTATCCATGATCTATTTTCTAACATATATTTTTATGATAATTTTTTGTTCCTTTAATAATGTTTCATAATGAAATTATGAATTTAATAAAGCACATCCTCTAGAAGTGTCAAACTAGGTGTGTAGTAAGGATTGCTATTGTATACCAGGTTATGCTGAGTCAGGACCGACACACCTTATCGGAGTTGTTACCCTTAGGTATATATGTTCCAGAACCATGTCCACTTATAGTATCCTAATAGGGATGTATTTTATTGGTAAAACAATTACTTTATACTTACCAAAATTTAGGGTTTTTTCTTTTACTTATTATTATCCCTAAGGCTTTCGCTATAGTTTTTCTAATTCTAATCCCCAAAATAACTAAACTTTTCCTTTGACACCAATTATAATAACTCTATTCTTTATTATACATTAATTAATGATTTATTACATAAGATTAAAATTAATACAACCAAGAAGACCAATAAGTATAGTGTATTTGGGAATTAGGTACATTACATAACAACTTAAAATAGGAAATACATCATCTTTATTTAAAACTTCCTTAACATGATCATAAAATTCCATGGCTTTTAAAATAGCACGGGATAACCTGGGGACATACATAAGAAAGGGGCGAGCTATAAAGAATAGTAAGGGAATAATAATGGAATAATGTAAAACATGTTATAAAATAAGAATATAAATGGAGAATAAAAATTACATGAACAATAAGGTATGATATAGAATGATAACCATAACATGAGAAATGTGGAAATAACTTAAAACACTACATCATAAACATAAGTCAAGACTAACTGCCAATATATCATGATATAAAAAGTACAATAAATTAATCAGGTTCACTACCTATCCAAAAATGACTTCTCACGAGACTAAAAATTTCCCATTGTATTGGAGCGCTATATAATTCCAAGCGCACCCGTCACTTTCATTTCATTCTCATGCTTAAGTGTGTCATATAGATCATACAATATGGATTCATTCATCATCATATTTCATTCCATGATAAAAGAGTGTGGAATAAATACATTTAAGTACCAATTAAAATAGTTATAACTATATAAAGGTGAATACCCTTGATAGGAAATGGGTATGGTTTTCACTACACAATTGTTTTGGTAGAGAAAATCATGGTGAAATTTTGGCAACATAATGATGTCACATAAAAATTAATAAAATGGGTTGATGAGAGAGAAATTGGTATTTCATAATTTGTAAATAAATTACATTTTAATGGGGATATGGAATAACATATACGATCATTATTAAATGTATATAAAAGATATAAGGTAAAGTAGATACTTGAATAGAGAGGATAAAGGAAAAGATCCCTTACTTGAGTGTGTGGAACCAAATGCTTAGGAAAGGCTTCTTGAGAGCTTGTGAGAGTCTTGGGAGGAATATAGAGAGTGGAGGGAAGATTATGGATGTGATCCAATGAGTTTTAGTGAAGATAAATGAGATATTGGGTGGGTTTATATAAGAAACGAGGGGAATTTCTTTATTATTTAGGTTTTGGACTTTACATAATAAAATAACCAAAACCACAAACCATACCATATTTTTTCTCATGGTTTCTTCCAAATGGGAGTGGTTATCATTATTTTATATTTACAAGGTACAAACTTAATAAAAATAATATCCTTACTTATGTGGATGTGAGTCATACTCTTAAGGAAATGGTTTTAAAACCTTAAAATATATTAATGGTTTTGGAGGATTAATAAGGGCTTTATAAAATTAATAAAATAAAATTAAAATATAATAATTTTAAATATAAAACATATATTTTGTCTTGTATACCTTTTATAGTATTTATCACATCACTTTTGGGTCATTATGTTGTCATAATACATAAAGAATATTTATACGATATTTAATTTTTACCCGAAAAATCGACTATCTTAGAAAATTATGAAAAATTTATCATTGGATAATTTAGACATTATAATTATAAAAATAATATTAATTTTACCTAAATAATTTTATAAATATGTGAATTTTGACTTTTAAAATAAAATTTACATTTATTAAGAAATATTGGTTTTTTTTGACAATAACAGTTTTTGAACCCTTATAAAAATCACATTTGACATTATAAAAATTATATGATCATTTATATTTAATAAAAATTATTTAATAATAATATTGTATTAAAATATTATTTATTTAAAAAATCCATTAATATATCAAAATAAATTCCTTAATTGAATTTGAATATTAACCAAAAATATATATTTTTTGTTTTATTGTATCAAAATAAAAATCATTTATAAAGTAACAATAATTGGATGAAAATATATTCATTATTCTATGAAAAATAATATACATACTCATATTTATAGGGTCTTGATACATATCCATTTAATACATCGACAAACACCCCAAGTGTAAGGTACACGACGGTAATACTTTCATAGAGTGGTTCGACGTACATGGTTTGGACCATGATCTCAATGAGCTTGAACTTATCCTATAAATAGTTTCAATCATGCTTAAGTTGTTGGATCTAAGATTGGGCTTGGTCAAGGGAAAATCCCAGTGATTCTATCTCCCTTGTTAGCTTTTATAAATGGGCATTATAGAATATGATTCTACTGGTTGAGGCCATTACTTCCTTTGTCTATGTCAATTAGATTTGTTAAAACCCTATATTTATACTAATAATGTGATCACTGTTCAAATACTATATTATCAATGTTAAATATGACTAACAGTCATTTAAATTTGATAGGATATAATAAGAACAAATAATAGAACATGTTTTCTATAACCATATTACATAATAAAACATTTAATTAAATCACAATAGATATTTTATTTATAACAGTTCAGGTCATTATAGTTTCCTCTAGTTCAGAAGTTGCATCTTCATACTTATGGTTCCTCCACAACACTTTGACAAGGTGAGTTGTCTTGTTGCTTAGAACTTTGTCTTTACGGGACAATATCTTCACTAGTTTTTCTTCGTATGAGAGTTCATTCTCCAGTTGTATGACCTTTGGATTCAATACATGCACTAGTGAAAAAACACGATTTAACATCATTTTTTTTTCAATTTTAATGTTGGTTTTTAACTGACATCTATAAAGGTGACGTCAAAAATAATGTGTTGGACATTGGTTTTTTTAAGAAACCAATGCCAAAAATGGTTTTCGGTGTCATTTTTTATAAAAACCGATGCCAAAAATCATTTTATTTTTTTAAAATCATTATGTGTTAATTTTTATAAAAACCGAGGCTGAAAGTTATTTTTTTAGAAAATTTTAAATATTAAACCCCTAAAAAACTAGAATCCCTATAATAGAAAAAAATATAAAACCATCAAAAAACACATATCATTGACTAAAAATCTATAAAAATATACATATATTTAACAAGTTAATCAAAAAAGTATCTATGCATTTGTATTATAAAGTAGAATTAAAAAACATATACCTGAAATTTACAAAATCATTATTGTTGGTTATTGTTGAATCATTCATTTGATATCATTATAATCAAATACCTATTATAACAAAATAATTCTTTTTTGAAAACTTGTTATTGGGAAAATGTAATACTAATTAGAAACATTAGAATATACATACCTTAAATCATAATCATACTTAACAAATAATTCACAAATAAATATCGAAGATGGTTAAGCTCATCTTTAATATACGAATCAATATAATTGAATGTCTACAATAACATTGAATGATATAAGATTAAAAATAGAATACTATGAAAAAAATATAAAATAATTAATATGACTAACCTAATCATAATAAGTCATTACCCCAGTTGTGATTATCTCATACATGAATCATAGAACATGATAACCACATTCAACATTTCCTTTTTGATGATGAAACTGTTGTTGATAAAACATTAACTTGATAATAAAAACCAATATATATTTATATATCCATAAATTAAAATAATATCTAATATAAAAAATAATTTCCTTTACTTTCACACATTTGACTGAATTTGGATTCATTATTGACAAGCAATATTTATTAATTTTTTTATGACCTGCATTTTCATATATATCAACTAATAATACATGTATAAGCAATGAAAATTGAACATAATGAGCTTATAAAAAACAAAAAAACTTACTTTTCTAACAAGGTGGAAAATTTTCTAAAAACACCACCTGATAAAACATTAACTTTATACTAAAAACCAATATATATTTATATATCCAAAAATCAAAATAATATCTAATATAAAAAATAATTACCTTTACTTTAACATAGTTGATTGAATTTGGCTTCATTATTGACAAGCTATCTTTATTAATTTTTTTCTATGACCTATATTTTCTTATATATCAACTAATAATACATGTATAAACAATGATAATTAAACATAATGAGTTTATAAAAAACAAAAAAACTTACTTTTCTAATAAGGTGGAAAATTTTCTACAAAAACCACCTGATAAAGAAAAAAAACAATATAATGTGTATTCACTTGGGAAAAATACACCTAACATCAAATGACCCCTATAATACAAAAAGTTAACATTTAATTACATTATGATGAACATTAGTTCATAATTATGTTTCTCTTCTTACCCGTCAAGAAATAGAAAAAATCAACACCCAATATTTGTCATTAATAACCTCTCACATATATATTCCACTCTATTTTCAATTGACACATATTTCACAGTCGTTGAAATATATTTTAGATATATAAAAACATAAACACCTGTGGTTTCATTTTGACCAAGAATCATGTGTAGATACCTAATTAAAAAAATTAAATAGTTAGTCAATTTAAACCATCTTTAATTAAAAAAATAAAAAATGAAACATCAATTTACTTACATGGAAAACAACTTCAACACAAGCATGATAAGATCTTCAAAATTAATTATATCCATGATATAATTTATGAATATTCTTAATGGATAGTCTCTTCTACATATATCAGATGACATTCGAAACTCATAGATATTATCCAAGGAAGAAGAAACCTAAGATAATCTTTCTATCCCATCAGAAATATCTAAAGTATCTATAGTTGTTTGTTCTGGAACCTTTTGTTTTCTTTGTGCCATTTCTTTGGATTTTAGATACTCCTATATAAGTTAAATTTTATAAAAAATTGTAAGTAATTTTCAATCAGATGTAATTAATATTTAAAAAAATGCATACCTCATATAAAATATGATGAAAAAGGCTAGATGGACAAAGTAAAAAATAACCCATAAAATCTCCAAATTTGGTAGCCTCCACGATGGGGAATGGTAGTAGAGTAGTAAGATCAATAATATCATGTATCAACACTCTAACTTGACCCATATGAATAGTATGGTGATGTACAGAATCCCCCTAAAAAATGCATGACTCCAAACGCTAAAATATTTACATTAGGATATACTACATAAAACTCATAGTATAAGGTTAGGTCCGAGTGAGGAGGTGGAGAATCTGAGTAGGTAGGATGGGCATTCTGGGAAGGTTGCACAGACTGTGACTACCTCATTAATTTTTCTAACATATTATGATTCATATCTACTTGAATTTGATCGCCCATAGACTGTTTCATTTATTTCAGATAATATTTTAAGTATTTTATTTTTTAGTCTCTTAATTATTTACTTTGATGACCAAAATATTTCTAAATAATAACACCCACCTCATATCCTTATATATGGCCAGAGTGTTCTAGATTTCTTAAAGTAGTGTTTAGGATGTCCATCCTACCCTTAGGGATAAAAGTTCACTGTGTCAATTTCTCCTGAAGTTCATCCTAAAATAAAAAATTAAAATGGTATATTAGTGTTGTTAATTTATAAATTACAAAAATTCATGAAAAAGAATAATTATTTACTTACAATTCTTTCAGATACTTCCTTAGCTTTCTCTGTAAGATACTTTTCATTTTTTCTTCTTCTCACTCTTTTCCATTTATCATAGTGGGTCGGTGGAGATGGAGGACCAAATTAGACCTCATCAGAACCACTAGTGGAGTGAGCTCTTAGTGCTTCAAACATTTCATCAATCATTTTTGCTCCAATAAATGATACCCTCCATGAGATAAAATATGAGGGTATACATTCTAAAACTAGATGTCTTGATGGTATTTCTTGTAGGCCTGTTATATAAAAATTAAACTAATAAGTAATTAGGTACATATATAAGAAATTTTACAATATAATATAATTATCATACCTGAAATGTTTGATCATGTTAGGTGGAAAAAAATTTATTCCATGTATCTTCATCTAAAAACGGATACTTGAGGCATGTGCTTTCATTTTGTCTCTTTCCAAACACATATATTTTTATCAACTTTGTTTTGAAATATCTCCATCAAACCACCGATAAAGTAAGAAATATCTTCTTAACTAATTTTGTTTCTTCAAAATTTAATGTCATCTATAATTTCTTAACATAAATATTAGTCATTTAAAATATATCATATTCAAAAAATTAGATAAAATAATTTAATTGAGATATTTTACCTTTACGACCTCCCAAAGATTATTTATCACCATCTTGTCAACATAATTCCAATCAAGAAATAAAATAATAGTCCAGTAATAGCTTTGCATGCCGATATAGATGATAAACTACATTGCATCTGAGCCAGTTGCATTATTATCATCATAAAAACTAATATGCAATTGCTCATATCCATGATAAAGTGAAAGTTTTGGTAAACATGTAATTCCAGGTTTACTAACTCGAGAATTCAATTTCTGAACACTAAAAATAGAAGAATCCCTTGCTGAAGTCTCATCAGTAGTCTTGCAATTTTTTTTGTAAATTAAAATTTTGCTTTCATTAAATAATTATATTACCAGATATTTAAAAATATGAAAAAAGACAAATACCTTGGTAGATGTTCCTATGCATCTATATCTGTATCTTTCATTGAAACAAGAAAAGGTAATGAAATTATTATATACTTGAATATTATTATACAAGTCAGTAATTAGAAAATAGGAAAACAGAAATATGTAAGTAAGTGGCATGTATATGTAAGTTTTTTTAAAAATAATTATTATATGCTTCTTAGCCAAACAAAATATGCAACATGAACTATTAAATATAACCATTACTTCTAAAAAGATATAAACATTTAAAATTTTAAATATAAAAGTTTGAAAAGGTGTTATCATATGTGTAAATTAAACCAAAATATAATAATGTATGTTAGGTATTTCAATGAAAAAATGTTTAACCATAACCATGAAATATCAAAATTTAACACAAAAAATAAAATATATATAATTAAATATCCAATAGTTATTAAATAATACAATCTTTACACATGTAAATTTAAAATATATATATATATATAATGTAAATAATTACCAGATTAATTAGGAGAGTAATTTATTGTTTTCTCATATCCCTTCAGAATGATCAATTCATATTGCATGCACTATGTCTGTGTTACATTCATTGGTATCTGGAAATCTTATAATAGATGAAGAAGCCTCATATAAATCAATAAAATCATCATCATCATCATCAGCCAAATAGATTCATTTCCCTTGAAAAATGATGGAACATTAGTCATTAGATGGATCAATGACATAAACTATTTTCTTTTCATGTGTGGCCATGATAAATTGTTCCTCATTACAACTAAAGATTTTCAAATCAACTAGTTTAATCCCATATTCATCATGTTTCACACCACTATTACTTGAAACCCAATTACACTTAAACACAGTGACTCTAAATTTAATATAACCAATTTATCATATGTATTCAAGAACTCCAAAATATGAAATTGATACAGAAATTGGGTTTTTATCCTTTTCACTCAAAAAATGCAGTGCTTCAATGATGACCATTACACCACTATTTTGAATGGTACTCTTGTCATACAACTTCTTTGTGTAAAATGTGTACCCATTAATATAAAAACCATACCATGTGACTTCATTAAGATATATTCACCCTACCAACCATTTCAATGTTTCTGATACAGATATATCTGTGATGAAATTCTCTTTAAATCATGAAAAAATGTATTTTTATGCTCAATCATTAGCCACTTTTCATTTTTTCCCGAATATCGTAACTTTAATTCTACAATATATGATGATATATATGATTGAACCTCATTTGTGTTGTTAAAAATGTATAAATGTGCCTACATCACTTTATCACATGGAATGAACTTTACCTTTAAGCCTCAAATCCATCTACCTTCACTATCAACTATCATATTTCAAGATATAGGGAGACAAATATGCTCCACTTTATACAAGTAATTAGTACAGAACTCAATCACATATTTCAATACATATTTTTGAATAATATATACCTCTGCCTGATAAGTATTTTTAACATATCCCTTCAAAATTTTCATATACCTTTCAAAAGGATACATCCATCATAAATAAACAGGCCCACATATTATTATCTAACACACCAAATGAATCACCAGATGAACCATTATATCAAAAAACATAGGTGGGAAATACATTTCTAGTTGAAAAATAATAAGAGAAGCTTAATTATCCAACGCATCTAACAAATTTGGACCAATGAGTTTTCTATAAATGTATTTTAAAAAATTACATAACCTAATGATAGTATTTTTGATAGTTATCGACGATATACCACACATTGATACTGGTAGAAGTTGTTGTATCAATACCTAAAAATCATGAGATTTCATACCTATTAATTTAAAATCCTTTAATGACACCAAATTATTCACATTTAAATAATAACCACTAGGTAATTTAATACCATGAAGACACTGACAAAAATTCATCTTCTCAATCTTGCTTAATGTGTGACAAGCCAGAGTTAAATATGTTCTTTTTTTTCCTTTCATAGTGGGATCTAACTCCAAACGTATTTCCATTGATATCAAGTCCAATATAACATGAAATACATCCTTTTTATTTCCTTTTATGTCTAACAAAGTTCCAAATAAAACTGTCACATATGTTTTTATCAACATGAATAACATCAATATTATATTTTATCTCAAAAAATCTCCAATAAGTTTGTTCAAAAAAGATAAACTATTTCTTGCGGATATTTTTTTGATGACCATAACTTCTTTTCTTTCCAAATGTAGAATCAATATTTTTCACCCTATCGTAATATTATTCAACTGACAATGGCCATGGGGGAAGATTTTATTCCTGTAAACCATTAAATTCTTTTTTCAATCTATGATAAAGATGATCAATTCGAAAAAACATTTGATGTCCCATGTACACTGTCTTTCTTCCATTATTCAAATGATAATATAAAGTCTCTTCTTAACATATTGGACATGATTTATGTGCCTTAACACTGTATCAAAATAGGTTTCCATATGCAATAAAGTTTTTTATAGTTAACATTATCATAACATGAAAAAGAAAATACTATTTTTTGTATACATCAAAAACTTTAACAACTATCTCCCATAGCAGTTTCAAATCATCAATCAAAGGTGAAAGATACACATCAATATAATTTACCTACTATTTTGGTCCAGAAATCATCAATATCATCATAACATATTTTTTCTTCATACATATATGTGGGGACAATTTGTAAACTACCAAAAAACAGGCCATGAACTATTTTGGCTACTTAAGATTTGATATGGATTCATTCCATCAGTACATAATCCCATTATGAGATTTCTAACTTCACTTCCAAAATCACAAATTTTTTTATCAAATATCTTCCACTGTGGTGAATCAGTAGAGTGGCGTAAGTTACAATCAGAGATACACTCATCTTAATTCTATCTTAACCTTTTTGCATCAATTGAATTTGCAAATAGATGCTTCAAAAAAGAAATTATTGGAAGATACCAAATTTCTTTAGTAGAATCTTTGATTCTGGTACCTAAGAATGAATCATAGTTGAATTATCAGAATTATATGAAGGAATTATTGGATGATATCATTAAAAAGCACAAAATTAATTTTTCATGAGGTTAGACGTTAGTACCTGAGAATGAATATAAGTTGAATTTTTCATCCATCTTATAGTGTGATGTCCCACATGTAGGATAACTTGATAAATATTCATATTCTTTCCTATACAACACATAATCATTGGAAAAATCATGTATCTTTTTATACCCCAATCCCATTGGGAATATTATTTTCTTCACCTCATAATTAGAATTCGGAAGCCCGTTTCCTTTTGTAAGAAGATCTTTTAAAATCTCAAGTAAGTTGGAGAAACTTTTATCACTCCACCCATTTCTTGCTTTCAAGTTAACTAATCTCAAAAATGATACTAACATCATATCTTTACTACAACTTGGGAATAATGGTTTCTTAGAATCTCCATAAAATAATTTAATAGTTTCTCTTTTTTCGATGGTTTCAACACCTAAATCATGAATTAATTCTTCAATACAATCCTCTACCTCATTATGAATATTTTCATCAACATTAGATGTTTAATTTTCAGTTCTTTCACCATGCTAGATCCAATGTGTATAATTAAGGATAAAACCATAAAAAATGAGATGATCCTTGATTTATATGGAGTTTAACTTTATCATATTCAAAAAATTCACAAATGGACAGAAAATTAAATTAATGTTTTAAAGATTTTGTTTATCAAATTAAAATAATTCATCAGCTCCTTTTTCATATTCACTAGCGGTTCTTTGTAAATTTATCCAATTATGATCCATTCAATACTTGATATCACAATATAATTGGTGAATATATTAAAACATAAAAACATTTAAAAAATATATATAAATAGATAAATTTTAAGCATAAAAACATTCAATAAAAATGATTGGTTATCAAATAGGAAACATCAAAAGAATATGAAAATTAATTAATGCTAATATATTATTTCAAAAGAATGTGACCATTTGAATATTTATTGTTTTTTAATATTATTTCATAATAATATGAAAATTAATTAATGATAATATATTAGTTCATATATGGAAATATTATTTCAATCATTTAACAATGGCCAATTTAATTTATTAATGTCAATTACACAAAATCTTAACATATTTTATTTGAAAAAAATCCTATTGTAATATAAATTATATATTTTCTGAATTTAAAAATAGTAATTTTTTTATTTTCATATTATATACATGTGGTTTATTGATATTATAATTTATTTATTTTCTATCATCTAACATGTATTAGTTCATATTATATAGTTGTTACATTAGTTCGTTGTCGCATGTATCAAAATGTATTGAAGATTGTATTAATTTAACAGGTGAAAAATATGGAGTCATTACATGTGATGTACATTATATTGATGAATGATGACATAATATATCATCGTTCATTGCATAATATATATCATCAAGATCATTTGATAATTTCATGAAATAAAAAAGTTATCAAAATAAACAAACTTTAAGAACAACATTTATAAATAAGAATCAACTACATAAAAATAATTGAAACAATAACTCAATAATATAACTAAATGATAAATAATTTAACTTCAAAATTAAAAAAAACTCAAAAAATTAGGATTTCACCAAGGAAAATGGATCCTTAATTTGAACTTTCTCCCTCAAATTCGTTGTAAGAATAAACACTGCAAGCTCTAATTTTTTTGTAGAAATGAATAATAAACAAGAACAAAAAAATAAAATCAAATTGTGGATGAAAGTTGGTTGGAAAACAATTTCCAAAGAGAAATACTTCCTTAGATGATGAAATAAAGATAGAGGATGAATAATTGAGACCATAGATCATGAAATGTTGATAAAAAATGAAGAAAATAGACAATAATGTCCATTGGGATCACCGGGTCACTGTCAGGATCATCACGAGATGAGAGAGGGTTTTACAGATATAAAAAATGAGGTTTTTTAAATCCTATGTATTTTTTAAAAAAATTTCATCATTTATTTTTGTGACAATCGATGTCAATTTATTTTTACATTTATGGTGTCGATTTTTTTGAAAACTGATGCCGAAATATATTTTTTTCATTTATGGCATCAGTTTTTAAAAAAACTGATGCCATAAATTATTTTGGTGGTGTTTTTAGTGTTAGTTTTTAAAAAGCCGACACCGAAAGTCAATATTATTTTTTTTTCACTGGTTTATGTTAAAACCGACACCAAAAAGTTCCCGCAGATACATTTTTCATCATTTTATAAAAAACTGATGCCATATCTTCAAACTTGAAGTCACTATTTAAACTAGTGATGTGTGTGATTAGGTATATACTTCATCAGGGGTGATACGTGGAAAAAATTATGAACTTCATCCATATTTGGTGGAAGTACAAGCTAATAGGCCACTACTACTATGTGATCAAGGATATCAAAGGGGCTAATGTACTTTGGGCTAAGCTTCACTTTCTTTCCAAATCGCATGAATCTCTTCCATGGTGATATTTGAAGGAAGTCTTTGTCTCCGACATTGAAATCCATTTACCTTTGATGGTTGTCAACATAGCTCTTTTGCTGACTCTAAGAAGATTTTATATGTTGTTGGATGGATTAAACATTCTTTATCATCTCTTACACAAGGTCAGGTCCAAGTAGCTTTCATTCACCAACTTCATCCCAACAAGTTAGAGTTCTACATCGCTTCCCATACAGAGCTTCATATGGATCCATTTGAATACTCGAGTGGAAGCTGTTGTTATATGAGAACTCAAAAAATGGGATATGTTGATCCCATCCTCCTTTGAATTCTATTGAGCAGGCTCTTATCATGTCTTCAAGTTTATGAATAGTCCTTTCAGCTTGGTCATCAATTTGGGGGTGATAATCCTTACTGAAATTCAATTAAGTACTTAAAGGATATTGAAGACTTCTCCAGAATTTGGAGGTGAACCTTGGATCATGATCATAGATGATCAAAATTGGTACCCCATGCAGCCTCACCACTTCATTCACACATATCTTGGAAAATTGTTCCAGTGAGAAATCTTCCTGAATAGTAATAAAGTGAATAGTATTGGTGAGTCAATCCACCACAACCCATATCATGTTATTTCCTTTGGATGTTTTTGAGATTCTAGTGGAAAAGTCCATAGTGACATTTTAAAATTTCCACATGGGTGTAGAAAATGGTTGAATTATTCCTTTGGACTTCTGTAACTCTACTATAACTTACTAACACACCAAATACCTTTATATGTAATCCTCAATCTTCTTCTTCATGTTGTCCCACCAGAAATTTTCTCTAAGATTGTGATACATCTTGGTACTTCCATTATGGATGGAGAAAGATTATCTATATGCATTATCCAATAGATCCTTCTTTATATTAGGTGATGAAGGCACACAAAGCCTTGTTCCAAATCGGATCACACCATCTTCATTGATATGGAACCCATGTAGTCTCCATTCCTTTTCTGCTTTCACATTCTTTTTTGTCTCTAGATCATCCTTTTGTACCTCCTTGATCTTCTCTTGGATGGGTGGTTAGAAAATCATTTGGGTAAGATAGGATGTATTCCCTGCCATTATGATTTCCAAATCCATTCTTTTAATTTTCATGAAGATAGGGTCTTTCTTAATCCACATCATGGTTATAGTGGTAGGTTTTTTCTACTAAGAGCATCAACTACCTTGTTCGCCTTTCCTAGATGGTAGTGAATAGGGAAATCATAGTCCATTATTAGCTCTAACCATCTCCTTTGATTCATCTTGAGATCATTTTATGTGAATATATACTTTAAAATCTTGTGATAAGTATATATGTAACACTTCTCACCATAGAGGTAGTGATGCCAGATTTTCAAGGAAACAATCACAACTACTATGTCCAGATTATGTGTCTAGTAATTATACTCATGGATCTTTAATTTTCAAGAGACTTAGGGTATCACTTTATCATTATTCATGAGTATATAACCCAAGCCTTTATTTAAAGCATCACTGTATATCACAAAACCTTCCCCACTTATTGGTACTGTGAGTATAATCGAAGTGATTATCCTCTTCTTAAGATACTTTAAGCTTTCCTCAAATTCTTCTATCCATACACACTTTACACTTTTTCATGTTAAATTTTTTAATAGACTATACAATCGTGAAAAATTCCTCAAAAAACATCAATAGTACCCAGCTAATCCAAGAAAAATACGGATTTCTGTGACTCTAGTGGGTCTAGACCATTCCTCAATTGCCTTTGTTTTTGAAGGGTCCATAGAAATCCCCTCATTTGTGATCATGCTCCCCAATAATTAAACTTTCTATATCCGAAAGTCACACTTACTTAACCTGGAATCCATTTTATCCTCCCTTAATTTCACTAGCACAATCCTTATATGCTCTTCATTTTTCTTCTTGATCTTAGATTAAATGAGAATATCATAAATAAACACTAACAAAAAATTTTCAAGGTAATATCTAAATACTATATTCATAAAATACATGAACATTTTAGGGGTATTATTAAGTCTTAAGGGCATCTCTATGAACTCATAGTTCCCATAACTTGTATAGAAAGCAGTCTTCTAAATATCTTTATTCTTCACCTTTAGTTGATGATATCTAGAATAAAGATCCACCTTTGAGAAGTAATGAGCTCATCGTAATTGATAGAACAAGTCATAAATCCTTGGAAGAGGACAATTTTTCTTTATGGTGATCTTGTTGATCTCTCGATAATTGATACACAACTGCATTGATCCATCGTTCTTCTTGACAAAGAGAACTGGCACACCCCAAGGTGATGCACTAGGGCATGTGAACCCTTTGTCCAAATTCTCTTGCAGCTGATTCTTTAACTCTTCCAGTTTTATCAAGTCCATCCTATAGGGTAATTTTGAGAGAGTATTGAACCTAGGTATGAGATATATTGAGAGCTCTACCTTAGAATCTAGGGGAATTATGGGTAACTCTTTGGTAAATACATCATTATATTCCATAAAAATGGGAATTTTTTCCATGTTGATACCTTCCTTTGAATAAATCATTTGGGAAAGGTATGCTTCTCCATAGGGTATCAACACCCACAACATTGATGGATTTTCCATAGGAGTTTCATGATCTTCCTTTCATTTATATAGGATAATTGGATGGTTCAGAATATTAAAAGATATTTCCTTTTCACAATAGTTGATTTGTACTTTATATAATGAGATCCAATCCATGCCTAGTATAAAATATAATTCCACTAAATGAAGTATTACGAGATCCACTGGAAGAATCTTCCCACATATTCCAAAAGAAGAAGAGTCAAACACTTGGTTTTAAATTATTTCACCACTAGGTGTTTTTATGGAAATCTCTACATCAAGGTATCAGGGATTCGATTCAATAGTTCTAGAAAACTTGTAGGATATAAAGGAATGTGTAGAACCAGAATAAAATAAAACTTTTTTCCATTTTTGAGTGAATAGGAAGTGTACCTTGTATGAATTCATTTTATTATTCCACTTCATTAGTAGTGATGACATAAGTTTTCCCTTTCTCCTTTAGCTTTGATGGTGGCTGACACTGATTACCTTAAAGACTCTAGGTTTATTGCACTAGCTTACATAGTTCCCTTTCTCCCTATAGTTAAAGTATTAAACCATATGTGTTTCATTATGAGGTGACCTCCTTTCCTCCATCACATTGGATTGATTCTTCATGTCTCTTCGATATTCATGAGCTTGATGGCCTTTTCTCCCACACTTGAAGCACTTCCTTGTCCCTTTGAGACAATTCTCATGATGATTATCCCCACATTTTTGACATGTGGGTAGCTGGATCCTATTTCCTAATTTTTAATTTAACCCACTAGCTTGAAAATCAATTTTTCTCTTCTCATATCTATAACCATGGGACCATTCTTTGAACTCTATATCTACTTTGGGAGCACATATAACCACTTCTTCATAACTCCCAAAGTCACGGATAACTAGAGCTGTAACATACCAGGTATTTATAAAATAATACATTTTCACATCTATTAATATTCAGGAATAATATATTCATTTTATGTTAAAGGGGATGCTTTTTTCGAAAGCGTACTCAACATGCAAGAACATTTTTCTTCAAAATCTTACGTTTCACACAACATTGAGTTATCCCTAAAAATAATACAACAATAATATTATTATTTTAAATGGTAGTTAACACCTAGTTGTTGTATTGGAAGGAATGAATAGAATTAACAATATTATGATTTTAAATATTTGTTAAAAGTTTTTACATTTATCCAATAAATTTTTGAGACTTAAAAATGAGAATGAATCCATTTTTAAGCATAAAATACTTTAATATTTTCTAAAAGGTCATTTTACAGCCTTTTGATGGAGAACCATTTTAAAATATAGTTTTTGTCACTTTTATATGTTTTATTTTAAAAAATAGACTTATTATTTAGAATTGTGACATAAAAATTTACTTTGGTTGAAATTTTGGTATTTTTCTGATAAAATCCATATTTAATGAATAGTGAAAAATACTGCGTTTTAATTCAAAACTGTCTTTTCATCTAATTTATTTATATAGATATATTGTAATTTTAATTGGGTTTAAAGTGTAATTGGATTATGTTTTTATAATTTAATCCAATTTTGTTAATTGGAAGTAATTTCACATTGAAATTAGATATAAACACATGTCAATCATTTGGTAGTTTTTACTTCTTAAAAACCCGCTTTCTGGTTTTGACAACATGAATTAATTTTAAATTAATTTCTACCAATTATGAGTTTTGAATTTAAAAAAATGGATTCCATATTTTTAATCATAAGTCCCAAATTGTTTAAATTGGTCCCCTTTTTTTGGATATTATGAATAGGAACTTCAGTAATTATTTATATTTACCATGGTTAAAGGGTAAATCAGGTAAATAATGGTAAAAAAATTATATTATAATAATGTAAAACTACTATAAAACGTGTACTAGTAATATTGGATGATATATTTCTTTTATTATCATCCTTTTGTTGACTTTAGGACCCCATGGAGCCACTTGGGTGTGATAATGACCTTTTATAATATTTATTTTATAAAAAGGGAAATATAACCTAAACATGTATCTCCTAACTAAAACAATTTTAATTTGGTTTATATAAATGATATATTCAACTATAAGTAGTCATTTAAAATATAAAAATATTTTCTGTATCATGGTATTTTATTTATAAATTTTATACATTAAATAAATAAATTTATTTATAACACAATGATGATGCAATGATTACCTTAGTGATGAAATATTCAAATAAATGATATTATAAATATTAAAATAAATGTAATTTAAAAATTTTATGCCATCCACAAATTTTATGAATTAATTTTACATATTAAATTTTATTTAATGCTTTTTTCCTAAGGAATCAAGTTTTTATGACTTAAAAAAATCAATTTCTTAATAGTGTCAAAATCAACATAAATGAGTTTTTAAAAAAAATATTATTTTATTAATTTATATAATAGTCCTAAAAATTCAATATTTGGAAAAATTACTTATATAATGTTAAAAATTTTATTAATGATACACTTGTGGATCTCTTGTCATTTTATAGTAAATATAGTAACCATATATTATGAAAATTTAAGAAGACATGGTAAGAGTTAATGTTTTTAACTAAGGGTTAAAGCTAAAAGATAAGGTTAATTTTGTGACCTAAACTTGTCTAAAACATATTGGTTGATAGGATTTAGGCCAATAATCATCTTATCCTAGAAATATATCACCTTTTATCTATTATAATTCTAAAATCAATTTATAATAAAATAATATTTCAAGACTTTCCTAAAGTGCCCCTCCTCCCTCTTATAAAAGGACACCACCTCTAAATAATTACTCGCACCTCTAAATACCTTTGTATCATCAAAATTCTACTCAAATAATCCCAAAAAATTCCTCCCTTCATCATATAATCCTTACCTTGGGTATAATTCAAATCAAGGAAGCCTTTTTTCTCAAATCAAAAGGAGTTACCCGATTTAGAGGTAACGTCTTCTCTCAAGCTCCTTTCATTTATTTTCATTATCCAACCCCCTAAATTCTATTTATTCCATTATTTTATAAAAAAATAGTATAATAAATATACTAGGATGTTTTTATTCTAAGTTTTAGACCTAAACTTACACACACCTCTATCTAATGGATTTAGAACATACTGTTTCTGTGTACGACGAACTACGACCTCACGAAACGATGATTGTTCAATTTTCCCCTACCACCTCTGATGGTGGAAATTATGATTGAAATGTATTTATGTATGATATATATGATATTTAATATCTCTATTATTATTTAATTTTCATTTATAGTATAACTTTATTCTTTTCATGTTGTATAAATATGAAAATTTCATTTGAGGAAGTGTGGACTACCGCCCCCTCAAAGTGATATGACTCATTAATGCTATACATTGAATGTATAAAGGATAGATTTAATAAACCTATGTAACATATATAACATAGATATTATACTGGAATTATAATATACATATGTATAAATTAGTTTTCATTCTTTTAATATGAAAAATAAATGAAAGTAGCGTTCATGCGTACGTATGACCTACCGTCTCCATGAACGGTACATTTCATTTATTATCTCCAAATATTTTGGATTATTCTAAATATATATATATATATACGGTACTTATATTTTATTTAAATCATGAATATCATTCTTGAGATGATGGAATTATGACCATATGGATGATTTGTAATCATAACAAGTTTATTTTTGACTCAAGTACAGAATATCGACTAAACATCCGATATGAATTAGATAATTAAGTAATTGTTATAATATGGTAATAAGTGATATAAAAGTAATAAAAAACATAAAAAAGGTTCTTAAACAAGTATAAATTAACTTAAGTTTATTATTCTGAAAGATAAAGAATGAACGAGACAAGTCAGACTCAAGGTAAGGGACTTCGTCTCAATCTCCATTCTTTGGGGAATATCTTGATGTTATGAACCTTTATTTTCTAATAAGGTGTATATAAAAATCTTTTAATCAGTATATAATGAATTAGTATATTCTAATTTAAAATTTTTTATAATTTAATTCCTTAATGATATGTATTCAAGTGTTTCTTATGTGGTAAGGGAATTCTCAAACTTCTCTTTTCCTTTCAAGTTCTCTTTTATGTGGTATGTCTTTAAAATTTCCATACCATGTTCTTATTTAAAATTTAGTATATACTTATACTGTATTAAAAGTATTTTATGAATGGGTGACTCTTGTACCCTCTCTTTTGTAATGTTTTCTAAAACCATGTTGCATAGTCGTTATGATACAGAATTTTCATCTCAAAATCTCTCTCTTTTTCTCAAGAAATTCTCTTATTTTATTTATGTGAATAAAAAAAACTATTTTATTTCTAGGGGTATTCATAAATACATAAAAATGATATATTTTTGTCACAAACAGTCCCCCGGGGCTCGTTCCATGACTACCCCAAGCCTGCCTTCCATAGGCCAGGGGCTGGCGACTAGCACCAAAGGTGTAAATCTCTAAACTGGGAAGACATTGACTTTAAAAATTGAAAAAGCACACAACAGAGTACGAGTTGGAAAAAAAAACACTAAATAAAATTGTATACAAAAGGAGAGATGAAAAGTAAAAGGGGGCCAGAAATACAAGCCCAACTATAAGGTACAAGGAAACTGAAAGTACAAGTACTGGAAAAAGGGAAAACAACTCCTAGATCATCCACTTAGAAATCCTACCTAAAGGGTAGGTACAGATAACCTCCACAACACTCCATGTCCGTCCGTCTCCTTCATGCACCGTCACGCCGTGTGGTCCACCTCTGGGTACCGTCCAGTCCTGGTGATCTCAGCCTCGGTCAACGTTGTCCGTCGTCTGTATCCAAAACAATGAGGTGCGGGCATAACCCGTGCATGGGTGAGTATAACGATACTCAGTAGGGACCCCGAGACCCTCAAGGTATCACAAAATCCAACAAGGATAAACCAAAAATTATGAATTCAACAGATCACCTCACATAGGTATATGACCATACATATACCTAAGTTATGAAGTAATCCATCTCAATCATGAGGTAAACACAAAATTTACTGACACAACTCAACCAGGATTTTTTATTCACATTATCGAAACCACGGATCCTGGAGAACTCCTCCTCTGTTGAGTACAATGGGCCTACCATGACACAAAGGCCCTTCCCACTAACCTTAGACTACTAAGGTACTCTTCCTGTCGAGTACCGTGGGTGTTCTGCGTCACCAAGGCACTCCCCACCATGGGTTTTCCGCGTCACCAAGGCGCTCCCCCTCATAGCCTGCTGAGGTAATCCTCCTGTAAAGTACCATGGGTCTGCCATGACACCAAGGCACTCCACACTGTGGGTCTTCCGGGACACCAAGGAACTCCCCACTGGGCTAGTTGAATCACTCCGAGTCGAATCGGTCAGCAGTCGTCAGGTCTCAGCCAGCTACTAGGTCTCTGCACTATGCTTGCTCGTCCCCGGGAGGATCTGCTCCACAAGCTACAGGTCGATACTCCAAATGTCACGAAGTACCACATATAAGTATCTCAAAGGTCCGCCACATCATAGGGGTCTCAACGCAAAAGACGACGCATCAATCAGACGCCCAATCTGTGAGTTATTAGCCTTTTAGTCCAGGGGGCCTGGTTGGATTCGTGCACGATCCAACCTGACCGTATCTCAACTTTACCCCAAACTCTAGTGGGGTATACTCAAAGGGACCATCACACTCGAAGAAAACCAATGCCACTGATGGTTCGTCAAACGGTCGTCCGGTGCCAAAGATATGGCCAAAGAAAGTAAAGGGTCGGTAGTGGGCCCGGGTCCGGTCTGACCCGGTCAGACTGACCTGGTCCGACCCAGTCTGGGCCAACCCGGTCTGGGTCGACCTGGTCAGACCTGTTGGGTCTGGCTCGACTCATTGGTTGGGCCAACCTATTAGGTTTGGCCCGGCCTGCTAGGCCCATCCCCGTAGGTCGCATGGGCGGCTCGGCCCAAGCTCGGGGTTGGTTCGGCCTAGAGCGCCATGAGGGTGCGGCCCGACGCGGCTCATCCCAGAGGGTGAAGTCAGGCCAGTTCGGCTATTGCACTGTGAGGGGGGCCGCAGGCTGGCTCGGGAGGTCGACGCGTCTAGGGTGTCGGTTTGGTCGGGTGGCGGCTTGGGTGGCCGGGAGGCAGCTGGGTAGGCCAGGAAGGCCGGGAGGCGGTCGACCAGGCTGGCAGGTGGACCAACAGGCGGGCCGACGGGTGGCTGGGTAGGGGGTGTCCTGGCTGGCAGGCGGGCCGGCTGGCGGTCGGGCAGGGCACGACCAGGCCAGGAGGCGGCCGGGCAGGCCGGCGGGGCGCGGGCCGACTCAGGGCAACGACTCGGCTCTGCGAGCGGTGTGGACGACAGGGGCTCGGTCGGGGCCGGTTCGGCCAGCGGTGGTGTGGGACGCCGCGGGGGTGCCGTAGATCATGGAGACCGAAGGTAGCGCGACCTTTTTCTTCGCCACCTTCGTCGCCTCGTTGATTCGTCGCCATACCGAAGATCATCATAAACAAGAACGATGGAGGGGTCGAGCCTTGTTGGTTTGGCCTGTACCCTCCACGTTTAGGTTGGTAAAAAGCGGTTCAAACTTTCTTGAGTTTTCCAAGAATTACTCAAGAATAGAAAAGGAGAGAAAGATCAAACAAATCACCCCACATCATCCCGAAAATTTAACAAACTAAAATAATTCCCCCTACCTTGATCGTTGGTCGATGACGGAGTCACGGGTAAGAAGACAGAGGATATCTTCGTTCGTCGCATCCGCCGCACACTTCCAATCTCGAGCTTGCACGTCGGTTGTGGAAGACGCTCCACATCGGTAGGATCTAAGGAAGGAAGTTGAAGAAGGTTGGCGTTCTTCGTTCTTCGTTCCTCGTTGGCGAGAGTTCTTCCCTCTTATCCCAAGTTTCCACCAAGATAAAAATGCCAAGCCAAATAGATAGCCCCCTCCAAATAATAGAGTGTATATTATTTTAGATTGTTGGGTTTAAAATTAAAAATGGAAGGATTAATTAACTTGGATCCCCTTAATTAATGTGGAGGATTTGGCACCATTAAATTAGGGGAGTTAGCACCAATAAAGGGGGGAAATGTGGTGAGACTCTCCCTCATTAATGAGGGGAGTTGAGAGGTTTTCCTCTCCCACCATTAATAGGGGGTTTAGTCCTGTGTGGTCCCCATGTTGTAACCTCTCATGGGAGGTTAGGTTCGGGTGGGCCCCACCACCATAACCTATAATGGGAGGTTAAGGTGTTGTGGTCCCACCTCCAACTTCCATGAGGAGGTTTTAACCATCAAATAAAAATTAAGCCACACACTTTATTTTTATTTAATTGATTCTCTAAAAACCCAAAAAATATCATTTATTCTCGACCCACTACCATCAAAGTGAAAGTCTCCTTAAGAGAATACCAGCACTGTGAGTTCAACAGTGTCCTCGGATTTCAATTCCGAGTACCGGTTCAAAAGTTATAAAAACCCGCTCGTACGTTTACTAAACGTACCCGAATAAAACTTCCAAAATTTATTCCGGGTACACCGGGCCTCGGAATCATGCGCCGTAAATTTTCGCGGACTCGTAAAATTCCCATGTATTTAAAAAAAATTCTACATAATTTCTGGGTCTTTACATTCTCCCCACCTCAGATATTTACATCCCCATAAGCTACAACTCGAACTAAGGGAACAAGTGGGGGGTACTGAGCACGCATCTGATCCTCCTGCTCCCATGTTCTCTCCTGGAGGTTCCCGTGCTGCCAGAGAACACCCACCAGAGGTATCAACTATCCACACAGGACCTGCTCCTATCTATCCTCAATCTCAACTGGAACCACTATAAAAGTCTCCCCATCATTGACGTTTAGCTCTACATGGTCGATGATGTGAGAAGGTTCGTGCACGTATCTCCTCAGCTGAGATATGTGGAAGACGCCATGCACCCGGTGCAATTGAGGTGGAAGAGACAAGTGGTAAGCTACCTCACCTACTCTGTTGAGGACCTGTAAAGGTCTGATGAATCTCAGAGATAACTTGCTGCCTCGGCCAAATCTTCATAAACCTCGTCGAGGTGAGACCCATAGAAAGACTTAGTCGCCATCCTCGAACTCTAGAGGTCTCCGTCTCCTATCATCATACAACTTCTGTCTACTATATGCAGTCTTCATCTGCTCCTAGATGATCTTTACCTTCTCCGTGGTAGCTCGTACTATCTCTGGTCCCACTAGTGCTGACTCCCCAGGGTTAGTCCAACACAAGGGTGATATGCAAGGTCGTCCGTATAACACCTCAAAAGGTGCCATCCCTATGGTGGATTGATAACTGTTGTTGTATGAAAACTCCACCAAAGTTAAGTGATCCTCCCAACTGCGACCAAAGTCGAGGACACAAGCACAGAGCATGTCCTCGAGGGTCTTATTGGTCCACTCAGTTTGACCATCCATCTGAGGATGGAAGGCGGTGCTCAGATGAAGTTGTATCCTGAAAGCTTCCTGCAACCCCTTCCATAGTCGGGAAGTAAACCATTCATCATGATCGGAGACAATAGAAGAAGGTACTCCATGTAGCCACATAATCTCCTACATATAGAGGCATCCCAAGCTCTCTACTGAAGCCTGCTCTCTGATCGGTAGGAAGTGATCCGACTTGGTGAGTCGGTCGACGATCACCCAAATCGAGTCATGACCCCTAGATGTTTGTGGAAGACCCATCATGAAGTCCATGGATATCCCATCCCAATTCCACTCTAGAACATCTAAAGGATGAACCAATCCTTCTGGTACCTGGTGTTTTTCCTTCACTTGCTGACAAGTGAGGCACCAAGAGACAAACTCTACAACTGCCTTCTTCATCCCCAGACACCAGTGCTGTCGTTGAAGATACTGTTACATATTTTCCACTCATGAATGTACCGCTAGAGGGGATGTGTGAAAGTACCTCAACACTTCCTCCTAAAATGACACTGGTACCATAGTACGTCATCTGAAGAGGATGACATGCTACCCACCTTCAGGAAATACATCAGGTGTCTGTCCTATGAATATCTGAGCATGTCGTGTCTCACAGTCAGCATCTCCACGCTGTGCCTCCCTGACTCACTGAAGAAGTGGGGGAGTTACTGTAAGGGACTGAAGGAAACCTGCTCTACCTCTATCCACAAAGGATATTTGTAAAGCGGCTGGCTACTCCGTCACTTCGCCTAGCAGCTGTATACCAGATCTCATGTTGAGTGAATCTGAAATAAAGTTACCCTTTCCTGAATTATAGAATATTTCAAAGTCATAGTCCTGGAGGAACTCAAGTCATCGCCATTGTCTTAGGTTCAGGTCCTTCTGAGAGAAGATATACCTGAGAATCTTGTGATCAGAGTACACTGTAAAATTCTCTCCCATCAGATAGTGTTGCCACATCTTCAAGGCGAAGACCACTACTGCTAACTCTAGGTCATGGGTGACGTAGTTCTACTCGTGCTGTCTCAGCTTCCGAGAACCATACGTGATCACTGCTCACTCCTACATCAAGACACACCCGATTCTGGTCCCTGATGCATCACAGTAGACTACATACCCTACACCTTCGTCTGGAAGCCTCAAGATAGGGGCACTAGTCAACCTTTGCCTCATCTCCTTAAAGCTCTATTGGTATCTCTCCGACCACACGAAGGGTTTCCCCTTCTTCATCAAGGCTTATAGTGGTGCTGCAACTCTGGAGAAGTCTGGAACAAATCTCCGGTAGTAACCATCCAAACCCAGGAAACTCCGTACCTCCGTCACACTCCTGGGTGGATCCCAAGAAAGTAATGCCTCAATATTCGCTGGATCTACTGCAATTCCAGCCTCTGAGATGACATGTCCCAGAAAGTGAACCTCTTGGATCCAAAACCGGCACTTCGAGAGCTTACTATAAAGCTGGTGCTCTCAGAGTGTGTCTAGTACTACCTGCAAATGGTAGGCATGCTGCTCCTTAGTAGTCGAGTAGATCAGAATGTCATTGATGAAGAATACGAAAAAACGATTGAGGTATAGTTGGAAGATCCTATTCATGAGTCCCATGAACACTGCTGGAGCGTTGGTTACGCCGAAAGGAATAACCAAGAACTCGTAGTGGCCGTACTGAAATCTGAAAGTCTTCTTCTGCACATCCTCATCTCGAACTCTCAACTGGTGATAGCCTGATCTGAGGTCTATCTTTGAGAACCACCGTTCTCCCTTTAGCTGATCAAAGAGGTCTTCAATCCTCGGGAGTGGGTACTTATTCTTCACGGTCACCTGATTCAGGCGACAGTAGTCTAAATAAATCCTCAAGCTCCCATCCATCTTCTTGTTGAACAGAATCGGGGCTACCCAGGGAGAAACACTGGGCCAAATGAATCCCTTCTCCTGCAAGTCCTCTAGCTATACCCGTAGCTCGGGAAGCTCCGCAGGAGCCATCCGATACGCTGGTGTAGATATCGTGTCGTCCCAGGGTACAGGTCAATGTAGAAGTCCACCTCTCTGTAAGGAGGTAGTCTTGGAACATCGTCAGGGAAAACATCTACGTGGTGGTCCACCACTATAGGATAAGTCGGACTCTCCATATCAACTGCTTTGAGGGTAAGGCAATCCAACTAATGAGTGATTGGATGTACTCTCCTTTAGGAAAGTCCATCCTACGCTGAAAAGGCTCCCTTATTGCCGGTGAAGGTGAACCTACCCCCATCCGTACGGGCACACCGTACTTTGCGCCTAATATAGTCAATCTGAGCATGAATTGTAGATAACCAGTCTATACCCAAGATGATGTCATAAGGAATCGACACTGATACTAGGAGATCCCAGCCGAAGCTCTCGCCTCCTAGAGTAATCTCACACTACCGACACCAGTTCTTAATCGTCGAATATGCTTCCGTAGGAGTCTCTAGCCATAAGGATCGAGCCAACGGCTCCGTCGAAATCTCCGATCTCCGAACGAGGGCAGTGGAAATGAAAGAGTGACTGGAACCTGTATCTATAAGTATTGTAGCTAAGATGGAGTAGAAATATATCATACCTTGAATCATCTCCAGAGATCCATGATCGTAAGTCTCAGCTGCCTGGAGCTGAGCTCTCGCCTGTCCACCTGCTCCCTACGGTCAAGGTGGACCTCCTTGTGGTGGTGGCGATAACACCTCGAAACGTCTCCCACCACCAGCTGCTTGAAACACTCCTCTTCCACATCCTCCTGCGCCCTACGGATTTCCTCGATGAAATATCTGTCTCTGCCTGGGCGGTCCTACGACCGTCTGCTGATCATCCGAACGATGGGTCAGACAGTCACGAGCCATGTGACCCTACCCGCCGCATGAGTAACACTACCTGCTCCTGGCATGTATGTCTCTACCCTGGGTGCCCCGAACAACTAATCCGGATTCATGCGGTCATCCACCCATGGGTCTGGTCCTCTTGGACCGCCGCAACATCTGTCTACTGCCATCTGCAGAAGACTCCACTGCATGTTGACTAATGGTGGGTCTCACTGCTGGAGACTACACAACATGGAAACTCTCCACTAAGAGGGATCTCTCCAACACCCCTTTCTACTTCAGGATGCTAAGGGAGATCATCGAAGCCCTGATCTCTCTCCTGAGCCCCTGCTCGAAGGTTCGGACCCAGAATAATGGGTCCCATACCATATCAGTGGAGTACCGTGAGAGTTATGTGAACCTCGCGGAGTACTGAGCTACAGTCATGCTGCCCTGCTTCAGATGAAGTAACTACTGAATACGCACTACAGGGAGAGTCGCTGGAACAAACTCCGCCTGGAACAGGCTCTTGAAGTCTTCCCAGAGAAGCGTCATCTAGTTGTGCACCTGGAGCATCAGGCTCCACCATCTTCCCACTTCTGCCTGTAGAAGGCTGGTAGCAAGAATCACCATGAAGTCGGCTAGTGTCCCTACCAGTCAGAAAACTCGCACCACAACCTCCAGCCAATCCTCAGCCGCCTGTGGGTCCGTATCTCCCCTGAACCTGGGTGTCCTCTGGCATTGGAACTTGTGCAATGTGCTCAAGCAGCGTGCATCATCTGCTGTTGGGGATGGTGGCATCGGTGTCCCAACGAGAAGTAGTACCGCTGATGCCTCCGCTAGAAAAGGTCCCTACACCGATGCCTCGTCGCTCGGTGGGATATCTGTGCTTAATACTCTCAGGACTCTCATAGGTCATCCACGGGGAGGCATCCTGAAGGAAACAGAAGCGACACAGTCAAAAGATTATACCTGGTGAGCTGACTTGGTTGAGCTGACTTAGAGAAAAATTTTGAAAACACACACACAATCCGTGTTTTCATGCACTGAGTCAGAAATCAGTAGTCAGAGTCCTGGTGTATGGATACGTCGGTCTCCACACCAACACTGGACTCCCTGAACTGAAAACCACACTTAGTACCCTTAACACTATTTTTTCATAGAAAAGATCAGAGTCCTAAGTTCTATGGTAGAACCGAATCCTCTGATACCAATTTGTCATGAACCATCCCTTGGGGCCCATGCCGTGACTACCCCAATCCCGCATTCCATAGGCCTGGGGCTGGCGACTAGCACCAAAGACATAAATACCTAAACTGAGAAGGAATTGACTTTAAAACTTAAAAACGCACATAAAAGAGTATGAGATGAAAAAAAAACACTAAATAAAACTGTATACAAAAGGAGAGCTGAAATGTAAAAGGGGCCCGGAAATACAAGCCCAATTGTAAAGTACAAGGAAACTGAAAGTACAAGTACTGGAAAAAGGGAAAACGGATCCTAGATCATCCACTGGGAAATCATACCTGAAGGGTAGGCACAAATAGCCTCCACAACACTCCACGTCCTTCAGTCTCCTCCGCGCACTATCACGCCGTGTTGTCCACCTCTAGGTACCGTCCAGTCCTGGTTCTCTTAGCCTCGGTCAACGTTGTCCGTTGTCTGCATCCAACACAATGAAGTGTGGGCATAACCCGTGCATGGGTGAGTATAACGATACTCAGTAGGGACCCCGAGACCCTCAAGGTCTCACAAAATCCAACAAGGGTAAACCACAAAGTATGAATTCAACAGATAACCTCACTTACGTATATGCCCATACATATACCTAAGTTATCAAGTAATCCATATCAACCATGAGGTAAACACAAAGGTTACTGACTCAGCTCAACAAGGATTTTTTATTCACATTATTGAAACCATGATTGCTAGACAAATCCTCCTCTATCGAGTATAGTGGGCCTACCACGACACCAAGGTGATTCCCACTAACCTTGGACTGCTGAGGTACTCCTCCTGTTGAGTACCGTGGGTTTTCTGTGTCACCAAGGTGCTCCCCACCATGGTTCTGCCACATCACCAAGGTGCTCCCTCTCGTAGCCTACTGAGGTACTCCTCCTGTCGAGTACTGTGGGTCTTCCGTGACACTAAGACACTCCCCACTGTGGGTCTGCCACGACACCAAGGCGCTCCCCACTGGGCTAGTCGAATCACTCCAAGTCGAATTGGTCAGCAGTTGTCAGGTCTCAGCTAGCTACTAGGTCTCCGCACTATGCTCGCTCGTCCCCAGGAGGATCCGCTCCACAAGCTATAGTTCGATACTCCAACTGTCACAAATTCCCATGTATAAGTATCTCAAAGGTCCTCCATGTCATAGGAGTCTCAACGCAACAGACAGTGCATCAATCAGACGCCTGGTCTGTGAGTTATTAGCCTTTTAGTACCGGGGGCCCGGTTGGATTCATGCACGATCCAACCTGACCATATCTCAACTTTAGCCCAAACTCCAGTGGGGTATACTCAAAGGGACCTTCCTGCTCGAAGAAAACCAGCGCCGCTGACGGTTTGTCAAACTGTCTTCCCATGCCAAAGATATGGCCAAAGAAAGTAAAGGGTCGGTAGTGGGCCCGGGTCCGGTCCGACCCAGTCTGGGCCGACCCGGTTTGAGTCAACCCGGTCAGACCTGTTGGGTCTGGCTCGAACCATTGGGTGGGCCATCCTCTTAGGTTCGGTCTGGCCCGCTGGGCCCATCCCAGCAGGCTGCGTGGGCGGTTCAACCCGGGCTCGTGGCCAGTTTGGCCCGGAGCGCCACAGGGGTATGACCCGACGCGGCTCGGCCCAGAGGGCGCGACTAGGATAATTCTGCTAGGGCACTACAGTCTGGCTCAGGAGGTCGGCACGACCAGGGTGTCAATTCGGTAGGGTGGCGGCTCGGGTGGCCAGGAGGCGGCCGAGCAGGCCGGGAGGCGGTTGGGCAGGCTGGCAGGCGGGCCGGTGGGCAGCCGGGTAAGGGGCGGCCAGGCTGGCAGGCAGTAGGTGGGCGACTAGGCAGGTCGGTAGGTGGGAGACTAGGCAGGTCGGTAGGTGGCCTGGTGGGTGGCTGGGCAGGGCGCCAGGTAGGCCGGCGGGCGGTCGGGTAGGCATCCGGGCAGGCCCACGGGGTGCGGCCCGGCTCGGGGCAGCTGCTCGGCTTTGTGAGTGGCACGACCAGCGGGGGCTCAGCCGGGGCCGGTTTGGCTGGCGGCGGTGCGAGACGCTGCGGGGGTTGCATGGATCACGAAGACCGCGGGTAGCGCGACCTTTGTCTTTTCCACCTTCATCGCCATGTTGCTTCGTCACGATGCCGAAGATCATCATAAACAAGAATGACGGAGGGGTCAGGCCATGTTGGTTTGGCCCGCACCCTCCGCGATTAGGGTGGTAGCAAGCGGTTCAAAATTTCTTGAGTTTTCAAAGAATTAATTAAGGATAGAAAAGGGGAGAAATATCAAACCAATCACCCCACATCATCCCGAAAATTTAACAAACTAAAATAATTCCCCCTACCTTGATCGTTGGTTGATCATGGAGTCGCGGGGAAGAAGACAGAGGAGATCATCATTCGTCGCGTCCGCCGCACACTTCCAATCCGGAGCTCACACGTCAGTTGTGGAAGACGCTCCATGTTGGTAGGATCCAAGGAAGAAAGTCGAAGAATGTTTGCATTCTTCATTCTTTGTTGGAGAGATTTCTTCCCTCTTCTCCCAAGTTTCCACCAAGATGAAAATGGCAAGCCAAATAGATAACCCCCTCCAAATAGTAGATTGTCTATTATTTTAGATTATTGGGATTAAAATTCAAAATGGAAGGATTAATTAACTTGGATCCCTTTAATTAATGTGAAGGATTTGGCACCATTAAATTAGGAGAGTTGTTACCAATAAAGGGGGGAAATGTGGTGAGACTCTCCCTCATTAATGAGGGTAGTTGAGAGGTTTTCCTCTCCCACCATTAATAGGGTTTTAGTCTCGTGTGGTCCCCATGTCGTAAACTCTCATGGAAGGTTAGGTTCGGGAGGGCCCCACCACCATAACCTCTCATGGGAGGTTAAGGTGTGGTGGTCCTACCTCCAACTTCCATGAGGAGGTTTTAACCATCAAATAAAAATTAAGCCACACACTTTATTTTTATTTAATTCATTCTCTAAAAACCCAAAAACTATATTTGATTCTCAACCCACTGCCGTCGAAGTGAAAGTCTCCTTAAGCGAATACCAGTGCTGCGAGTTCAACAACATCCTTAGATTTCAATTCTGAGCACCGGTTCAAAATTTATAAAAACCCGCTCGTACGTTTACTGAACATACTCAAATAAAAATTCAGAAATTGATTCCGGGTACACCGGGCCTCAGAATCATTTTCCTTCAATTTTCGCATACTCGTAAAATTACCATGTATTTAAAAAAAATTCTACAGAATTTCTGAGTCTTCACAATTTTATTCTGTAATTGACATACATAAAACCCTCATTCCCTTTATATGGGTTATAAATAACATAATGATCATGTTTTTAAGCACATTTTAAAACACCACGATTTTGATATGAAACCAATTTCTTTTATTCTATTTGGGTTATTTATGAAATGTTTGATTATGATATATTTGGATCACATGAAAATAAAGAAATATTAAGGGTTCACCCTGATATCGCTTTAATGCATTGGGTAAAGAAATTATTCTCTAGAGATGACAAGTTTTACAATACCTTGGGGAATAACCTTAGTAATTTTTATGACACCTTGGGGATGAAACTTGGTGATATGACACCTTGGGGATGGACCTTAGTGATATGATTATGAATTTATAAATTAAATTTTGTGGACACATTTTCAGGTTATGATCCAAGTTCTTATTGTTATGGTATTCCTCTTTCTCACGCCTTTAGGAAAGTCCTCATGTTCTTTTTTATATATCTCAATATCACTTGTAAACTGTTTCCCTTATTTTCCCTTATTGAGATTTTTTTTCTCATCCCATGTTTTTAAATGTTTTTCACAGGTCTTAAGATTGGTAAGGACAAATAATATGTTATGATGAAAGTATTTGAAGATTTTTCTTGAAAAGAAACCATATTTCATTTTAATAATTTTTGTTTTATGAAAAAATGGATGGCATGTATACTTATATACTTTTTAATATTGAAAGTTTATGTATGATTTTTCCCTAATTATATAAAACTCTAGACCTAAAAATCTTTGGGATTGAATGAAAATAAATTCTATTCAAAAGTCACTAGAATAAGTTATGTTTAAGGATGGGTCCTTATAGTTGGTATCTGAGTAGGGTTTATACAACTTTGGATATTAGGATGTTCTCTTAAGAGTTATGAATATCATCATGGGTTTATAATTTTAAGGTTTATCATAAGTTCAATGTATTATAACCCCATTTTTAGGCTTATGTTATGAAATTTCAAGGTAATTAATGATATTTTTGGACACATTTATTTTTGAGGTAGTTATGGGTTAATACTTTTGTGGTCGAAAAATGAAAGGTATAGAATAACCTTTGAGGAAAAAACATGTTATAGTTATTTTTGATGATTTTATCTCATTTTGTGAGTGTTATAAGAATTATATATTTTTAGAAAAAGGACAACCTGTAGGATGGGTGACAACCCGTCGCATCCGGCAAGGCCGTGGGAATCGAACCCACAACCAAAGGGAGACAAGGGCACATCGCCTACCAATGGACTATGTGAAGTCCCTAGTTAGTATGACCTTTTATTTTTAGTTAAATTATCTTATGGATTGAGAATAAGTTTATTTGGGAGATATATATTTTATCATATGGATATCCTTAGTATAGGAAAATGATTTGGGGATTAGGTGATAAATGTTATTTTGGAATACATTCAGAGTTTTGGGAATGTTATATGATTAAGGTAAATATAACACTATGGGATTTTAATAGAGTAATGGATGAATTTTATTTTGGAAGAATCTGTGTTTTAATTATTGAGTTATAGTGATTCAAGTCATTTATGGAAGTGATTAACCTATTTTGGAGAATATGTGATTAAGGAAATTACTTTTTGGTATGAGACATTAAGATTTGTTGATGTTATTTAGAGATAAATGTTAAAATTTATCTTGGAAGATTATGTGATCAAATCCTCTTGAATTTTGGGTTTCAATCTTAGTTTGTATTATTTTGAAGAATTTTAAGTACAATTATTTATTTAATGGTCTTTGTTGAACTTTGGGTATTATTTTTTGAATTTGGGAGATTAAGAGTAGTCTTTCTTTTTATAAAGGATTATTCTTTTTGGAGATTATCTAATATTGTACTAACCAATTTGTTTTTGGTTAATGTATAAATACAGGGGAAATATATAGTTCACATTTTTTTGGATTATGTGATTCTTTAGAAGTTGATTCTAGAACTTCAGGTGTGACCAAGTGATTATCCACTAAATGAGGATAATATTCATTATTAATATATATAATATTAATGTGATTTATTATTCATAAACACCATTTTAGTTCATTTTACACTTTGAACATCATTTCACATTATGATTTTAATTCTTTCTTAAAATGCACTATTATGTGGTACATTTTTGAACATCATTTAAAGTACCCAATGATTCATCTGATTTTAAGAAATTTAATTATCCATATTTTAATTTTATATTTTGGGAAATTTATCTACACTTCAATATTAACATGTTTCATTCAGGGATCAATGGAGGATTCATAAAGGATGATGGAGATATTTGGAGATGAATGGAAGCAATTCTAGAGAAGGCAGATTGGACACCATCCCACTGATGAGAATGTGGGACCAACATTACAAACCCAATGAATCCCAAATTTCGCGGGATGATAGAATAAATATATAGGAACAGATACTTCTTCATGATCCAGTGATAATTCTGCGTCCATTATGGTTATTTAGGCGGCCCAAGTTAGAGATAAAATTATGGACCAGATTCTGTGGCCCAGAAAAACATCCCACTAATATAATCATATCTCCAAATCCAAAAATCAAAATGGGCCCAAATTTTATAGGATATTAAGTGACATTCGGGGATAAATTTTCTTATTCTATTTCCCACTCTAATTCGACCATCTATAAGGTCTTAAAAGTGTATCTATTCAGTGGATGGAAGCTGGATGCCACCTCGGGTCAAGGGTGGAAATCAACTCTCCCTCAACTTTCCACCCACCTATGGACTACCAAAATTAATTGAGGAGACTTGGAATATTTAAGGATCGACCCAAGGCTTCAAAAATTCCCATTTAAGGCAGTGGTGGTGGATAAGTTGAGGATCTTTTGTGCTTTGTTCAATTGTAATGTTATGCTGTGATTTTGTTGTCTCAAGTTTGTCTTTCACATGTAATTTGTTCAATTCACTTTAGTTACTTAATAAAAGTTCTTATTTTCCTCTTATTATGTTGTTCTTAATATCACTTTGATACCGTTGGTTTAAGGTGTGAATTTATTTACACCAAATCTTGTGAAATTATTCACACAACGGTGGAATGATCATTTTATTTTTATTATTTTATTTACTTCTTCAATTCCCCCCTCATGAGTCTACTTCCTGATTACATTGAAGACATGTCATCAATGGAGGGCTAACTCTTTTATGGGTTAATCTAAGGGAGTAGAAATGGGCTGGATTGGATGTTATTTCTGACTTCATTAATGGCTAATCACTTCTTTTAAATGAGATTTTTATTTGATGATTTTAAAACCTCTTCATCCTTATTGAATTTAAGGTCACACATTTCAATTGCTAATACGAACCTTTACCTTGGAGTGCTCAAAACTTTGATCCTTTAAGTTTATAGGTGATTAGTATTAGGGTGTGTAGTAATTAAAAGAGTAAGTGATGATTTTGTTTGATCTTCTTAAATGAACCCATCTCAAATATAAGAAATTGAAATCATTAAAAAAAGGAATTCATAAAATCCACCCCGAGCGATAACCAAGGATCAAATCATTACCTTAATTTGAATTAACTTAAATATGTTAGTGATACTTTAAAACCATCATAAATAAACCCAATTTGGCCACTTCATATCCAAAAATAGTCCATAGAATGTACGTGTCTGTAGGTTACTTCTTAGGTCTCTGAGGATTCAACAACCCAAGCTTGACTACAAGGATCGTCCTACCTTTATATTTTGGGTAAATTTGAGTGTGAACCAAATTTTGGTGCCGTTACCAGGGACCCAAGTAATTCATCTAAACACACATTCTATTCTCCCACATTTCTTCCTTTCTCATTCAAATTCTCTTATCTTGTCCCTTTCTCATTTTTTGTTCTTTTGGCGCATGTCCGCTTACACCTGCGATCAATCAAACCTTCTAGTTAGGGAAGATAGTCCTGGGGTTTTGGAGTCAAGTACACCAAGGGAACTCTTTCCATTAGTTCCTAATCTTCCTAATACTCCAGAGTCAATAATTGATCCTATTTCAATGGATGGTCTTCAAAGAAACCAACTCATAAACCCGGGTGGGAACCAAAATGGAAACCCAAATGAGGGAGCCCCAAAATTGGGGAATGTAATTGATCAAACCATGAATGACTACCTCACACATTCCTAGACCAATTCCACCTCATGAATTAGACACAATTCCCTAGGAGATTCCAACTACATCTTTCAACCCCATTTCCTAAACAACCTTCCCACATTCTATGAAATGGAGTCCAAGATGCCCTACCTTCACATTAAAAAGTTCAATGACATTGTAGAAACCATGTGTCCCCCACATCAACTAGAATCAGATAAGATGTGGCCATTTCCTTTTTCTTTAAAGGATCGAGCTAAAAATTGGATAAAAAATTTGAGACCATCATCCATCAACTCTTGGGACTAACTACAAAGAGAATTATACAAAAAATACTTTCCCTACCACAAAACAATTACGCTTAAAAAGAGAATCCAACATTTTTTTTAAAAAGAGGGAGAGTCATTCTATGAAACATGGGAGAGGTTCAAGGACGCTCTAAACATGGTTCCACATCATGGTTTTTCTATTCCAGAATAAGTGATAATTTTTTATGAAGGGTTGGGTCTGAGAAACAAACAATTCATTGACATGATCTGTAATGGAACCTTTAAAAACAAAGCCCCAAATGATGCTTACGAGTATCTAGAAATCCTTTATGAACAAAACCAAACATGGGGAACTTCACCTTATTTTGAAAAGACATAAAGAACTACTGGAATTCATACACTTAGAGAAGATAAAAGCCTTAGGGATAAACTCGCAGCACTCTCTAGGAAGGTTGAAGAGATAGACCTTAGGAAAGTCCATGAAATCCAAACTGTAGACCTTGTTTGCACAATTTGTGACAAACATGACCATAAGACAGAAAAATTCCCAACCATTCTATCCATAAAGGATGTTATTTTAGGAGGACCCCCAGCGGAAGTAAATTCCTTGAACTTTCAGAATCCACAATACCAAAAAAACTTCAACCCAAGGTATAATGACCACCCAGGCTTCCGCTGGAAAGATAACCAGCAACCTATCCAACCACAGGGACAAAATCCTTACCCCCAATAGAACTACCAAACCCATAACCAGTTCCAAACCCAAACTATCCAATACCAACAACCGCCAGACCAATTTCAACAATCCATCCCACCTCCAAAATATCCCCTTGGGATAAACCAATCTTCTCAAGCACCAAACCAAACTGTTCCACAAAGGCTACTAGAACAACTGTGAAAACAAATGGAGATGATGAAATCAGAAGTATCTTCCCTAAAACAAGAACTTCAAACCATCAAAACTGGAAAGGAACCCATGCCTACTCAGGCGGTACCATCCTCAAATTCAAGGGGAGAGTCACATTTCACTCAAACAACTCATGAATAACTAAAGGCTGTGACTGTTTTAAGAAGTGGGAAATCAATTGAGAAACCTAAAAAAATAATTCAGAACCCACCTGAAGATTCAAACTTGGATGAAAATTCAAATGAACCAAATTATCAAACTGAAAAACACGATAACATTGTCAAAGAAACAACTTTTCAAAAAACAACCCCACATCTTGCACCATTTCCTCAACACATGAGGGGGAAAACCAAGCCTTAATTGAGTGAAACATTGAGGGAAATCTTCTCCCAAGTCAAGTTGAACATTCCCCTTCTCGATGAAATCCAAACCATACCTGCTTAATCAAAGTACCTTAAAGACTTGTGCACTTTTAAAAGAAAATTTTCACATAAAAACCAAGTATTTTTGGCTACTAATGTGAGTAACACCATTCAAGGGACCATTCATGCTGATTTGAAAGACCTGGGTTTCCCTTACATCAATGTTGAACTAGGAGAGAGAAAATTTGTCAAGGCTTTTTTGTGACCTAGGTGCTAGTTTCAATCTCATTCCCTATACCGTGTACTGCCAGTTAGGCCTAGAAGAACTCCAACCCACATCTGTCACACTTCAACTTGCTGATTGTAGCAGTAGGGTTCTAAAGGGTATTTTAAAGGAAATTCTGGTAAAGGTTGAAAAATTCATCTACCCTGATGACTTAATTTTCCTTGACAACCATCCAAACTTAGGAAATAAGGAACAAACCCCAATTATCCTTGGTCATCCCTTCCTTGAAAAAATAAACTCTGTTATCTGAGTTCGAAATGGGAACATGACCATCACCTTTGGGAATATGAGTCTAGACTTGAACATCTATAATGCAAGCTCACAAATAGGGGATGACGAGTACATTCATGAAGTAAACATGATCGGAAGAATTGATAATGAATCCATAGAACATCAAGGAATATTTTATGGATGTTTAAGTTAGGATGAGATTGATTTCCTTTGTTCACATGAAGGAAGTCTATCTCCTTGGATTGAATCATTTTCAAATTACTCTTATGATGAAGTCTTAGGTCCAACAATCAATGAAAACTTTCAGGAAACCAATTTCATGGAGACCAATCAAACTTCCTTCCCTAAATCCGATCAAGCTAATCTAGTACCTGAAACTTCTACATGTGGGGAATCAATCATATCTAAAACTCTAGAAAAAAATTGATATTGATCCAATGTCCCAATATTCTGCTGAAATTACGAACCAACTTGATCTTGAATTGAAGGAACTTCCCGCTGCACTCAAGTATGCCTTCCTAGGGGAAAGTCAAACACATCCTATTGTCATTTATTCTTCTCTTGAAGCCAATCATGAGAGGATGATTCTAGATTTCCTTAGAAAATATAATAAAGCCATTGGTTGGACCCTGTATGATATTCATGGGATCAACCCACTTATTGGGACTCATAGGATTGTTCTGGAATCTGATTCAAAGCCATGTCGTCAACCTCAAAGGTGACTCAATCCTAATCTCATGGAAGTAGTGAGAAAAGAAATTCTTAAATTGTTAAAATCTAGTATCATATATCCCATAGCTGAGAGTGAGTGGGTCAGCCCAATCCAAGTGGTTCCCAAGAAGGAAGGAATCACAGTGATAACCAATAAGGATGGAGAGATTCTTCCAACTAGGGTGAGTAGTGGTTGTAGAGTCTGCATCGACTATAGGAAGCTAAACTTGTTTACCAAGAAGGACCATTTCCCCTTACCATTCATTGACCAATTCCTTGAGAGAGTGGCAGGTCATTCCTTATACTGTTTCTTAGATGGGTACTCGGGGTATAATCAGATTGAGGTCTACCTAGAGGATCAAGGGAAGACTACATTCACCTGTCCATTCTGAACCTTTGCCTTCAAACGCATGCCCTTCGGGTTATGCAATGCCCCTGGAACCTTTAAGCGGTGATTGATGGGAATCTTCTCAGACATGGTAGGGGATTTTCTAGAGGTCTTCATGGATGACTTCTCTGTATTTGGGGATACATTTGAGGGATTTCTGAGGAATGTTGAGAGAGTCTTGTCCAGATGTGAAGAAAAGAATCTAGTCCTAAACTGGAAAAAATACCATTTCATGTTTAAAGAAGGACTAGTTCTAGGAAATCTAGTCTCAGGTAGGGGGATTGAAGTTGATAAAGCCAAGGTTGACATCATTCGTCACCTTCCATCACCCAAAACTGTTAAGGAAGTGAGGTCTTTATTAGGACATTCTGGTTTCTATTGAAGATTCATCAAGGACTTTAGTTTAATCTCTCACCCCCTTTGTGTTATCCTAGCAAAGGATTCTCTATTTGTTTGGACAGAAATTTGTGAGGGTTCATTCTCAACCCTCAAATCCTCTCTCACCTCTCCTCCCATTATGAAATCTCCAAATTGGAACCTTCCTTTTGAAATTATGTGTGATGCCAGTGACTTTTCTGTTGGAGATGTGTTAGGAAAAAGCTCTGATAAAACTCCTTATGTCATTGCCTATGCAAGAAAATCCTTAAATGATGCCCAAATAAACTACACCACCACTGAAAAGGAGTTACTTGATATTGTGTTTTCCTTAGAGAATTTTAGGTCCTACCTCTTATGATCCCCCATCACTGTGTTCATTGACCATTTTGAACTAAAATACCTCTTCCAAAAATAATATGCTAAGGCTAGACTAATTAGGTGGGTCCTTATCTTATAAGAATTTGACCTCACAATCAAGGATAAAAAGGGTTTTGAAAATGTTGTAGTTGATCACCTCTCTAGGATAGAGTTTAAAGACAACTAAAACCACCTTTCTGTGTCTGATTCATTCCCTGATGAACACCTATACTCTCTGAGTGACTGCCCTTGGTATGCCTACATAGCCAATTTATTAGTTACAGGAGTCATCCCAAAATTCTTAGGGAATCAAGCTCGAAGGAAATTCCTTTTTGATGTTAGGAACTATGTGTTTGATGATCCATACCTCTATAAGTTCTACCCTAACCAAGTCATTAGGAGGTGTGTCCCAGAATCTGAATAAGAGTCCATCCTTAAATTATGTCATAGTGAGGCATGTAGAGGTCACTTTTCCTCTAAGAAAACATCTTCTAAGATTCTTCAGTGTGGTCTCTTTTGGCCCACCCTCTCAAGGGAGTCCTACACATTTTTTCAAATCTGTACTAGGTGTCAATAAGTAGGGTCCATCACAAAAAGGAATCAAATGCCACTCACTCCCATCTTAGTGATTGAAATATTTGACTGCTGGGGAATTGATTTCATGGGTCCCTTCCCAAACTCTAAGGGATACCTCTAAATACTCTTAGCTATTTATTATGTCGCAAAATGTGTTGAAGCCATTCCCACCAAGTCTAATGACCATCATGTTGTGATCTGATTTCTGAAAGAGCACATATTTTCTCGATTTGGAATTCCTAGGGCTATAATCAGTGACTGAGGAACCCATTTCTGCAACCTTCTATTCTCTGCACTCATGTCTAAGTATGGTATTTCTCAAAAGGTTTCCACTGCGTACCATCATAAAACCAATGGTCAAGATAAGTTAGAAAATAGGGAGATTAAGAATATTCTTGAAAAAAACTGTCAATCCTTCTAGGAAAGATTGGTCTAAGAAACTCTTGGATGCTCTTTGGGCATATTGTACAGCATAAAAAACCATCCTAGGAATGCCACCATATAGGATGGTTTATGGAAAATCATTCCATTTACCAGTTGAAATTGAGCATAAGGCTTTTTGGGCAACTAATAAAGTAAATTATGACCTCTCATTTGGCTAGAACAAAAAGGAAATTAGATCTCAATGAACTTTAGGAACTAAGGATGAAGGCTTATGAAAATTAAAGGATCAATAAAGCTAGAGTCCAGCCTACCAATCTAGGAATATCAAAGTCAAACATTTTGAACCGGGAAAATTTGTGAACTTATATAGTTAAAAACTTCATTTACACCTGGTAAAGTTAATCTCTAGATGGTAAGGTCCTTTTATAGTGCATCATGTGTACCCTCATGGGGTAGTAGAGATTCAAGATCCCACTAGTGGTCACATTTTCAAGGTCAATGGTCATAGGTTAAAACCATTCATTGAATTATTCAATAAATAGAAAATAGAGGTTGAGTTAACTGAGCCAACCTATGAACCAGGAAAAAATTAATAGATTTAGGATCCATGTAGGGATAACGACATTAAACAAAAGTGGTACACAGGAGGAAACCTGTGGTTTTCATGTCATCTTTATTTTTTAAATAGGATTAATTAATCATGTTGATATTTAAAAATAATAAAAAAATAGACTATTGACCTGTTATTCTATTATGAGTATGGATGGGTATGAAAGGGGAACACCATATTCATCTGTGTCACGTGGTGTGATCCTTGAGTAATACCTAACCCATAAATTTAAAAAGAAGACAATGTATCATTAGTTCATTTTTTATGTGTTTTTAAGTTAAGAAAAAATACAAATATATATATATATATATAAATAAAAAAAGGGACACATCATAGGTCGTGGGTCAAACCCTGTCACAACCGACGAAGCCATGGGGAATCGAACCCATTTCTGAAGGGAGATAGGGGCGCTCGCTTACCATTGACCTACGAATTTTTGTGCTTCCTTATTCTATAATATATATATATATATATACTTATATTTTACTTTCTATATTATATATATATATATATATTGTTTTTTTTGTTTTTTTTCTTTTCTTTTTTTCCTTTTTCTACTAGGGAACTCTGCAAGTGACATGGATATCAAAGGACTAAATTGGAGCAGCAAGAATTAAAACTTCAACCACCAGGTAACTTCATTCCCTGATCCTTATATTTCAATTCCCTTTTTGAAATTACCTCATCTACCTCTACTCCTTATAAATTTTCATTTCTTCAAACACTGGGGACAGTGTTATTTTAAGCTGGGGAGGAGATGAAATAAAAAAGTTTGCTTTTGTGTAAACTAAAATGAATAATTTGAAAAAAAAGTGTGTAAATGGAAGGAAAAATTCCTTTAACTTTGAACATGGTGATACACATTGAACACTTTAAAACTGAATATCAAATAATTTAGCATGCCTCGATTTTGATTTTAATCCTCGTATAATTTCATGAGCATTGATTTTGGAAAGTGTGGCTGTCCAATGTGATATTTCATTGTTTATATCTTCATCCAAAAAAATACCACAATGCACGTCCTTTGGATATTGGGGTGTTAGTTTGAGTTCATAGGGTCCCCTAAATAAATAGAATAGGTTTGGTGACCGTTTTAGTTTTAATATGAGTATTAAATAAAGAAAATTAAATTAAAAAAAAATAAATTTGCACGTAGAGCAATGAAATGTCCTAATGCGTGGCTTTCGGCACTTGGGGATCATGACTCCATAGTTGTCTGGACTAGAGTTAGTAATTTTATCTCTATTTTTGGTAATTTGAATTTGTTTTAAACTGATTTAACTTGAGATGATGCCCGAGTATGTGGGATTAACTTGGTTCCCTAAGGTGTTTGAGCCTGGGAGTCATCGACAAAGTCTCGCTACAGGGGTTGACTCTTTTGAGTGCAATTTCAATTACCATGGAAAAATTGCAAAAAAGAAAAAAAAATACAATATTTTTTTTGAATACTCATCTTAATATTGAAATTTGATTCAACCTATCACTTCCTTCATTTCCCCCTTGAATAAATATGAATCCCCATGTCTATTGTGATACACAACACATCCTCATACTTAATTGATATTGGATGAAATATGACAATGAATTTGAACAAAGGAATGGTATTGGGGTTGGGATATGCTTATTAAAATATCTTCTATTAAAATATTTTGATGGGTTTCATGATTTTTTGGTATAAGGGTTTTTATTGATCATTTTTTATTAAAATGTTTTTGGAAAAGGGAATTCGAATTTCATATTGTTTAGATACATTTTGCTCGGGACTAGCAAAACTCAAGTTGTGGGTGTGATTAGCCACTAAATGAGGATAATATTAATTGTTAATATATATAATATTAATGTGATTTATTATTCATAAACACCATTTTAGTGCATTTTACACTTTGAACATCATTTCACATTATGGTTGTAATTCATTCTTAAAATGCACTATTATGTGGTACATTTTTTAACATCATTTAAAGTACCCAATGATTCATCTAAATTTAAGAAATGTAATTATCCATATTTTAATTTGATATTTTTTTAAATTGATCTACAATTGAATATTAACATGTTTCATTCAAGGATAAATGGATGATTCATAAAGGATGATGGAAATATTTGGAGATGAATGGAAGCAATTCTAGAGAAGGCAGATTGGACACCAACCCACTGATGAGAATGTGGGACCCACATTACAAACCCAATGAAGCCAAATTTTTTTGGGATTATAGAAGAAATATATAGGAACAAATAATTATGTAGGATAAAATGCTAATTTGGCATCCATTGTGGTATTTAGGTGGCCCAATTTAGAGATAAAATTCTGGGCTAGATTCTTTGGCCCAGAAAAACATCCCACTAATTTAATCATATATCCTAATACACAACTCCAAATGGGCCCAAATATTACAGTTAGTTAGAATACGTTCGGGGATCAATTTTCTTCTTCTATGGACCACTCTAATTCGGCCATCTAGAAAGTCTTCCAAGGGCGTCTATTCGGTGGATGAAAGATGGATGCCACCTCGGGTCAAGGGTGGAAAAATCAACTCTCCCTCAACTTTCCACCCACCTATGGCCTACCAAAATTAATTGAGAAGACTTGTAATATTGAAGGCTCAAACCAAGGCTTCAAAAATACCTATTTAAGGCAGTGTTTTTGGAGTATTTTAGGATCTATTGTGCTTTGTTCAATTGTAATGTTATGCTGCGATTTTGTTGTCTCAAGTTTGTCTTTCACCTATAAGTTGTTCAATTAACTTTTTTTTCTTAATAAAAGTTCTTCTTTTACTCTTATTATATTGTTATTCATATCAATTTTATACCGTTGGTTCAAGGTGTGAATTTTTTCACACCAAATCTTGTGAAATTATTCACACAACGGTGGAGTGATCATTTTATTTTTATTGTTTTCTTTACTTCTTCAATTACTCCCTCATGAGTCTACTTCCCGCTTCTATTGAAGACATGTCGTCAATGGAGGGATAAATATTTTATGGGTTGATCCAAGGGAGTATCAAGGGGATGTATTGGATTTTATTTCTCACTTTTTTAATGGCTAATCACTTCTTTTAAATGAGATTTTTATTTGATGATTTTAAAACCTCTTCATCCTTATTGAATTTAAGGTCACACATTTCAAGTGCTAATATGAACCTTTACCTTGGAGTGCTCAAAACTTTGATCCTTCAAGTGTATAGGTGATTAGTATTAAGGTTTGTAGGCATTAAAATAGTAAGTGATGATTTTTTTTGATCTTCTTAAATGAACCCATCTCAAATATAAGAAATTTAAATCATTAAAAAAAGGAATTCATCCAATCCACCCCGAGCGATAACATAGGATCAACTCATTACCTTAATTTGAATTAACTTAAATATGTTAGTTATCCTTTAAAACCATCATAAATCAACCCAATTTGGCCACTTCATAGCCAAAAACAGTCCATAGAATGTACGTGTCTGTAGGTTACTTCTTAGGTCTCTGAGGATTCAACAACCTAAGATAGACTACAAGGACCGTCCTACCTTCTTATTTTGGGTAAATTTGAGCATGAACTACCAAGTAATCTTGAATACTCATCGTTTGGGGAAAATATGAGTTTGTGGTAGATATTTATTAAAGTATGAAACTATACTTGAAAATTAAGTATGTATTCTTATGTTCTTAGTCACAATCTCAACTTTATGAAAAGTACCATAAAACAAAAATTTGGTTCGTTTAATTTTTCTACCAGGAAATCAAAGACCATTTAACCCATCCCAAGTTTGTGGTTTTTTGATCATTAAATTTCTCCTAATCATGTTTTCTATCACCCCATCCAAACAAGATGGTTAGTTTTTCTTCCATATCCATGTTTTCCTACATGGAATCCTAGTATGTGTTATCTCCGGTGACCTTTGTACTTATTTTTCATTATTTTAAAGTGGTAGTTTTTTTACTCTTTTTCAGATGTGGGATTTTCAATGAAGTTACTGAGCATAATTTTAAAATTGTGAGGACACAATTTCTAAAAGTGGGGAATGATGTAACATTACAAGTATTTATAGAATAATACATTTTCATATCTATTAATATTTATGAATAAGATATCCATTTTATGTTAAATGTGACATTTTTTTCAGAAATCTTGCATGACACATAACAATGAGTTTCTTAAAAGTCTTATGCTACACACAACATTGAGTTATACTAAAAAATAATACAACAATAATATTATTATTTTAAATGGTAGTTAATGCCTAGCTGTTGTATTGGCAGGAATGAACATAATTAAAAATATTATGATTTTACATATTTTTTAAATGGTTTTACATTTATATAATGAATTTTGGAGACTTAAAATGAGAATGAATCCATTTTTAAGCATAAAATACTCTAATATTTTTTAAAAGGTCGTTTTACCACCTTTTGACGGCGAACCCTTTTTAAATCTAGTTTTTATCACTTTTATATATTCTATTTGAAAAAATAAACTTCTTATTTATAAGTGAGACATCAAAATTTAATTTGGTTGAAATTTTGGTATTTTTTGATAAAATCCATATTTTAATGAATAGTGAAAATACTGCATTTTAATTCAAAACAACCTTTTCATCTAATTTATTTATATAGATATATTGTCCTTTTAACTTGTTTTAAAGTTTAATTGTATTAAGTTTTTATCATTTAATATAATTTTGTTCATCGGAAGTAATTTCACATTGAAATTGGATATAAACACATGTGAATATTTTGATAGTTTTTTACTTCATAAAAACCCACTTTCTAGTTTTGACAACAGGAATTAATTTTAAATTAATTTCTCCAATTATGTGTTTTGAATTTGGAAAAATGGATTCCATATTTTGAATCATAAGTCCCAAATTGCGTAAATAGGTCCCCTTTATTTTTGGAAATTATGAATAGTAACATCATTAATTATTTCTATTTACCATGGTTAAAGGGTAAATCAAGTAAATAAGGGTAAAAAAATAATATTATAATAATATAAAAATACACAAAAACATGTTATAATCCTATTTTATGAGATATTTCTGACCATGAGAATCCTTGGGTCTATTTTAGGACCCCATGGAGCCACTTCGGTGTGATAATTACCTTTTATAATATTTATTTTAAAGAAAAGGGAAATATAACATAAACATGTATCTCCCAACTAAAACAATTTTAATTTGATTTAAATAAATGATCACTTCAAATATAAATATTAATTTTAAATCTAAAAATATTTCCTACATCATGGTATTTTATTTATAATATTTAGACATTAAATAAATAAATTTATTTATGACACAGTGACGATGCAATGATTACCTTATTAATGAAATGTTCAAATAAATGATATTATAAATATTAAAATAAATGTAATTTGAAAATTTTGATACCATACAATAATTTTATGGATTATTATGATGTATTATATTTGAGTTAATACTTTTATTTCGAAGGAATCAAGTTGTTATGATTTTAACAAAAATAAATTTCTAAGTAGTGTCAAAATTAACAAAAATGAGTTTTTAAAACAAATACTATTTTATTAAATGATATAATAGTCTAAAAATAAAATATTCCGAAAAATAATTTATATAATGTTAAAAATGTCATTAAGGATCCACTTTTGGTTATATTTTCATTTTATAGTAACTATAGTAACCATATATTATGAAAGTACAGGAAGAAATGGCCAGAGTTAATGTTTTTAACTAAGGGTTAAAGCTAAAAGGTAAAGTCAATTTTGTGAACTAAACTTGTATAAAACCTATTGTTTGAGAGGATTTATACCCATAATCATATTAGACTATAAATATATCACCTTTTAGCTATTATAATTCGAAAATAAATTTATAATAAAATGATATTTCAAGACTTTCCTAAAGTGCCCCTCCCCCTCTTATAAAAGGCCACCACCTCTACCCACATACTCACACTTATAATGCTCTTTGTCTCATCCAAATTATACTCAAATAAGATACCAAAATACCTCCATTCCTTCTAGAAGACTTACCTTGGGTATAAGGCAACCCAAGGAATCCTTTTTGATCAAATCAAAAAGAGTTACCCGATTTAGAGGTAACATCTTCTCTGAAGCTCCTTTCCTTTATTTTCCTTCTCCAACCAACTAACCTCTATTTATTTAATTATATTATAAAAAAACCATTATCATTAATATACTATATTTTTTTTATGATAATGGTTCAACCTACACTTACAAACACCTCCATCTAATGAATTTAGAACATACTATTTCGGTGTACGACGAACTATTGCCTAACGAAACAATGATTGTTCTATTTTCTCCTACCACCTCTCATGGTGGCCATTATTATGGAATTATATTTATGTATGATATATATGATATTTATTATCTCTATTATTATGTAATTTTCATTTATAACATACCTTTATTCTTTTCATGTTGTATAAATATGATAATTTCATTTGAGGAAGTGTGGACTACCACCCCCTCAAAGTGATATAACTCGTTAATTATATACATAGAATGTATAAAGGATGTATTTAATGAATCTATATAACATATATAACAAATATATTATACTGGAATTATAATATACATATGTATCAATTATTTTTCATTCTTTTAATATGAAAAATAAATGAAAGTAGCGTTCATACATACTTACGACCTACTATCTCCATAAATAGTGAATTTTATAGAGATGATGGATTTATGACTATATGGACAATTTGTAATCACAACAAGTTCATTTTTTACTCAAGTACCGAATATTGACTAAATGTCCAATATGAACTTAAATAATTAATTAATTGTTATAACATGGTAATAAGTGATATAAAAAGAATAAAAAACATGAAAAAGGTTCTCAAACAAGTATAAATTAACTTATGTTTATTATTCAGGAAGATAAAGAATAAATGAGACAAGTCAGACTTAAGGTAAGGGACTTCATCTCAATATCATTTCTTTGTGGCATATCTTGATGTTATGCACCTTTATTTTCCTATAAGGGGTATATAAAACCCTTTTACTCAGTATATCATGAATTAGTATACTCTCATTTAAGGTTTTGTATAATGTAATTCCTTAATGATTTGTATTAAAGTGTTTCTTATGTGGTAGGGGAATTCTCAAACTTCTCTTTTCCTTTCAAGTTCTCTTTTATGTGGTATGTATTCCAAATTTCCATACCATGTTACTATTTAAATTTTTTTATAGTATTATATTATATTATTAGTCTTTTATTAATGTGTGACCCCTTTAATATATCTTTTTTAATGTTTTATAAAACCATGTTGCATAGCCGTTATGTTGTAGAATTTTTGTCTCAAAATCTCTCTCTTTTTTTCACAAGAAATTATCTTATTTTATTTATGTGAATACCCAAAACCATTTCATTTCCATGGGTGTTAATAAATATATAAAAATGATATATTTTATTATAGAATTGACATACATATAACCATCATTCCCTTTCTATGGGTTATAAATGACATAATGATCATGTTTTTAAGAACATTTTTAAAACGTCACGATTTTGATATGAAACACATTTCTTTTATTCTCTTTGGGTTATTTATGAAATGTTTGATTATGATCCATGTGGATAACATGAATATAAATACATATTAAGGGTGTGACCTTATATCACTTCATTTCATTGGGTAAAGAAATTAATCTCTAGAGATGACAAGTTTTAAGATACCTTGGTGAATAACCTTGATAATTTTTATGACACCTTAGGGATGGAACTTGTTGATATTCGTATGGATGTCTAAATTAAATATTGTAACCACATTTTCAATTTATGATCCAAGTTCTTATTTTTATGATATTCCTCTTTTTAATTCCTTTATGGAAGTCCTCATATTCTTATTTATATCTCTCAAGATCACATGTAAACTGTTTCCCTTGTTTTCCCTTACAAAGATTTTTGTGCTCATCCCAAGTTATTAAATATTTTTCATAGGTCTTAATATTGTTAAGGACAAATAAGATTCTATTATGAAATTATTTAAAGATTTTTCTTCAAAATAATCCATGTTTCATTTAATAAATTTTGTTTTATAAAAAAAATGAATGGAGTGTAGACTTATCTACTTTGTAATATTGAAATTTTATGTAAGATTTTGTCCTAATTCTATAAAAATCTAGACCTAAAATATATATGGGAATGAATGAAAATAAATTTGAGTCAAAAGTCACTATAATAAGTTATGTTTAAGGTCGGATCCTTATAATAGCCTTTAGAAGGTGTGGTTTTAAACCACTAAAGAATCTATCTATTTTTCTATGATTGTTGCTAACAAAACCCAAGGCATATCAGAATATACTTATGAAGCTTTCCTTATAATATATGATAGATTCAATTTACTTTTGCTTCATCTCTATGAATTCTATCTCTATATTTTTTTCAAAGAGTTTGAGGGAAATACTTTCTAAGAAATATTTTTTTAAAGTCTCCCCACTCCATATATTCTATTTCATCCTTCAGCTTGGTGATATTTACCAAAAAAACCATTGATTGAATTATCCATCTAAATGATAAACCAAAAGAGTCACCTTATCCATATAAGAATAGTGGATCACAAAAAATATCTTCTCCATTGAGTTAACCCACTATTCTGTGATATGTGGATCAAAAGTTTCACTAAACTTTAGTGGTCGTTTTCGCATAAAGGACCTAATGGTTGGTTGATCCTTTTTAAGTGAAGGCATACATTCCACATGATTCAGGTTATTATTCATAGTCTGAGACAACTAGTTAAGCATTTCCATGAAGTTTTGAATTCCACCTCTCATGGCATTGGGGATGTCACTTGGAAAATTATTGCATTTTCCCTCACATGGGTTGTTGTCTTGGTTTCTCCTGGTTCCTAACATTTTATAAAATATAAAATGTTTGAATAAAATATAAGTAAAAAAATAATGAATAAATTCTTATTGTTTTGAAAAATTAACACTAAAGGCATGTCTTATGGGATCCTTATGTTTATCCCTTTCTAAAAATATTCTTCTAGTACGTTTTTCTTATATATCGACTTATACTTATGGTTTTCACTATTGTTTTCTAATCCTAATTCCAAAATTAACTAAACCATGATATGATACCAACTATAACAACCATAATTTTTCTTACATGTGTATTACATCATTTTAAATATAAAAAACATAATAGCATTATAAATCCTAGATCAAATGATTTAGTGTCTTGAAAAAATTAGGCTCATACATACTTTTACATAATAAAACATAAAAATTATTTAATCCATTCTTCTTTATCTTCTTATTTTCCCTCATTTTCTTCTTATTACAAATAATCACCTGATTATATACATCAATGAAAGGGGTGATCTAAAATCCCTATAATATTGTGAATACGGGATATGGATTAATATAACATGAGTGAGCATAATCATTATCATCATAACATAAGAATAGGATTATCATAAACATAATAAGGGAAAAAATTTAAAAAGGAATGGAATGTGGTAATGCATAAAAATGAAACATAATGTGTTAGTGGTCAAATACCACACATAGATGTGAACAAATACAACATCATTTTCACACATAAAATAGGTGCATAATCATAACATCATCATCATGAAAAAATATATCATCATGTTTACACATAATACAAATCATCTCATGAGATACATCACATTAACCAATGGATTGGAGGGTTATATAATTCCAGTCGCACCCGTCACATTATAACATTTACATAATCATGCATGTCATATAGAACGTATATCAATCAAAGTCTTAAAGTAAACCAAAGGAAGAGAATGAGTCTCATAAGGATTTCATAAATAATAAATTCATGAATAAAATTTTTGGTTCCCAAATTAATAAGGGAAATCATACTTGGACATAATACATTATTATTCATGAGTGGACAAGAGGTATTTCAAGAGGAGTAAAATATAATGTTTTGGAAATTAATGTCACTTTAAAAAAGGGTTTTTTCTTTGAAAACCCTTTGTCATGGTAGGAACATGTATATCTCTAAAGTACAATGTAAAGGAATTTTAAATAACATAATATTAACATTTATACCATGGAAGAGAGAATAAACCAAAGAAAGGAATTGGGTTTGAAAATCTCCTTACCTTAATTCCCGTATTATTTTGTAATTTTTCCACATCTTGAATAATAAAATTTTATTTATTAAAAAATTGATTCAGAATTGAATTATAGTCATTTATAAAAATATTTATCAATTATACTAATTTTATTACATGTCTTAATTTTCTTTTATTAAATTGAATCATTTTGATATTATGTTTTACTTAAAAAATTTCTGTTTTGCATCGATTTCACTATTTTATCAAATGTAATTTATACACTAATATAATTAATTACAGAGGATTATAATTCATATAATTAATTTTTTATATATTATATATAGTTTATAATATTCATACATGATTATGGTTATATGTTTTGACATGAAAATTTCTCCATAGGGGGTTAACCGACCTTTGACGGGACATTATCAAAAGAGCGGGAAAGAGAAGTTTAAAATTTAAATATATAGTAGTATGATAATTATAGTAGGATAAAATAATTAATATAATATTAAATTAATTAATAATTAATTATATTAAGTTTTGGTTTTGAAAGGGTTGTTGGAAAAAGAAAGAGAATAGGAATAAGAAATAAAAAGAGAGAGAAATGGATCAAAACTTACTTAATCCTCGATGTCGCTTCTCTTATACGACAATATAACACCTTGGTGATTGGAGTTGGATTGATATAGAACGTCCCTATGGATTATAAGAGTCTTAACAGGTAATATTTTGGTAGATATTTGGATTTGGAATGGGTGGGAGGAGTGGTTTTCCAAGGGGAGTGAGATGAGTTATTTATACTTGAGAAGAGGGGTATTTTTAGAATAAAATATTGAATAAAATAATATATTAAAGGTAAAACTTTTAATAGTGATTTTTGTAAATATAAATCATATATTAATATAATATAATGAGTTTAATACTTTAATCCTCTATATAATTTTAATTCATTAGTTTATTAAAAAGTAAAGTGGAAAAAAATAAAAAATATTATTTTAATGAATCACTTTTGACTTTAGGTTTTGGAAATTTATGTTTAGGTTTTGAAATTGAGTTTATTGTATTTTAATGAACCATTTATGAAATTAGATATTTCATGGAATAATCTAATGTTTTAGAAAGTATTATGTCATTATTACATCATTAATTATGTATTTTGAGATACACCGATGATGTGAAAAACCGTACTTTTACTATTCACTTGAAAATTGAAGTATTTCAGAAAATTACCAAGAAATAACTCTTGGATAATTTTGATGTGTTTATTTAAAAAAATATATTCATTTTATCAAAATAAATTTCTAAAATAGGTATTTTTAATGTTTAATATAAAAAATAATTATTTTTTACAAAATACTTTAAAATACAGTGTATTAAAAATGTGCTTATAATTTCTTTGAGTTTTTAACCATGATATTTATTTTTTGGAATTACAAATTTATATTTTCATAAATTAATCATGATAAATATTATTTTTATTACAATTTATTATTTGAGATAAAAATACTATTTCAACAGAAAGGTTACTATTCCCAATGGCGAAGTTAATATTCCCAATGGTCAAGTTACTATTCCAACAGTCACAATACTATTCCAATAGTCACTTTAATTCCTATAAATAACACTTCATTCTTTCAATTAATATTCAACTCAATCCTTTCAAGGTTCTATATTTCCATTTTATATTATATTTATTGGTTTACTAATATTTTTCTTCTTCTATATAGTGTTTGCAGTGGGGGTGATGATTCTAGTAGATTGGGGCGATCCATATTTTCCAATTTCAGCTTTTCTATTTTATATTTTTTTATCTATTTGTAATTTTTGGAATTTTAATGGGTTTCATTGATAATTAATGTAATAATATTTAGTAATGAAAGAAAGTATTTATTGGTTTCTCTATATTTTTTATGTGTATAATATTATATAATACACATTTATTTAGTAAAAAAATGTTACTAATAAACACTAGATTGCTAAAACTGTTTAACCAGGTGAAGAATTTTATTATCAATACCGATGTAAATAATTTTCTTATACTTACTGGAAGTTATAAAATTTTTGATAAATAATTTTTTCAATTTACTAGAGATGAATGAGTGTAATTTCTAATAAATTTACATGTGATAAATATAATTCTATGTTATTAAATTCAATATATATAGTAAATATTATTCATGTAAAACTATATATGGAATATGAAAATTTTTAGAAGTTACACACTTCAAAACTTCAAAAGTGTTGGAGATAAAAAGAGCTATGTTAAGAGAAAATTATCGAAGTTCTGATTTCTTAACTAGAAAATATGTTACTCAAATGCATTAATGGTTCATGATAATAGTTAATAGTATTTAATATCTTGGTGAAAATTATTTTTTAGATGAAAAACTTATTGATAAAATAATTGATATACTTCCAAAAGGAATGAGAATCGAAGAGAACCACTATTTATGATCCTGAATATATTACTAAATTAATTTTGGATGATATCATTGGAACTCTTATGAAGTGTGAGAGTAGAATTAAATAGATACTCAAAAATAATATAAGAATAATGGTGTAACATTCACATCAACTTCTAAAGCTTTACATTTTGGAGGAAATTCTTTTAAAGTTAATACATATTGCAGAATTTCTAAATGATCTATGAATGACAATTTTTTAGAAGTTACTGAAGATGTGTTTGCTCATATAGCAAGAAAAATGTTTAGAAGTGATAACTTTCATATATATTACACAAATTATATAATTAAAAGAAGTATAATGCCTAATAGAAAATATGATTCCTATGATGTATATGTTTTGAATGTAAGAAGTAGGTTCATATAGGACCCGATTGTCCTGAGCTTAAAAGTAAAGAAAAGAAGTCTTCTAAGAAATATTTTAAGAAAAAAGGAAGAATTGATTGCAAGATTTAGAGACTTATAATTAAATTGATGAAGATACTACTTATGATTGTTCATCATAGGATAGTGATGGTGGAAATAATAGTCATAGAATCATAACTTTCTATATTGAAGTACCTAAGGAAAAAATATTTTTGATGGTTAGAAGTGTAGAAGGATTATTTGATCTAACCTTAAGACATGACTTCCCATTTTTATTAGAAGATGAACATTTTTTTATGATAAGAAAAGTGAAAGAGAATATGATAAGAATATAAACCCCATAAGAATATTTGGAGGAATATATTTCTCAAACTCATATTTTTTTATTATCTGATAATATATCCTTTTAACTAGGTTGAGAGAGAACCATTGAATGACCCAGATTCCTAGAGGAGAAAATCCTGAATTACATAGCCTAGAGGCCTGAGGGCATAATACCTTACATATTTTTAATTAACAAACTATAATAGAACTTTTGGAGTTGGTTTTCTAGGATCAACTGTTTGTAATTTTATTATATGTATATTCGATGATTTAAATATTAATAAAATATCTTATTACATTTTGTTCATTGTTCTGCATGACTTTAATGTAATAATGTCCTAGAGTATCTGTTACATTGATAAGGTCATAGTAGTTTCCCTCTATGATTAGAAACTTGAAATTATATGATTATATTCTTAAATATTGTTCAAATAACATTCTATGATGGGACACATAGAATGTGGTTTTCATGTTTGAGTACTCGTAAGCACATGATAATTATTTTCATGAAGTTCATACTTGGCAGTCTCTAAGACGAGAGATTATGAGAACATACTCACCGATAGGAATTCCGCATTTTTTGGTATCTTCATATATTCCACTATGTGAGTGTGCATAATGGTTCTTAGAATTAAAATTATTATTAATTCATGTTACAACTCGCACACTTAGATGTATTTCTTAAACCTTGACAATACAGTTCATTGAGAAGTTGGATACATTGGGTGATTCATGAGTGACATGTTATTAATGGACAAGTCAAGTAAGGATTTTTCACTTCCATATTTATGGAATTAGATATCTCGAACCTTTTTTTAGAATAAAACCATTGCATTAAATCCTATAGTCATGGAGCAATGACATATTTATTTCAAATAGTTAAAGAAAGATGTATCGAACATATAGGTTGATGATATAGATATACAACCTATTTGATGAGATATTGAGGCAAATGGATTATATTACATAGTGAGAATTTTTATGTGGTTGTCATTGTTGTGATATTAAATTCTTTCTCTTGGGTGTCATGACCCATTTCTAAATAGTAATCTTAAACTTTTGGCAAGTCTGCCTAATGACAATGAGAAATAATCCTAGATGGTCACACACTAAGTGATTCTATTGATCTAGATTAAATAATATTTTAATTTAGTTGTTGGAATAAATATTATTCTTAAGGCTGAGGAATAATTTTATCCAAGTTTTATTGAACGTTAACATTCACAAAGTAATAAAAAATTATTTATTCGTTAAATTAATAATTTATTTTATTATGTGAATATTTAATAAATATTTATTTGATGGACTGTGAATAAAATATTTATTTTATTTATTGATGAATAAAATATTAATAAAATATTTATTCTAGTATTCAATAAATGTCAATAAATTAAAGCAGACCAATATATATTTATTTACAAGCCTATAAATAATATTTATCATTGTGTGAGAAAAAACACGTTGCAAAATATTATTATTATATGGAATGATGTTTAATAATTATTATTATATTATTTAAGGGATGATATGCAATTAAATAATATTTTAACTAAAACTCTAACTCTATAAATTGATGGTTATGTATATTGTTTAGGGTTAATAAATATTTGAGAATTGTTGCCAACAATGAAATTCTCTCTCCATTCCTCCTCTCTTTCTCTCAAGAATGATAAGTTCTATAGAGATTCATTCAAAATCAAATTAACTAAAAGTAGTCAACATTAACAAAAAAAGACAATTGATATGCCGCGCTAGCATCCAGTAATCAATTGAAATTGTTTAAAGATCAATAGAGAATGAGTGGATCAATACTAGAGGGATTCTACACCTGGATCCTTACAGTGAAACAAAGGTATTCCAAAAAGGGGTTTTTAGATGATCAACAACATATTAATTATAGAAAGTTCCTAAGACCAAGTATTCATTTCTTCAGATCTAAATAAATTAATTATAAATTTAACATGCAAGATACTCTATTGGGGTTTTAGGAAACTCTATGTAAAATTAATTTTTGATTTATCATTATCACCAGACACTTTTGTTGGGATCAAAACCTTCAAGTGGTATCATAGTGACCACGTTTCAAATTTATAATTATTTATTTTATTTTTGATCTATATGCACAATATTGTTTAGATATTTCATTTCAAGACTATTCATTCTTTAATTTTTTTTAATTTACATGCCTTTGACATTTTAATTATCATCATTCAATATTTTATTTTCCTAAAGTAATAATAATAGATGAAGAACAACTTGAGATGCCATTATTAAGTTTCAAGGATTCTGGTCTAATAGTATGGGATTATACAGTGTGTAGGAAGATTATACATTGTGTACCCAAGTGCACTGCACCTAATCGTGTCGTATGGTACATGAAATGTCGAGTAGTAACTACACATGGTGTATTTATTGAACACCACACATAGACCAGTCCAATATGGCACACGACACATTAGATTACATTACATTTTTTTGGCGTACATGTCATTTTGTCTACATGGTTTAGCGGAGAAATTTTTGAAAATAGTGTTGTCAAATTCATGGTTAAAACCATGTGAGGATGAAAAACTAAATCATTAATGAAGTACATGAAGTGTAGCCAGAGTATAGAACATGTAGTTCATTAATTACCATGTATTAAATACACACCGAGTTCCTCAGTGAGTTATATAGACACACAACATGCGAGATACACGACATATAGCTGGATTGTATACATTATATAGTCCCACGTTCGATGGAAACACCGAGTCCTTTGGAAGGTAGTGAAAATACATGGAAATAGTGATACACGGTGTGTAGGTAACTTGTTTACACCATGTAGTTTAGCCAAGATACTCACCAAATCCCCAGGTGTTTATCCATGGTACATGGTAATTGAGGTACACAACGTGTAGCTCATAAATACATTTTTTGTAGTCTCTCAATAAACAACATAATTAAATTAAATTAAATTTATAATTTAAGCATTAAAAACCTTATTATATTGATTTAAACCCATTGTGTTTGACAATTTAATAAAGGTTTTAAAGAATTATTAAATGATTAATTATTTTATTATAATAAATTTTGATTTTTGATTCTGTTGTTTATTTATCATAAATGATTTTAATGATGGGTATCTATAATACCCATAGATAAGTGATAATTAATAGAATAAATGTTACTACTCATGTCAATAAGGTTCACCTTTATTTTTGGAAGCATACCTGATTAAAACTCCACAGTTATGTGTGCTTGTCCTGGAGTAGTGATCATGATATATGACTTCTTGGGAAGTTTCCTAGGGTGTGTATGAGTGAGGAAAAAACACACTAGAAGAATATGTGTTGGCCTATAGGGATAAACATTAGTCTAATAAGTGATCTCAGTGTCTAATAGCCTGTGGTGTGCTGGGAAGGAAACCAAGGTATTATAGGAGACCCATGAGTTCAATTGACTATGTTCATAGCCCAGAGGAGGCAGGTCATGAAAAATGGTATGAAATCTAATACCCAACCAAATGTTCTTAGGCACTGCCTAGGTTTGACACATGGGGTCTACAATGAGGGTCTTTTGATTTAAAGGGGGAGAGTGTAACACCCATGGATAAGTGAGACTTAATATACTAAATATTAGTACTCATGTCAACAAGGTGCACCTTTCTTTTTGGGAGCTTACTGTTTAAAACTGCATAGTTAAGCATGATTGGCATGAAGTAGTGATCAGGATGGGTGAATTCCTGGGAAGTTTCCTAGTGTGCGTGTGAGTGAGGAAAACACACACTAGAAGAACATGTGTTGGAATTTGGGGAAAATCATTAGTATGATAAATCACCCCAATGGGTAATAGTCTATGGTGTGCTGGGAAGGAAACCAAGGTATTATAGGATACCCATGGGGTCAGTTGACCAGTTTCATGGCCCAAGGAGGCGGGTCATGACAGTAGCCCCAATAGAATTTGGATGGTCAGTATGATGAAAGGGAATTAATCAATCAATAAATTAATGCAAGCATGTTTATATTAATAATAAAGAACATAAAAGAAATGAATGTTAACCAGTTTTACTTTTTCATACTCATTGTATGTGTATAGCTGTTCATGTGCTTGATTAAGACCTCTGAATGTGTTGGATTTATTTAATTTAATTTATTTCATGGTTTTGAAATTATTAATTATTAAATTAAAATGATGTCTTGCATGTCATCCATACCTCTATTATTATGTAGCCCATGCATGTCCAAGGTTATTTCTATAATATCCTTAACCAATCCTTCAGTTCCCCTCACCTATGTGTGAGTTATAAATACTTGTAATAAATGGAGTATCCTAAGGCACATAGAGGTAGTTCAACCCAAAACCAAGATGATGTCAACCCATTTGATACACAGGTCGATAGGTGGAGCTGTAACTCATGTCAAGACTGGAACAATGATTCTTCCCCTAGGTCATAATTTGATTTATTATCCACTCAATAAATCAACCATTAGATAAGATCATTATCAATTTATTTATTTATTTCAGTCTTATACATTATTTATTTTATGGATGTAAGACCATTATCACATAAATAAATGAATTAATGTGAAAAAATGGAATGTAAATAAATGGATTATGCATAAATATTTTATTAAAAACATGGTTAATAAATTAAGTAAAATCTACTTAATATTAATAATACATGTAAAAGATAAAATAAGAAATATTTATGCATAATAAATTAAATCCCGTCAACTTAATATTAAGTCAAACTAAGCCTTCCATTACTTGATTGGGAATGTAACCATATAACTAAGTGTTTACATGGCCAAATTCTAGACACTTTATTTTATTAAGGAGTTCTCATAAGATTTTTGTCTTGAATTATCCAAGCATGTATTGAATTTAATATCCAAAGTATGTTCAATAAAAATTTGGAGGAAAGTGTTGAGGAAATCACGATTAGTATTTTTGGATTGGAGAGTCCGCTTGAAAGATCAAGGAACTACAAACCTGAAGTTGGTAGGACCTCCCACCTAAATACCTTCTCATGATTTTCATGAAAAAATTATGGATCATAAATAATGGAAATATGGATATTTTCCAATATAATTTCTTGTGTGATGAGACATTATAAGTTCAATGTAGAGGGCTATTGAGACTTGGTAAAATAGTAGGAGGCTTAATAAAATTAATTATTATTATTATTATGTCTCACATAAATCTTAATCAAGAAAATTATTAATAATATTGTCTTTTATAATTGTAGAATAAATGGAATGTTTTTTATCCACACTATCCATATGATCATCACTAGAGAAAGACCATCTCCTCACTCGTAGTAACCTCTAGAAGTGGTTCAGACACCTTCAGGTTGTGTTGTGCCATGAAAAAAAATCTTTTGTCCTAGAATCCTTATTACATGATCCACATACAAAGTAGGTGAGTGATGAGGAGTTCCTTATCTATTAAAAACATTTTAATGACGTGGTCAATGTTTTATGTTTTATGTTATCATCAATATCTAGTGAAATCATTAAGTCACATGAAAACATGGGTTCTTATAGCATGCTTGAGCACCTCTATGATTTATATCAGGAGAGAGTAAGACAAGAATAGTTTGAGATATAAAAATCACTATTTTAGAGTAAGATTATGGTGGGTGCGCCAATTAGGCCTCACATAGTCAATATTATTGGCTACATTGAGCACCTAGAAGTTATAGGGTTTAAACTACCTGTAGAACTTTTCACTGATCTCATTCCAACATAACTTCCTTAGAGATTCTCCAGTTATGTCATTATTTTTAATATGAAAAACATTGAAAAGTCTCTCCTAGATCTTCTAACTCTTCTTCAACAAGTAGATAAAGAGATGAAGCATGAAAATCCTTATGTCCTTATAGAATACAAACAGAAAGGAAAATCATAGAGTTTCAAGCCCAAATTTTCTTCATGATCTTCCAAGAAGAGAAAGATCAAGGGGAAATCAATAGAGTAGGATGCTATTTTTTTTGTGTGGCGAGAAGGGTCACTAGAAGAATAACTACACCCTACTTTAGAAGTAAGGGGAATCTTAATGTTTGTTTTTTACTGATTTAAATTTATTTGTTTCTATAAATTTTTTATTATATACAACTTATTATACTCACATATCTATTCAGATATAGGAACCAAGTAGATTCAGAAATATTGACTGAGGGTAGGTTGATCTATGAGAAACCAACATAGATAAACCTGTTGTTGTAGCTATCAGCAACTACCACCTCACATTACCAACTAGAATGACCTTGGTTTTAAGAGATTGTTATTATGCTCCATTTATTACTAAAGAAATTATTTGTACATCCATACTTGATATGGATGGATTTATTTTCAAATTTGTAAATAAATGTTGATTTTTTATAAAGATAACATTTTTTCTGGTAAGGAACATTTAAATAATAGTTTTTATGTGATGGATTACACCAACCAAGTAATGAAAATTGATAACAAAACTACTTCTCATGACTCACATTACACTCAAATTTAGCATCACTAACTAGGTCATGTAATTGAAAAGTGTTTGAATAAATTAAAAAAAGAAGGATATTTGGATTCTTTTGAACTAAATTTTTTTGGTATATGTCACACATATTTACAAGTAAAAATGACTAAATCCCCATTTATTGGAAAATGTTAAAGGGACACATATTTTCATGAATTAGTTCATACCAATGTGTGTGGACCATTTTCTATTGAAGAGATGGGTGAGTAATCATACTTCATAAAATTTACTGATGATTTTAGTAGATATGGATATGTCTACTTGATGAGTTATAAGTCATATTACTTTAAGAGATTCAAGGAATACAATAATGAAGTTAAGAACCAAATGGGTAATAATATTAATAAAATCAGCTAAAAAAGTTGTGGAGAATATCTTAATAAAGAATATATTGATTATTTATGGGAGTTTAGGATTATAACATAACTCAATTAATCTTATACACCTCAATGGAATGGTTAAGTTAAAGGAGTAATTGCACCTTGTTGGAAATAGTGAGATCAATGATGAGTCATGTGAGTCTTCCATTATCTTTTCAGGGGTATGCATTACAAATAGCAACATACATACTAAAATGAGTTCCAAATAAAGAGGCATATGACATCCCATACCAATTGTGGAATGGAAATAAAGATGTGTTGTTGTACTTGCATGTGTGGGGATGTGAATCATTTTTTAAGGCCTCTTCAGGTAACAAACTTACACCCTGAATCAAAAAGTGTATCTTTATAGGATGTCCCAAGGAAACAAAGGAATATTACCTATATAATCCTTTAGATAAAAATGAGTGGTTGACATATGTTCCACAATAATTGAGAAGGATCATATCTCCAAAAGAGATAGTGGGAGTGTGATAGACTTAGATGAAGTCTAGGATCAAGATACACAAGATTTGGCACAAGAACATATTCCACAAAGACTCATGGAAGAAGATGTTTGAGAGACACAAGTATTGTGTAGGAATACAAGAATGGTTATAGATCTATAATGGTATGTTTTTCTATCCACCAAGGATGGAGACTCATTATTAGTTGATAATAATGATCCTCTAACTTATAAAGAACCAGTAAGTGGAATATATGTTTCTATGTGGAAAGAAGCCACAGATTATGAAATGGATTCCATGCACCAAAACCAAGTCTGTATTTTAGTAGATCCTCCAATGGATATAAATAAAATTGGTTGTAAATGTGTATTCAAGAAGAAACTAGACATGGATGGGCAAGTCAGTACCTATAAGTCATGACTAGTTGGAAAAGTTTCTAAGCAACATCAAGGCATTAACTATGATGAATCCTTCTAAATAGTGGAAATGATGAAATCCATTAGAATGAAAATTTCCATTATGTCCTACCATGAATACGAGATTCGGAAAATGGATGTCAAGATAACATTTCTTAATGGGAACCTTCAGGAATATGTATATATGACACAACATTAAGGGTTTGTGACTACAAAGGATTCCAACCAGGTTTTAAAATTACAAATATCCATTTATGGATTAAAGAAAGCATCCAGGTCATGGAAAATTTGTTTTGATGAGTCGATAATGAAATTTGGTTTCATAAAGAACAAATGTGAGACTTGTGTCTATAAGAGTTTTAGTGAGAGTATAGTCATTTTCATAACAATTTATGTTGATGAAATATTACATATTGGAAATGAGATACCGGTCTTACATTATATTAAGGACTGGTTGAATAATAAATTATTAATTAAGGACTTAGGTGTGGAAACATATATTCTTAGGATCAAGATCTATAGTGATATATCTAATAGGCTGATCAACCTAATTCAAGGTACATATATTGACAAGATACTAAAGATATTCAGTATGTAACAATCTAAGAGGGGATTGTTGCCAATGTCACATGACATTCATCTTTCTAGGAAAATATTCCCTAAAAAACACGAGGAAAGAAAAATAATGGAAATGAATCAATATGTATTAGAGATTGGATCAGTCATGTATGTTATGCTATATACTAGGCTAGATGTCGATTATGACTCTAGTGTGGTAGGTAGATATCATGCTAACCCAGGTGACCACCATTGGATGATAGTCATGACTATCCTTAAGTTTCTAAGGAATAATAATGATATATTCCTGGTCTGTAGAGGAGATGAGGAACTAGTCATCAGAGGATATGTAAATTCTAGTTTTTGAACAAATCAAGATGATATAAAATCACAAATGCGATACATATTCACTCTAAAAAAAGGTGTTGTGAGCTGGAAGAGCTCAAATCATTTTTTGGTTGTAGATTCTAAAGTAGAGTGTAAGTATATTACAACTTCTAAGGCAACTAAAGAAGTATTTTTTATATTAAGATTCATCCAAGATCTTAACGTGGTACCTAGATGTAAAGATCCTATCACACTATATAGTGATAATACTACAATGACGACCCTTTCCAAATATCCAAGGTCACATTAGTAAATGAAGCACATACTTCGAACATATAATCTTTTGAGGGTTTTTTCTCAAAGAGGAGAAGTCACAATGAGAAAAATATCCATAGAAAACAACATGGCAGAACCCTTTACTAAAGCCTTGACTTAGCAGAAACATGTTTATCATGTGATTTCTAGTGGAATAAAAGTTGTAGGAAGTTGGATATAGTCCAAGTGAGATTTTGTTGGAGTTGTTTTCCTAGGACCAAACATTTTTACTTTGATTACATATATATTCGATGATTTTAATGTTAATAAAATATCCTATTACATATTTTTCATTGTTTTGAATTAATTTATTGTAATGTTGTCTTAGAGTATCTTTCACATTGATAAGGTCATAATAGTTCCTCATTTGGATGAGAACCTTGGAATACTATGATGATATTATTAAATATAGTACCACAATAAAATAATATTCCATGAAGGGACACATATAATGTGACTATTAAGTGTGAGTAATCATAAGAGGATGAGACTTCTTCTCATGGAGTTCATACTTGGTAATCTCCAAGATTGGAGATTATAAGAATAGACCCAATAATAGGAATTATGTATGTTTTGGTGTCATTGAATATTTCTATCCACTACTAAAAAAATGGGAAAGGGAAGTGCTGCCATTTTATCAGCGCTAAAAAAAGTGCTGATAAAGGGGCCCTTTTAAGAGTGATAAAAAAAGCACTGATAAAGACCCCCCTTTATCAGCGCTTTTTTAGCACTGATAAAGGGGACCCCTTTATCAGGGATTTTTTTAGAAGCGCTGATAAAGGGGGAATTTATCAGCACTTTTTCCTACCAGTGATAAATTTTATGCTTCAAAAAAATTATAAAAAATAAATTATTGTTATATAAGTATATTTATATTGATATAAATATAATATTTATTTTTAAATATATTTTAGATATGTATAAATAGACTATTACATTTAATATATAAGAAATTTAGTGAAAATGACTTTAAAATATTTTAAAAAATATTATTAATTAATAATTTTCTAATTATTATTGATTAAAAATCATTTAATAACAATTTTAAGACACAAAAAATCAAAAAAATTAATAAAAGATCTTAAATAAGTTGAAAATGAAACTCAAACTTCAAACAGCCATAACTTTTGATCCGGGTGTCCGTTTGAGCTCTACAACATATCAAATCGAACCCTGCGACGATCTCTACGAGTTGATGACCCAAGGAAAGCTTCTGTCACATTTTTCAAGGTCAAAAACGGCCCAGAAGACCTCCAAAACTAAGTTTTTAGTCGGGATACCCCGATTTTTTACCATTAAAACAAGTATAACTTCAGATCCAGATGTCTGTTAGGCCTGTACCACATATCATATCGAAGATTGTTTCATTTTCTTCGATTTTACTTGCTGTGTAGTTGAAATGGGATTTTTGATTATAAGTTATGGTCGTTTTAACATTCTATGGCTTGTCAAATACACACACATATGTGTTTATTTGTAAATATTATATGTGTATGTGTGTGTGTGTCTGTGTGTGTGTTTTGTATATATGTATGTATGTATGTATTTATTTATTTATAAACACACATAAAGAACATATTTCATAAATGTATTTAAAACTAATCTTATAAGTATATATTAATATACAAATAAATATACGGATAAAAAATTATAACTATAAATAAATAAATAAATATATATATATATATATATTAATATACGAATGAATATATATATATATAATATGAATAAATATATTTATATTAATATGAATCTATATCAATATACAAATAAATATAAATATATATATATATATATAAATAAATAGATATATCATTAAATAGAAAAAAAATGAAATGGCTTAGTGGTAAAGGGGCAGCCGCGAAAGGGGGGAGGTCGCGGGTTTGAGTTTGGGTGGAAGTAAAGGGTGCGCGCATGTGAGGATGCGCGGGAAGGGCAACATGTGGGAGACCACCTAGTGTTGATAAAGGGGGTGTCAAGTGCTATTAAAATCTCTCCCCACATTATATAATTCTTTTTTAATTTTTTTTTAATTTTTTTTGACTTTTATCAATGTTTTTTAAAAGAACTGATAAAGGTCCCTTTTATTAGTGCTAAAAAGAAGCACTGATAAAGGGGTCTTTTATGAGTGTTTTTTTATAGCACTGATAAAAGGGGACTTTATCAGCGCTTTTCAGAGCACTGATAAAAGGGACCCCCTATATCCGCGCTGAGTTTTAGAATGCTTTTTTGGCACTGTTAAAGCCCATTTTGAGCGCTGATAAAGCCCATTTTTGTAGTAGTGATCTTTGAGTGTATGTAATGGACCAAAGACATTAAGATAATTATTAATTATTATTACAACTCACACACTTAGATTTATTTTTCAAACCTTAATAATACAGTTCATGGTGAATTTGGATACATTAGGTGTACCACATGTGAAATGTTATTAATAAATAAGTCAAGAAAGGATTTGTCCCTTTCATATTTATAGAAGTATAAATCTTGGCCCTTTGATTAAAATAGAACTGCCATATTAAATTCCATGGTTATGATGCAACATTGTGTTTATTTCATGTTGTCAAATAAAGACATACCAAAAACATATGTTGATGATAAGAATGTGCAACCTGCTTAATGAGATATTGAGATAAAAGGATTATATTACACAATGATAATTTGTATGTAGTTGTCTTAATTATGATATTATGTTCTTTATATTGGGTGTCTTGACCCATTGCTGACAGTAATATGGACTTTAGGCAAGTCCACCTAATGTCAATGAGAAATAATCCTAGAGGGTTACAAACAAACTGTTTCAATTGATCTCAATTAAATTCTATTTGAATTTAATTATTATAATAAATATTATTATTAAGATTGATGAATAATTTATTCAAGTTCTATAGATTGCTAACATTCACAAGGTAAAAAATAATTATTTATTTATTAAATAAATAATTTATTTTATTACGTGAATATTTAATAAATATTTATTTGTTGTATTGTGAATAAAATATCTATTTTATTTGTTGAAGAATAAAATATTTAATAAAATATTTATTTATGTATTCCATAAATTTTGAGGAATTAGATCAGACCAAAATTGTGTATGACGATGAATATTTATTTGTAATTCGGTAAATAATATTTATCATTGCATGAGCCAGTGTATGTCGCAAAATAATAATAATAATAATAATAATAATAATAATAACAATAATAATAATATATGTAATGGAGTTTAATATTGATTACTATATTATTTAATGGATTGTACATAATTAAATAATATTTTAACCTAACCCCTAAATCTATAAATAGATGGTTATGTCTATTGTGCAGCATTAATCGAGATTTGAGAATCATTAAGCACAATGGGATTATCTCTATTCCTCCTTGTCATGACCCATCCCAGTGGGGCCTGTGCCGCAACTCCCCAAACTAACATCCAATAGGATAGGGACTGATGACTACCACTGAGTAGGAATGTCAATAACATGGGAGGAATTTCCTTAGTACCTGTACACATGCACAAATCTCTAAGCCACAAATTCTGAAAAGTAAAAACACTAAGTAAACCATGCATGAAAACCACTATCCACAACTAGTGTAGAATAGTGAAAGTAAAGTACAGAAAGTTAATCTGGGCTTGAATACAAGCCCACCAAAATAAATACTTTAAAAAAGTTTTTGAAACTCATCCACGGAAACCCTACTCGATCTGATGTGAATGTGAAGAACTAAAACTATTGTCTGATGTCATAGGAGTACCTCGACCTGTGTGATCTCACAAAGATCCGTTCGGTCCTGGTATACCCTGGAATCTGTCAAAAGATCACTCATCTTCAAAAGACATGACATGTGCTGCCAAAACCCATGCAGGGGTGAGTATAATAATACACAATAGGACACCCCGAAACCACAAAGAAATACACAATGGAAAAGTGCAGTTAGCTCTACACAAGTATATGTCTACAAAATATAACAAGGACATATAGATATACTCAAGCCATACCACACAGTCTAGGGTAAGTCGTAACCACTGTATACCAATGCTAGGGATTTAGTCCAACGAATTTCACAAAGTACTTATCTGATAGAAAACACTCCTGAGTTCAAAATCACTAATGATGTCTGTTTGATAGGTGCTGCTCATTGGGAACCACCATGAGAGTGATACATAGATGTGATAAATGATTTGAAGAGAATATGATACATTAGTAGAGGATCACAACCAAGGTAATGGAATATATCAACAAATACATCTAGAATAACCTACTAAGTAGAGGATTGATGTTCTGATACGATTAGTCACATCAATACCAATGATTCTACTTATGGAACAAATACTGAATAAAGGATCCTACACCAGGTATGTTAGTGGATTCAAAAAACTCTATGCAGGAAGTCATGATAAAGGGATTAAACTCCTATGAATAGGAAATGATACCAACATACCATTAGGGAAATGATAAGGAGAAAAAACTCCAATGAATCTTGTCCAAGATCTGGTGGATGAGAGAAACAATTAACGTAGAAGGGGAGGGTTAATTATGAGTAGTAGTCACACCCACCGTGTCCTTTGACCCTAGGTATTACCCATGCAAATGGACCATGTCACTGTAAAGTCCAAGATAAAACCTTCCATTTTTATCATAAGGAACGTATCACCACAAGGGTTCTAATTCCACAAATGGTTCGTCAATCGGACATACAGTTTGAAATATATGACCATTTTAGTGAAAAGGCCTGATCTGGGTTTGACCTGACCCACTGGAACTAGCCTGACCCATTGGATGACCCGAACCGGTCTGGTCGACCCGAATCGATGCGGTTCGGCCTAGTCTGGCCCAAACTAGCCTGGTTCAGTCCAAACCGGTCTGGCCTGCTATGCCAACTGGACTGCGACCCACGGGAGTGGCCCAACTTCCTTGCTGGCCCGCGGTCATGCGGGCCAGCCTGCTATGCTGCATGTGGACCGCCCAACTGCCATACTGCCACGTTCGACACAATCAGACCATTGCATCTTCCTCTCCCATGTTCTTCTAATTCCAAGGTCCACCAAACATGGATGAGCCATATTTCACATGGTCGAATCACCCTCCATACGATACTAGCGGTCACTGCCACCTGCATCAATTGGCGGCGCCGCACCTTCCATGGGCTGCCAGTCATGCTTTGGTGATCTATATTTTCAAACAGAGGAACGTCTGTGATCCTCAGGTCATGTTCTTTATTTCCCTGAGCATATATCAACATCACAATTCATCCCAAAAAAATCAAACACATGGAAATGTCTCCCGAATCGCCTTGATCCATCCGTCATTGTCGTCATTGCACCTCCAGTAGGTTGTCTCGAAATTTGATCTTAGATCTTTGATTGTTGTACCACGAATCAAAGTTGCAAGGATCCTCAATTAATATCCCATGAAGAATTAAGAATGTAATAAAATTAGGGGAGAGAGATAAATGGACAATAATTACCAAAGAATAGACCTTTTACTTCTTTGTGTCAGCCTCGATCCATTCATGTTAGAATGAAGATCCAAGAGGAAACAATTCAAATCTCTAACAAAAATCAACTCTGATAATCAACCCGCAAATAAAACCCCAAATCCCGCAATATTCATGACCCATGAATCAATATATTCATCGATTGATTCACATTAATCATAGGAAATAAATAATGGGAAAGTAATCAAATTAAAACACATTCCCTACCTCGAATTTGGATAGACCATTGATGAAGAACGATTGAATTGCTATTATCGACGAGATCCTCTAACTCTGCTGGAGAAACGATCCAAGATCCGCTCAATCCATCATTTTCATTTGTTGAGAGGGTTTCTTTACCAAATCTTAGATGAATTAAAGGTTTATGGTGATAACCCTGAATTCCATGAAAGAGGTTTATTTAAAAGGAAACATCGACACATCAAATAAAAATATTTTTATTCCCGTTACGTCCAAAATCTACTTTTCATAGTTTACACACAACAACCAGTGTTAGGCCTCACTTGAGGTAAAATCACTGATCTAAACGCAATAGTGCCCTCAGATTTCTGATATGGGAACCTGTTTGGAAGTTATTCCACCTTTTCCAGAAAACCTTCGTGCGTGCTATTAAAAACTTAACATTTTTCAACAAATTGTTTTGGGAACATCGGGCCTTGAAACCACACACCATCTTAGAACCTGGACTCATAATTTTTCCAATTAATTTATAAAAATATAACTAGAGAAATTATATTCATTACATTCTGTAACGACCCAAAATTTTTAATAAATCTTGTTTCCTAATTTTATGTGTTATTTTATTTTATTTTTATACTCAACAAAAATGTTTCATTTGATAACATGAGTATAATTAAAATGATACCGTTGGTTTTTGACTGTTATATGACCATTGGTCAATATGACCGCTGGAAACTAAACATTTTGATTATTGTCTCTAAATACAAGTAATCTTGGTTAATTAATATAGAAAGAATATTCGATGGCCTCACCCAGTAGTCTTGGACCGATCGAAGCCCATCTAACAGAACTTGGGAAGGAGGTAGCACCACTGGGCTTTGCTCGGGACCAAACCCAAGCTGAACTTCATCGTGTGAAGCAAGAACGAGATCGCCTTCACGAGAAGTTCAAACTGATAGAAATTACTACTCGTGCGATGTTGGCCGAGCCTCCATCATATTCTATCACCTTAGCACACCTTACACTTAGGTCCTATGCTTGTGTGATAAGGGGCTATGTAAGGAGACCGTAACCGCCTTGTGTAATCCTTTGTTTTAAATAAAAATTGGGATTTCTTCTTATGATGAAGTTTATGAATTTTCAAATGACCGGATAAATATAGTATGCATATTTTTGATAAATTTTAGAAAAAATTATATTTTAAAAATGTTTTTTAAACCTTAAATAATTAAAAATGTGTAATGATTTGGAAAAAATGGCCTTCTACAATTATGTTCAGTACGAAATTTAGAGTCTAATAAGATCAACTTGATTTTTGATGAATAGTAAATTATGAATAGTGATTTTATGATTAGGATTAATAATTTGTCCAAATGGATTAGTAATCTCACTTAAAGAAAGTATTAAAATAAGCTAGGCACCTTGATTAAGTAATGAGATTCAATAAAATGGGTAAATAACGGTTTCATAAATTATTAGTCAAGTATTAGTCTTTTTCAGGTGAATAGTATTTTTTAATTAAAAATTTAATTAAAAATAATTAGAAAATTATTTTTATAAAATGGACTTTATTTTTGAACTCAGAGCATCGATATTATGTTAAGGTAATTTTTGGGGATTTTTCTGAAAAAAATGAATTTTCGATGAATAGTGTTTTTATTTAAAAATTAAATTAAAAATATTTAGAAAAGTATTTTTATAAAATGGATTTCATTTTTGAAATCAGAGCTTTGATATTTGGTTAAGGTGAAATTTTGGGATTATTCTGAGAAAGTTGAATTTTCGATGAATAGTGAAAATATAGTTTTTATGTTATGGGTGTTTAATGACATCATTAAATGATGTATTAAGTATATATTCAATATGGTCGAATTATGAATAGTAAGATAAGGTATTAGGTGTCCCAAGTGGCCAATACCATGGGAAAATACCATGGTAAAGCCCATGGTTTTTCCAAAACCACTAATGAGGTGTCCCTTGGCCATTAATGCCTTGTCCCCTCACTTTCCCTATAAATACCAAGACATCCTCTCATACATTCGACTCCCAACTCTCCCCCAACGAAGTTCTGATCTCCTTACCTCCCAATGAGTCCTCCCAAGGTGCCCCCAAGCCCTCAAGGTCCAAACCTTTTAGTTTTAAGAGTTACGTTTTAAGGTAAGGGATCCGACCTCTCTCTTTAATTTCAAGTAATCTCTTTTATGTCATTCCTTTTATGCTCCATGTTCTTATATTGGAGGATATTCTTTTATACTCCTATTACTGACCTTTTCATGTTCATATAATGAGAGATCCCCTCTTACTCTCATTATTTCGTTTTATGAAGTTTTAAGTGGCGCCGTTAGGCTGCCGAATTTTTAAGTGGTTCTTCACCCTTCTCGTTTTGAAGTTCTACTTTCATGTCAATTATTTCAAGTTCCCTTTTTGTTATGTTGGGGTATGATCTCTATATCTATCATAGTAGAATCTTATGTTCATATTATGATAGACCCCATTTGATCTCTTCAATTCAGTATTTTGAAGTTTTAAGTGGCGCCGTTAGGCTGCCGAACTTTTAAGTGGTTCTTCACCCTTCTCGTTTTGAAGTTCTACTTTCATGTCAATTATTTCAAGTTCCCTTTTTGTTATGTTGGGGTATGATCTCTATATATATCATACTGGACTCTTATGCTCATATGATGAGAGACCCCATTTGATCTCCTCAATTCAGTATTTTAAAGTTTTTAAGTGGCGCTGTTAGGCTGCCGAATTTTTTAGGGGATTCTTTCACCCTTCTCATTCTTTTCAAAGTTTCACTTTCATGTCAAATATTTCAAGTTACTTTTTAATTATGTTGGGGAATTATCTCTATATCTATAATACTGAACTCTTATGTTCACATGATGAGAGACCCTATCTGATCTTTTCAAATCATTTTGTTTGAAGTTTAAGTAACGTCGTTAGGCTGCCGAACTTTCATAGGAGAAATCTAATTTTTGTCTTCCTTTCATGTTTTTAATTTCAAATGGTATTTCCTTGAAATTTCATTACCATGATCATGTATCCTTCTTATACTGTCCATCTACTGTTTTATGGGTCATTTATGAATGTTTGACCCCTTTTCCCTCTCTTTTTAATGTCTTCTAAAACCTCGTAACATAGCCGTTATGCTGCAGAATTTCCGTCTCAAAATGTCTCTCTCTTTTTCTAAAGTTCTTTTATATTATTAAGTGAATACTAAAATCTCTTTCTTATAAAGGGGTATTCAAATATATACCAAAATGTTCTATTTTAAATTATGGGATTTACATACATGAGACCCGCCTTCCTTTTCTGTGGGTTTTAAGGTGACGTAAAGATCATGTCTTTAAAGCAGTTTTTAAAACGGTATGATTATGAAATGAAACCCATTTATTTTATGCTATATGGGTTATTTATGAAATGTTTGATGATGATATATGTGGATCACATGATAATAAAGGAAAATTTAAGGGTGCGCCCTGATAGCGCTCCAATGCATTGGGTAATGATGTTACCACTAGAGATTATAAATTTTCACGATACCTTGGTGAATAACCTTGGTAATTTTCCAATGACACCTTGGGGATGAACCTTGGTGATATGTTCATGAGTTTCTATGTTAAATGATGTATCCATATCTTCAAGTTATGAAAAAGTTTTTATTATGATATGCCTCATGATTTCATTTTCATGCCTTAAAGTTCTTTTCATGACTTTATTGATGTATCTCAAGTTCATATGTAAAATGTTTCACTTGTTTCCCTTGCTGGGCCTTCTGCTCACCCTTCCTTTTGATGTATGTCCCCAGGTTATGAGATGCAGTAATGAGCCTAGGGTGAACATGAGGAGAATCCTTTCAAGTGTTTAAGAAGAATGTTTTTTTTGTTTCATGTTTTATGTTCCTTGTTTCCAAGACACTAAACCTTGAAGATCATCAGTTCCGTGTAATGGAATGAAAGTTATGTTATAAAAAGACGGGATTCTATAGTTGGTATCAGAGGATGTTTTAGTTATTTGTGGAAATTAGGATATGAAAACTCTAGGAATAACCCTATATAAAAGTTTAAATATAGGAAATCTTCCTGGTATTTTGGTGAGTATTGAGTAAGGGGTTACCAAGCAAATACATCCCTGTCTGGATACGAGCAGGTAGAGGTGGATCTGGCACAGATGTACATAGGGGTAAAACCCGAAAACACCGCTTTGAGCTAGACTCGAACGGGAACTGGTACACGACAACGGGCCTTTCTGCACTCTTGGTTACGACACCCCCAGGGGATATGCTTTGGTAAATTCATAAGCTTAGTATGAACCATTATTAAAGGAACAAAGATAAAATTAAATAAAGGTTCACATAAGAATATATGATCATGGATAACCTAGATGGGAACCTAGGGGATCACAAGTTAGGGTATACTTTTCTTCTACAAGTTATCCTTATATGATTTAATTTTCTTTTCATGATTATTGGCTAAGTATTTAAGCCCCTAATTATAGATTCTTTTCTTAATTAATGGCGGGAAATGGAAGAACATGTCCCAAAAACCAATGTGATAGGAAATGCTAGGATTTCCGTATTAATACGACAAAGATGATTAGGGGATTAAAAGATGATTATTATTTTGGAAGACATTCACTATTTTGAGGACCCTATATGATCAAGGTAAATAGATTACTGCGGTATTTTCATTGAGGAGTAAGGTTGACTTATATTTTGAAGAATCAATGAATTTAAGGAGGAATTATAGTAATTTAGGTTACTTATGGAAATGATTAACCTATCTTGGGTAAAATATGTTTAGGATAGCTACTTTTGTTATAAGATGTTAGTTTTTGTTGATGTTTTTTGGAGATGAACAATGAAGTTTATTTTGGAAGACTATATTATCAAATCCCTCTTGTATTTGGGTTTCAATCTTAGTTTGGTTTATTTTGAGGAATTTTAAGGACCGTTATTTAAGGGATGGTCTATGATGAACTTTGGGTATTACCATGGAACTTTGAAGATTTAAAAATAGTTTCCCTTCCTATGGGATTCTTTCTTTTTGAAGAGTTGTTTTACCTTACCCTTTCTGTTTTTGGGATAATGTTTAAAGATAGAAGAAATAGATAGTTAATCTTTTGTAGATTATGTGATTCTCTAGAAGATGATTCTTGTGTTTTGATGAGACCAAGTAGTTTTGAATGCTCATCATTTGGAGAAAAGATTAGTTTTGGTAGAAACTTATTAAAGGATGAAACTCTACATGAAGGTAGGTATATTTTCTTATGTTTTTGTTCTATATAGTAAATGAATTCCTCAAAATTTTGAAAATGAACGTAAAACAAAAACATTGTTGGTTTAAGTTTCCTACTAGGTAATCAATGACCGTTTACACACATCCTAATTTTGGGATTTTCTTATGGTTAACTTTCTCCTAATCATGTTCTCTATCACTCTCCCTCAGAACTTGACCCTTTGTTTTTCTTCCATGTCCATGTTTTCCTACATGGAATCCTAGTGTGGGATAACTCGGGTGACCTTCTTACTTCCCTTTCTTTCTTTTAAAGTAATAGTTTTACTGACTCCTTTTCCGATGTGGGACTTTAAATGAAATTTAAAAACCTAATTTTAAAAAAATTGCGAGGATGCAATTTCCTAAGGGGGGAAGATTGTAACGACCCGGAATTTTGAATAAATCTTGTTTACTAATTTTATGTGTTATTTTATTTTATTTTTATACTCAACAAAAATGTTTCATTTGATAACATGAGTATAATTAAAATGATACCGTTGGTTTTTGACTGTTATATGACCATTGGTCAATATGACCGCTGGAAACTAAACGTTTTGATTATTGTCTCTAAATACAAGTAATCTTGGTTAATTAATATAGAAAGAAGATTCGATGGCCTCACCCAGTAGTCTTGGACCAATCGAAGCCCATCTAACAGAACTTGGTAAGGAGGTAGCACCACTGGGCTTTGCTCTGGACCAAACCCAAGCTGAACTTCATCGTGTGAAGCTAGAACGGGATTGCCTTCACGAGAAGTTCAAACTGATAGAAATTACTACTCGTGCGATGTTGGCCGAGCCTCCCTCAGATTCTCTCACCTTAGCACACCTTACACTTAGGTCCTATGCTGGTGTGACAAGGGGCTATGTAAGGAGACCGTAACTTCCTTGTGTAATCCTTTGTTTTAAATAAAAATTGGGATTTCTTCTTATGATGAAGTTTATGAATTTTCAAATGACCGGATAAATATAGTATGCATATTTTTGATGAATTTTAGAAAAAAGTATATTTTAAAAATGTTTTTGTAAACCTTAAATAATTAAAAATGTGTAATGATTTGAAAAAAATGGTCTTCTACAATTATGTTCAGTACGAAATTTAGAGTCTAATAAGATCAACTTGATTTTTGATGAATAGTAAATTATGAATAGTGATTTTATGATTAGGATTAATAATGTGTCCAAATGGATTAGTAATCTCACTTAAAGAAAGTATTAAAATAAGCTAGGCACCTTGATTAAGTAATGAGATTCAATAAAATGGGTAAATAACGGTTTCATGAATTATTAGTCAAGTATTAGTCTTTTTCAAGTGAATAGTGTTTTTTAATTAAAAATTTAATTAAAAATAATTAGAAAATTATTTTTATAAAATGGACTTTATTTTTGAACTCAGAGCATCAATATTATGTTAAGGTAATTTTTGGGGATTTTTCTGAAAAAATGAATTTTCGATGAATAGTGTTTTTATTTAAAAATTAAATTAAAAATATTTAGAAAATTATTTTTATAAAATGGATTTCATTTTTGAAATCAGAGATTTGATATTTGGTTAAGGTGAAATTTTGGTATTATTCTGAGAAAGTTGAATTTTCGATGAATAGTGAAAATATAGTTTTTATGTTACGGGTGTTTAATGACATCATTAAATGATGTATTAAGTATATATTCAATATGGTCGAATTATGAATAGTAAGATAAGGTATGAGGTGTCCCAAGTGGCCAATACCATGGGAAAATACCATGGGAAAGCCCATGGTTTTTCCAAAACCACTAATGAGGTGTCCCTTGGCCATTAATGCCTTGTTCCCTCACTTTCCCTATAAATACCAAGCCATCCTCTCATCCATTCGACTCCCCACTCTCCCTCAACGAAGTTATGATTTCCTTACCTCCCAAGGAGTCCTCCCAAGGTGCCCCAAGCCCTCAAGGTCCAAACCTTTGAGTTTTAAGAGTTACGTTTTAAGGTAAGGGATCCGACCTCTCTCTTTAATTTCAAGTAATCTCTTTTATGTCATTCCTTTTATGCTCCATGTTATTATATTGGAGGATGTTATTTTACACTATTCTTACTGCCCTTTTTATGTTCATATAATGAGAGATCCCATCTTACTCTCATTATTTCGTTTTATGAAGTTTTAAGTGGCGCCGTTAGGCTGCCGAATTTTTAAGTGGTTCTTCACCCTTCTCGTTTTGAAGTTCTACTTTCATGTCAATTATTTCAAGTTCCCTTTTTGTTATGTTGGGGTATGATCTCTATATCTATCATACTGGACTATTATGTTCATATTATGAGAGACCCCATTTTATCTCTTCAATTCAGTATTTTGAAGTTTTAAGTGGCGCCGTTAGGCTGTCGAACTTTTAAGTGGTTCTTCACCCTTCTCGTTTTGAAGTTCTACTTTCATGTCAATTATTTCAAGTTCCCTTTTTGTTATGTTGGGGTATGATATCTATATCTATCATACTGGACTCTTATGTTCATATGATGAGAGACCCCATTTGATCTCTTCAATTCAGTATTTTAAAGTTTTTAAGTGGCGCCGTTAGGCTGCCGAATTTTTTAGGGGATTCTTTCACCCTTCTCATTCTTTTCAAAGTTTCACTTTCATGTCAAGTCTTTCAAGTTCCTTTTTAATTTTGTTGGGGAATTATCTCTATATCTATCATACTGAACTCTTATGTTCACATGATGAGAGACCCTATTTGATCTTTTCAAATCATTTTGTTTGAAGTTTAAGTAACACCGTTAGGCTGCCGAACTTTCATAAGAGAAATCTAATTTTTGTCTTCCTTCAATGTTTTTCATTTCAAATGGTATGTCCTTGAAATTTCATTACCATGATCATGTATCCTTCTTATCCTGTCCATCTACTGTTTTATGGGTCATTTATGAATGTTTGACTCATTTTCCCTCTCTTTTTAATGTCTTCTAAAACCTCGTAACATAGCCGTTATGCTGCAGAATTTCCGTCTCAAAATGTCTCTCTCTTTTTATAAAGTTCTTTTATATTATTAAGTGAATACTCAAAGCTCTTTCTTCTAAAGGGGTATTCACATGTATACCAAAATGTTATATTTTAAATTATGGGATTTACATACATGAGACCCACCTTCCTTTTCTGTGGGTTTTAAGGTGACGTAAAGATCATGTCTTTAAAGCAGTTTTTAAAACGTTATGATTATGAAATGAAACCCATTTATTTTATGCTATATGGGTTATTTATGAAATGTTTGATGATGATATATTTGGCTCACATGATAATAAAGTAAAATTTAAGGGTGCGCCCTGATAGCGCTCCAATGCATTGGGTAATGATGTAACCACTAGAGATTATAAATTTTAACGATACCTTGGTGAATAACCTTGGTAATTTTCAAATGACACCTTGGGTATGGACCTTGGTGATATGTTCATGATTGTCTATGTTAAATAATGTATCCACATCTTCAAGTTATGAAAAAGTTTTTGTTATGATATGCCTCATGATTTTATTTTCATTCCTTAAAGTTCTTTTCATGACTTTATTGATGTATCTCAAGTTCATATGTAAAATGTTTCACTTGTTTCCCTTGCTGGGCCTTCTGCTCACCCTTCATTTTGATGTATGTCCCCATGTTATGAGATGCAGTAATGAGCCTAGGGTGAACATGAGGAGAAGCCTTTCAAGTGTTTAAGAAGAATGTTTTTTTGTTTCATGTTTTATGTTCCTTGTTTCCAAGACACTAAACCTTGAAGATCCTCAGTTCCGTGTAATGGAATGAAAGTTATGTTATAAAAAGACGGGATGCTATAGTTGGTATCAGAGGATGGTTTAGTTATTTTTGGAAATTAGGATATGAAAACTCTAGGAATAACCCTATAGAAAAGGTTAAATATAGGAAATATTCCTGGTATTTTGGTGAGTATTGAGTAAGGGGTTACCAAGAAAATACATCCCTGTCTGGATACGAGCAGGTAGAGGTGGCTCTGGCACAGATGTACATAGGGGTAAAACCCAAAAACACCGCTTTGAGCTAGACTCGAACGGGAACTGGTACACGACAACGGGCCTTGCTGCACTCTTGGTTATGACACTCCCGGAGGATATGCTTTGGTAAATTCATAAGCTTAGTATGAACCATTATTAAAGGAACAAAGATAAAATTAAATAAAGGTTCACATAAGAATATATGATCATGGATAACCTAGATTGGAACCTAGGGGATCACAAGTTACGGTATAATTTTCTTCTAAAAGTTATCCTTATATGCTTTAAGTTTCTTTTCATGATTATTGGCTAAGTATTTAAGCCCCTAATTATAGCTTCTTTTCTTAATTAATGGCGGGAAATGGAAGAACATGTCCCAACAACCAATGTGATAGGAAATGCTAGGATTTCCGTATTAATACGACAAAGATGATTAGGGTATTAAAAGATGATTATCATTTTGGAAGACGTTCACTATTTTGAGGACCCTATATGATCAAGGTAAATAGATTACTGCGGTATTTTCATTGAGGAGTAAGGTTGACTTATATTTTGAAGAATCAATGAATTTAAGGAGGACTTATAGTAATTTAGGTTACTTATGGAAATGATTAACCTATCTTGGGTAAAATATGTTGAGGTTAGCTAATTTTGTTATAAGATGTTAGTTGTGGTTGATGTTGTTTGGAGATGAACAATGAAGTTTATTTTGGAAGACTATGTTATCAAATCCCTCTTGTATTTGGGTTTCAATCTTAGTTTGGTTTATTTTGAGGAATTTTAAGGACCGTTATTTAAGGGATGGTCTATGATGAACTTTGGGTAGTACCATGGAACTTTGAAGATTTAAAAATAGTTTCCCTTCCTATGGGATTCTTTCTTTTTGAAGAGTTGTTTTACCTTACCCTTTCTGTTTTTGGGATAATGTTTAAAGATATAAGAAATAGATAGTTAATATTTTGTGGATTATGTGATTCTCTAGAAGATGATTCTTGTGTTTTGATGAGACCAAGTAGTTTTGAATGCTCATCATTTGGAGAAAAGATTAGTTTTAGTAGAAACTTATTAAAGGATGAAACTCTACATGAAGGTAGGTATATTTTCTTATGTTTTTGTTCTATGTAGTAAATGAATTCCTCAAAATTATGAAAAGGAACTTAAAACAAAAACGTTGTTGGTTTACGTTTCCTACTAGGTAATAAATGACCGTTTACACACATCATAAGTTTGGGATTTTCTTATGGTTAACTTTCTCCTAATCATGTTCTCTATCACTCTCCCTCAGAACTTGACCCTTTGTTTTTCTTCCATGTCCATGTTTTCCTACATGGAATCCTAGTGTGGGCTAACTCGGGTGACGTTCGTACTTCCCTTTCTTTCTTTTAAAGTAATAGTTTTACTGACTCCTTTTCCGATGTGGGACTTTCAATGAAATTTCAAAACCTAATTTTAAAAAAATTGCGAGGACGCAATTTCTTAAGGGGGGGAACATTGTAACGACCCGAAATTTTGAATAAATCTTGTTTCCTAATTTTATGTGTTATTTTATTTTATTTTTATACTCAACAAAAATGTTTCATTTGATAACATGAGTATAATTAAAATGATACCGTTGGTTTTTGACTGTTATATGACCATTGGTCAATATGACCGCTGGAAACTAAACGTTTTGATTATTGTCTCTAAATACAAGTAATCTTGGTTAATTAATATAGAAAGAAGATTCGATGGCCTCACCCAGTAGTCTTGGACCGATCGACGCCCATCTAACAGAACTTGGGAAGGAGGTAGCACCACTGGGCTTTGCTCTGGACCAAAACCAAGATGAACTTCATCGTGTGAAGCTAGAACGGGATCTCCTTCACGAGAAGTTCAAACTGATAGAAATTACTACTCGTGCGATGTTGGCCGAGCCTCCCTCAGATTCTCTCACCTTAGCACACCTTACACTTAGGTCCTATGCTGGTGTGACAAGGGGCTATGTAAGGAGACCGTAACTGACTTGTGTAATACTTTGTTTTAAATAAAAATTGGGATTTCTTCTTATGATGAAGTTTATGAATTTTCAAATGACTGGATAAATATAGTATGCATATTTTTGATGAATTTTAGAAAAAATTATATTTTAAAAATGTTTTTGTAAACCTTAAATAATTAAAAATGTGTAATGATTTGGAAAAAATGGTCTTCTACAATTATGTTCAGTACGAAATTTAGAGTCTAATAAGATCAACTTGATTTTTGATGAATAGTAAATTATGAATAGTGATTTTATGATTAGGATTAATAATGTGTCCAAATGGATTAGTAATCTCACTTAAAGAATGTATTAAAATAAGCTAGGCACCTTGATTAAGTAATGAGATTCAATAAAATGGGTAAATAACGGTTTCATAAATTATTAGTCAAGTATTAGTCTTTTTCAGGTGAATAGTGTTTTTTTAATTAAAAATTTAATTAAAAATAATTAGAAAATTATTTTTATAAAATGGACTTTATTTTTGAACTCAGAGCATCGATATTATGTTAAGGTAATTTTTGGGGATTTTTCTGAAAAAAATGAATTTTCGATGAATAGTGTTTTTATTTAAAAATTAAATTAAAAATATTTAGAAAATTATTTTTATAAAATGGATTTCATTTTTGAAATCAGAGCTTTGATATTTGGTTAAGGTGAAATTTTGGGATTATTCTGAGAAAGTTGAATTTTCGATGAATAGTGAAAATATAGTTTTTATGTTACGGGTGTTTAATGACATCATTAAATGATGTATTAAGTATATATTCAATATGGTCGAATTATGAACAGTAATATAAGGTATGAGGTGTCCCAAGTGGCCAATACCATGGGCAAATACCATGGGAAAGCCCATGGTTTTGCCAAAACCACTAATGAGGTGTCCCTTGGCCATTAATGCCTTGTCCCCTCACTTTCCCTATAAATACCAAGCCATCCTCTCATCCATTCGACTCCCCACTCTCCCCCAACAAAGTTCTGATCTCCTTACCTCCCAAGGAGTCCTCCCAAGGTGCCCCCAATCCCTCAAGGTCCAAACCTTTGAGTTTTAAGAGTTACGTTTTAAGGTAAGGGATCCGACCTCTCTCTTTAATTTCAAGTAATCTCTTTTATGTCATTCCTTTTATGCTCCATGTTCTTATATTGGAGGATGTTCTTTTATACTCCTCTTACTGCCCTTTTCATTTTCATATAATGAGAGATCCCCTCTTACTCTCATTATTTCGTTTTATGAAGTTTTAAGTGGCGCCGTTAGGCTGCCGAATTTTTAAGTTGTTCTTCACCCTTCTCGTTTTGAAGTTCTACTTTCATGTCAATTATTTCAAGTTAACTTTTTGTTATGTTGGGGTATGATCTCTATATCTATCATACTAGAATCTTATGTTCATATGATGAGAGACCCCATTTAATCTCTTCAATTCAGTATTTTGAAGTTTTAAGTGGCGCCGTTAGGCTGCCGAACTTTTAAGTGGTTCTTCACCCTTCTCGTTTTGAAGTTCTACTTTCATGTCAATTATTTCAAGTTCCCTTTTTGTTATGTTGGGGTATGATCTCTATATCTATCATACTGGACTCTTATGTTCATATGATGAGAGACCCCATTTGATCTCTTCAATTCAGTATTTTAAAGTTTTTAAGTGGCGCCGTTAGGCTGCCGAATTTTTTAGGGGATTCTTTCACCCTTCTCATTCTTTTCAAAGTTTCACTTTCATGTCAAGTCTTTCAAGTTCCTTTTTAATTATGTTGGGGAATTATCTCTATATCTATCATACTGAACTCTTATGTTCACATGATGAGAGACCCTATTTGATCTTTTCAAATCATTTTGTTTGAAGTTTAAGTAACGCCGTTAGGCTGCCGAACTTTCATAAGAGAAATCTAATTTTTGTCTTCCTTCCATGTTTTTCATTTCAAATGTTATGTCCTTGAAATTTCATTACCATGATCATGTATCCTTCTTATCCTGTCCATCTACTGTTTTATGGGTCATTTATGAATGTTTGACCCATTTCCCTCTCTTTTTAATGTCTTCTAAAACCTCGTAACATAGCCGTTATGCTGCAGAATTTCCCTCTCAAAATGTCTCTCTCTTTTTCTAAAGTTCTTTTATATTATTAAGTGAATACTCAAAGATCTTTATTCTAAAGGGGTATTCACATATATACCAAAATGTTCTATTTTAAATTATGGGATTTACATACATGAGACCCACCTTCCTTTTCTGTGGGTTTTAAGGTGACGTAAAGATCATGTCTTTAAAGCAGTTTTTAAAACGTTATGATTATGAAATGAAACCCATTTATTTTATGCTATATGGGTTATTTATGAAATGTTTGATGATGATATATGTGGCTCACATGATAATAAAGGAAAATTTAAGGGTGCACCCTGATAGCGCTCCAATGCATTGGGTAATGATGTAACCACTAGAGATTATAAATTTTCACGATACCTTGGTGAATAACCTTGGTAATTTTCAAATGACACCTTGGGGATGGACCTTGGTGATATTTTCATGATTGTCTATGTTAAATTATGTAGCCACATATTCAAGTTATGAAAAAGTTTTTATTATGATATGCCTCATGATTTCATTTTCATGCCTTAAATTTCTTTTCATGACTTTATTGATGTATCTCAAGTTCATATGTAAAATGTTTCACTTGTTTCCCTTGCTGGGCCTTCTGCTCACCCTTCCTTTTGATGTATGTCCCCAGGTTATGAGATGCAGTAATGAGCCTAGGGTGAACATGAGGAGAGGCCTTTCAAGTGTTTAAGAAGAATGTTTTTTTTGTTTCATGTTTTATGTTCCTTGTTTCCAAGACACTAAACCTTGAAGATCCTCAGTTCCGTGTAATGGAATGAAAGTTATGTTATAAAAAGACGGGATGATATACATTCTCCCCACCTTAGGAATTTATTTCCTCAAAATCTAAAACAAAGGGCTACTAAAAAAAGATGAGGGTACTGAGCACGAATCTGGGCCTCCTGCTCCCACGTGCTCTCCCAGAGATTCTCATGCTACCAACAGACTTGAAATAAGGGAATTTATCACCCATGAAGGATCCTCTCATTTCAATCCTCAATATTCACTAGGTACTCTGCAAACTTCACCCCGTCGTCGATGTTCATCTCACCCTAGTCGATGGCGTGTGATGGATCATGCACGTACCTCTTTAGTAGTGACACGTGAAATACATCATGTACCCTATACAACTATGGGGGTAGATATAGGAGGTACACCACCTTGAAAAATCTATGTAGAATCAGAAAAGGGTTGATGAGCCTTAGTGATAACTTGACACCTCGACCAAATCTCCACAACCCATTTCAAAGTGAGACCCGGATGAAAAAATGGTCTCCCTCCTTGAACTCCAAAGTCCTCTGTCTCGTATTGGCATAAAACTTATTCCAGATTTGTGTAGTCTTCATCCAGTCCTGGATGATCTGCACCTTATTATTAGTGGATCACACCAACTCCAGGCCCATGAGTGCTAACTCTATTGGGTTATTCCAACAAAGTGGTGACCTTTAGGGTCGCCCATACAGAGCCTAGAATGGCGCCATACCAACGGTGGAGTGGTATCTGTTTTTGTACACAAACTCTACCAGTGGTAGGTGTTCCTCCCAATTATGACCAAAGTTTAAGATATATGCTCATAGGATATCCCCTAGAACCTGAATGGCCCTTTACTTATGGCCATCCATCTGGGGATGGAATGACCTGATTAAGTTAAACTAAGTCTCAAACAGATCCAACATTCCCTTCCACAACTAGGATGTGAAACAAGCATCACGATATGAAACAATCATCAATGGAACTCCGTGAAGCCACACTATCTCCTACATATAGAGGCATCCCAAGATCTCTATTGAACTCTACTCCCGGATGGGTAGAAAGCGGGATGACTTGTAGACTCAGTCAATGATCACCCAAATGATATTGTGTCCCTTGGATGTATGTGGTAATCCCATCATGAAGTCCATCGATATCCCATACCGCTTCTATTTCGTCACTTCAAGGGGTTGAGCCAAACCTGCTAGAACCTGGTCCTCATTCTTTAACTTCTGGCATGTAAGGAATCGAGAAATGAACTCTTCCAATGCCTTCTTTATTCTGGGACACCAGAATTGACACTGAAGGTTCTGGTACATCTTTTCCACACCTATATGTACCGCTAAGGGGGGTTTATGGAACTCCCTTAGAACCACCTCCCACAATTCCACTGGTACAACTCTACACCATCAGAAAAGAACAAAGTATTCCTCACCTTTCGAATATCCACCAGGAGTATGCCCTATGGACACACTACTGGAAAGATGATCTTTCCCAACACTTCTATACCAACGGTTTGTAAAAACCGTTGGTATAGCTACCATTTCCCAACGGTTCACCAAAACCGTTGGGAAAGCCATAGATTTCCCCACCTTTCCCAACGGTTTGGCAAACCGTTGGGAAAGGGTCACTCTTTCCCAACGGTTTATGCTAAACTATTGGGAAAGGGTGTGTTTTGAGCCTCTTTCCCAACGGTTCACCAAAACCGTTGGGAAAGAGTGACCTTTCCCAACGGTTCACCAAAACCGTTGGGAAAGGGTGTGTTTTGAGCCTCTTTCCCAACAGTTCACCAAAACCGTTGGGAAAAACCACCCAAAATTTCAACCTCCGGCCTAAATAAATTCAAACCACCCAAAATTTCAACCTCCGGCCTAAATAAATTCAAACCACCCAAACCTATCCCAACGGTTTTGAAAACCGTTGGGAAAGGGCTATCCCAACGGTTTTGAAAACCGTTGGGATAGGCTCTTTAATTTTTTTCCAGATCTACTAACCGAGAACATTATATAAATCAAAATTTTAAATAATTATGATAATACATATATATATTTATGAAATTATGTTTACAAAAGTGATGTTAGATTAGTGGTTAAGTCGTTCAATTATAAATTAGGGGTCCTGGGATCAAATCCCAGCGGATGTTTTATTTTTGGAATTTATATACCAACGGTTCCATTACCGTTGGTATAGATTTCATATTACCTATACCAACGGTTTCCAAAACCGTTGGTATAGGTCTATACCAACGGTTTTTGGAAAACTGTTGGTATAGACCTATCCCAACGGCTTACTTGGCTACAGTTCTCCAAACCGTTGGTATAGACTATACCAACGGTTTGGAGGCATATACCAAAGGTTCCAAACCGTTGGTAAAGGTTAGTTTTCCAGTAGTGACAATTGAGCATGTAGAGTCTCACAGTAGACATCCCCAAGATGTGCCTCCCTGACTCGCTGTTAGAGTGTAGGGGTGAAAACCATCAACTAGAGGTAATCTCCCCCAAATCTATCCACATAGGATAACTATAATGAGTCCAATTGATCTGACACCTCATCCAACAACTATGAACTCGATATCCTACTGAGAGAATCCACCACCAAATCCCTCTTCCTAGGATTATAGATGATCTCAAAGTCATAATCCTAGAGGAACTCTAGCCACTAATTCTATATCAAGTTCAGATCCTTATGAGAGAAGATATAATTGAGACTCTTGTGATCAGAGTAGAAGATAAACTAATTACCATTAGGTAATGTTGCCACATCTTCAATACGAAGACTACCACTACTAACTCAAGATCATGGGTCACGTAGTTCTTCTCATGTGGTCTCAACTAGCACAAAACCTTGGAAGTCACCACTTTCCTATGAATTAGGAATCTTCCAAGTGTGGTCCATGATGCATTGAAGAACATTATGTACTCGACACACTCCTATGATAATCTCAAGATCGGGGCACTCTTCAAACTCTGACTTAACTACTGAAAATCCTACAGGCACTTCTCCATCCACACAAAAGACTACCCCTTTCAGGTCAAATATTTCATCAGTGCTGATATCCTGGAGAGATCAGGGATGAATCTCTAGTAATATCCTACCATCCCAAGTAAGCTTCGCACCTCTGTCATGCTCCTAGGTGGCTCACATGCTAACACTTCCTCAACCTTGTCCGGGTCTACATCCACTCCATCTACTGAGATAACATGTCCTAGAAAGTGGACTGCCAGAATCCAGAACTAGTACTTTGAGATATTACCATAAAGATGGTGCTCTCAGAGTACATATAGAACCATCCATAGGTGTCTCAAGAGATCCTCCTTGGAAACTAAGTACATAAGGATATCGTCGGTGAAGACCACCTCAAACTGGTCCAGGTAATGATAGAAGATTCAGTTCATGAGCCCCATGAACAGTGTAGGGGGGTTTTTCATGTTGAAGGGCATCACTAAGTATTCATAACGACCATAGTTGTATCTAAAATCTGTCTTAGGTATATCCTCATCCCGTACTCACAACTGGTAATAACCCAATTGAAGGTCAATTTTTGAGAACCATAATGACCCTTTTAACTATTTGATGAGGTCATGAATCCTTGATAGTGGATACTGGTTCTTAATGGTAACCTATTTCAGGCGTCGGTAATACACACACAACCTCAATCTCCTGTCTACCTTTTTGAAAAATAATACTGGGGCTTCCCAGGGTGAAACATTGGGTCTCACAAATCCCTTCCTCTATAAATCCTCCAACAAAACCCTCAGCTTATGAATCTCTATGAGAGCCATCCGATATGATGGCGAGGATATTGGTGCCATCCTGGGGAATAATTCGATGCAGAAATATATCTCTCAGGGAGGAGGTAATCCCAAAAAATATTTAGGGAAGACGTTCTCATACTCTTCCACTATTGCTGGAAAATGGAAGCTCATGACATCCACTACCCTGAGGGTCATGATACCCAAGTAATGAGTAATCGATTTCACCCTCCTATGCATGAGTCCATCCTATACTTCCTGGGTCTCCTTTTCACCAACAAAGGAAAACCTCATCCCATCACTGTGGACACATCGCACCCTTTGCCTAAAATATTCAATCTAGGCATGGATCAAAGATAACCAATCCATACCAAGAATGACATCATAAGGCCTCGACCCTTCCACCAAGAGGTTCCAACCAAAGCTCTTTCCTCAAAAGGTAAGATCACACTATTGGAAAATATGTGTGTTCATAGAGTATCCTCTAGTAGACGTATCCAAGTGTAAGGGTTGAGTCAACATTTCTACCGGAATCTTAAGGTCCTAAACAAGATACGTGGAAAGAAAAGAATAACTAGAACCTATGTCTATCAGTATATAAGATAAGGTATAAAATACATAGATCATACCTTGAATCATCCTTGGAGTCCCTAGTTCATAAGCCTCGACTACATCCAGTTGTCACCGCCACTGTCCTCTTGCTACCTGTGTTTGGTGTGAACCACCTAAGGGTGGTGGTGGAACTACTAAAATTTCAGGCTATAGACACGGTTTAAAACCATGGATATAGGTCCTCAAACTGTGGATATAGGTAATAACCATGTTTTGAGAAACCGTGGCTAAGTTTGACATGGATATAGGCCTAGACTTAGCCACAGTTTGGAACCATGGATATAGGTCTACAGCCACGGTTCTAACCGTGGCTATAGGTTTACCAGCCACGGTTCAACCCTGGTAATATCTCTATAGACACGTTTTAGAACCGTGGCTATACTAGAGGATGGATACATTTTATTTCCATAGTTAGAAACCGTGGTATTAGACCCTATAGCCACAGTTTGTAACCATGAAAATAGACCTATATCCACGGTTAAAGACTGTGGCTATAGGGTCTGGAAAACCATAAAAAATAGCCCCCCATCCCCCTGCACACCCCCTAAAGTAGCCCACCCCCCTGAAGACCCCTCCCTCCTTGAACCTGGACACCCACCCTACATAAACCCCCCTAGACAGCCCCCTACAAAGCCCCCCTCCTGGAAAGACCCTAGACACCCCCCAGACAGACCCTAGACACCTCCCCCAGACCCTAGACACCCCCCCAGACAGACCCTAGACACCCCCCGGACAGACCCTGGACACCCCCCCGGTCAGACCCTGGACACCCCCCAGACAGACCCTGGACACCCCCCCGGACAGACCCTAGAGACCCCCCTAGATAGACCCAGGACACCCCCCAGACCCTGGACACCTTCCCAGATAGACCCAGGACACCCCCAGACCCTAGAAAGATCCTTCTGGACAGCCCAGACCTCCACTCCCTTGGAAAACCACCCCCACACTCCTGGACAGACCCTGGAACCCCCCATAGAACCTGGACACCCCCAGACCCCCACTCCCCTGGACAGACCCCCTCCCACCCTCTTCGACAGACCCTGAACCCCCCCCCCCCCAAAAAAAAAAACCTAGACACCCCCCAGACCCTGGACAGACCCCCCTGGACACCCCCCAGAACCTGGACACCCCACCCCTTGCACCCCCTGCCAGTTACCCCCCTCCCCCCTACTAGCCCCCCCTACCAGTCCCCTTTCCCTGCTAATTCCCCCCCTCCCCCTGTCAGTTCCCCTCTCCCCCTGCCAGTCCCTCCTCCCCCTTGCCAGTCCTGCCCCCCACCCCCCAAAACCCGGACACCCCCCCAGACCCCCTGGACAGACCCCCTCAGATAGACCCTGGACATACCCCCCCAGAACCTCGACACCCCCCACAGAACCTGGACACCCCACCCCTTGCACACCCTTTCCATTTACCCCCTCCCCTACCAGTCCCCTCCCCCTTCTAGTTTCCCTCCCTCCCCCTACTAGTTCCCCCTGCCAGTCCTGCCCCCCCCCCCCCCCCCCCCCCAAAAAAAAAAAAACCTAGACACCCCCCAAATCCCCCTAGATAGACCCTGGACAGACCCCCAGGATAGACCCCCCCAGAACCTGGACACCCCCCCAGACCCTGGACAGATCCCCCTGGACCCCCCCAAGAACCTGGACACCCCACACCTTGCACCCCCTACCAGTTACCCCCCTCCCCCCGCTAGTCCTTCGAGAGACCAACCCAACAGAAAAGAATATTTATGCATTGAAAAACCAACAACATCCCTTGATGACATCAAGGAAAACAGAAACTTAGTTAGCAGTAGACCCAACCAGTCCCCTCCCTTTTGTGAACTTTGTAAAATAATTGGACATACAATCTCCAATTGTAGGGTGGTTAGAAAACAAGTAAATCAGCAAATTGAAAATGACTGGAAAGAAATAAGGAGAAACAAAAAAGACAAAACTCACACAGTGGACATACCTGAATCCACCAAAAAGAAACCTGAAATCTGGGTGAAAAAATCACACAACCTAATACACATAGGGGATGATTCGGGTAAAACCTGGGAAGACGTAGTTGAAGAGGAAGAAAACTCCACGAAGGAAAAAAATATTACAGAAGAGACTCAGAATATGGTTCTAGAAACTATTAGACTATCCAATAATGAGCATGAGAAAGAAAAACTAAGTACTTGTCCATCCAAGAAGGTACCCAACTCTAACCTCACCAAAAATTCTGAACCCACACTGGGTAAGAGGGATACAATATCTCCACCTTTTCACATAAAAGGCAATGATTACAGCTTAAGCACTGCAACTAAGCACAATGTTGATCATTTTCTACAAGATGTGGTTGAACCCAACTGCTCAGATATTATTTCTGGACAGAACCAAAAACCCTCCCTACTAACTTCTACTGCTACTCAAGAGATAATAAATGGGACCATAAATTAGACAAATGGCTTAGGTTCCCTCCCCTATATTCAAAAAATGACACAATCAAATATCGCCAAGGTTAATTTTGGTACTAAAGCCTTAGAATCTTTTAAATCTGTAAATGAGAACACACTTACGGTGTAAGTTCCTCTACAAATGCAGGATAATAGTGACTCCGGTGATCAGAAACAGTGTCCCACAGATGCTTTGGACACTGTCCAGTCACCCTATGTAACAGCTGCTTCTGTTTTGGAAGTGATTACAGGTACACGGCTTCCCAATTTTCCACATTCAGCTACTCAAGATGTTGGAAAAGACTGTACTGATCCCTTGATTCCATGTAATTAAACCTCTATGGAATCAACTCTACATACTTCTCACCCTAATCACATTAAATCTTCCAACAGTCCTAATGAGATGGAGACCCCTGGTTGTCCTATAAATTCCAGGAGTCCTAATATTAGTCCAAAGTCTGTTCAGGCTAAGACACAAACCAAACATACTAAAACTGATAAACAAGATGCCATAACACCAGAACCTGTAAAACATACAAAATCACTCCCTCAGTACAGGGCCCCTTGCTTATGCAGACACTTCCTGAATCCACCGGGCAGAGGCACCTTACATCAGTTCTGGATGATGTCAAACAGCAAGATATAGATGCTTCAAACGACCCAGGTACTCATACTCCTCATTCTATTAATTTACCTTTTGATGGTGTTCAATATGTAGATAATAATAACTATTCTGAATAGATTGGTATTCTGTTAAATAACCAAAACACCACTTCTTTTATGCTATGTAATAAAAACACAACAGACTCAATTATGAATGCTTCAAGAAATGAAACTACAAAGAAGAACCCTGTCACTATAAAAAACAAATAGGAACAGACCACTAACAATAACAATGCTCAAAACATTAGAATGTCTTCTAGAAAGAAAGGCTCTGGAAAGAATAAAAAAGGGAGTTCTAACTCCAAAAACAGGTTTAAATGAAGACTCTTTTTTGGAATTGTCAGGGTATTGCCAACTCTGACACGTTCAATGTTCTAAAAAGAATTTTTAACACTCACCATCCCATGTTATTTTCTATTACTGAACCAAAAATTGCTTATTCTCCTAAATACTCTCACTTGTGTCAACAAAATTATATCTTTACTGGTGCAATCTCAAATACCTAAAATTCTGAATCTCTATGGATTTTTTCGCACTCTTATAAAATGTTAACGCCTTTAATGTCTCTGATCAAATCTTTACTTGAAATTTTAATACTGATGGAATACACCTCTTCCGCTCTTTTGTCTATGCAAAAAATAGATACCAAGAAAGGAGGAACTCTTTGGAATGGACTTTCTTACATAAGCACTAATATTAATGACCCTTGGTTTATTCTTGGAGACTTCAATGCCATTCTCAACTCAAGTGAGAAAATTAGACCTTCTCATGCCTCTATTTCCATGAGAGAATTTAAATCCTCGATTGAAGACAAAAATCTCATTGAAATTAATCTCACTGGTGCGAAATACACTTGGTATAGAAAAAAGTACAATAGAGTGGTCACTTTAAAATTAGATAGAGCCTTCACGAATGTACATGCTTTAGAAAGAGGTTAAGAGTGCCCTTTTTTCTCTAAATCTTGAGAGTGTGGCTGGTCCTGATGGGTTCAAAAATTAATTATTTATGTTCCACTGGGACATAGTTCGTGATGAGCTCCTTAACGCTATGAGGGAGTTCTTTAACCATGCCTCAATGACCTATGGAATCAAATCCAATTTTATTTCCCTGATCCCAAAGAAGGAAAATGTTGTGGATGTAAAGAATTTCAGACCTATTGCTATTGGGAATACATTTCCAAAAATCATTAGCAAAATTATTGCAGGTGGGGATGTTTTGCAGGTGGAAGAGGGCTAGAACTAGTGGCTGGGGTTGTTTTGCAGGTGGAAGAGGGCTGGCATGAGTGTTTTGCAGGAGGATGGGGGTGGTGGCTGGTGTGGTGGCTGGTGCGGGCTGGATTGTAGGTGGCTGGGGGCTGGTGCAGGCTCGAATGCATGTGGAAGGGGGCTAGAGCAGGGCCAAATCACGGCGTGACCATGGCATGACGGTGGCGTGACCGCGGCGTGATCGCGGCATGACCGCGGCGTGACGGCGGCGTGACAGCGGCGTGATGGGGGCGTGATGGCGGCGTGACCGCAGCGTGACGGCGGTGTGACGGTGGCGTGACCGCGGCGTGACCGCGGCGTGACCACGGCGTGATCGCGGCATGACCGCGGCGTGACCGCGGCGTGACCGCGGCGTGACAGGCGGCGTGACGGCGGCGCCGCGGCATGACCGTGGCGTGACCGCGGCGTGATCGCGGCGTGACCGCGGCGTGACCGCGGCGTGACAGGCGGCGTGACGGCGGCGTGACAGTGGCGTGACCGCGACGTGATGGAGGCGTGACCGCGGCGTGACCGCGGTGTGACTGCAGCATGACCGCGGCATGACTGCGGCGTGACCACGGCGTGACCGTGGCGTGACCGCGGCGTGACCGCAGCTTGTTTTCCCGGTCCAGCGACATCCGCGGGGCATCATCTTTCAGCCAGGAGAGAAGGGAATGAGAGGAGGTGGGGCAACATTCCGGTCATCGCCCCATCGGTAGAAATTGTGATTAGTCAGTCTCAATAATGATCACAAGACTCATGGAATACTATCACTGCGAACTGCCGTAGGGTGTCATCCTAGAGTAGGGCCAAATCACGGCATGACTGCGGCGTGACCGCAGCGTGACTGCGGCGTGACCGCGGCATGACCACGGCGTGTTGGCCCGGTCCAACGACATTCGCGGGGCAACATCTTCCGGTCAGGAGAAAAGGGAGTGGGAGGAGACGAGGCAACATTCCGGTCATCTCCCTGCCGACAGAAATTGTGATTAGTCAGTCTCAACATTGATCACAAGACTAATGGAATATTATCACTGTGAACTGCCGCGAGGTGTCATCCTGGAGCAGGGCCAAATCACAGCGTGACCGCGGCGTGACCGTGGCGTGACCGTGACGTGACCGCGGCGTGACCGCGACGTGACCGCGGCGTGACCATGGAATGACCGCAGTGTGTTGGCCCGGTCCAGTGACATCTGTGGGGAAACATCTTCCGGATAGGAACGAAGGGAGAGAGAGGAGGCGGGGCAACATTCCGGTCGTCGCCCCACCGGAAGAAATTGTGATTAGTCACTCTCAACATTGATCACAAGACTCATGGAATACTATCACTGCGAACCACCATAGGGTGTCGTCCTAGAGCATGGCCAAATGACGGTGTGACCGCTGCGTGACCGCGACGTGACCACAGCGTGACCACGGCGTGACCACGGCGTGACTGTAGCGTGACCGCTGCGTGACCACGGCGTGTTGGCCTGGTCCAACGACATCCGCAGGGCAGCATCTTCCGGCTAGGAGCGAAGGGAGTGGGGCAAATAAACTCTAGATGTTTCTTAGACAAGTCAATATCTACAAACAAAAAACAATGAATGAGATGTTTCCCTTTAAGCATCTTCTGATCGACCTAAAATATTTCCAAGAATGTTGATGAAAATAGTAAGAAAAGAAGGATTTTAAAAAGGCAGATGAAATCTGATAATCTAAATCCATTGGGATGAAAACCGAGAGTCTCTCCTAGAGTGAACAATTAGGTTCCACTGGTAGAGGAAACATGGTTAACAGTTGAAAGAACATGAATATTTGGACAAAGACAAAGCCAGATCCACCACTTCATGCAAACTGAGAAAGAATCAATGAGAACTCAGTTCAGTACACCTATGGTGGATCAATTATTCTATTAGGGAAGTAAAAAATTAGAAAATTTGAGGGAATAATGTTCGACTACTAGAAAACATTTGAAAAATACTGAAACATTCTGGTTAACCTGAATACTAGTGATCGATCTTGAAAGAAGTGATTTCAAAATTGATTCATGTCGAAGCCCAGGAAAAAAGATATAGAAGAAGAAGGTAAATGAGACTTCAAGGTACCGAATAATAGATAAGGTGAAGGATGAGAAACTATGAAGGGAAGAAGTAGGCCTGAAGGCAGCTCCAAACCCCTGAAACCTCAAGTCACCAGTGATGCTTAGTAATGTTTCTCATGGATGAGAAATCGTATAGTGGATAGTTTGTAATGACTATGAATTTCTTTTTTGGGTTCTTAAAATTTAATTTTGGTGATTTCTATTTAAAATGATTAAGTTTTAATTGAAATTTTATGTTTTGGGTGGATGGATTTAGTAAAGGGGGAAGAAGTATGTGGTGTTCCTAAAAAGAAATATATGGGGCCACCAGTTAGATATTATAAAGCACCATGAACATATGACATAGTCACATAACATGGGATCCATCTTAAAAGTCTAACAGCACTTAAAGAGTGTCTTGGTTCAAACAACCATTTTAATAAAAAGAGGGAAACCCCCTACATGGATATAAAAAGGGTCAAGTACGATGTGTACTTTATGACTAAAAACAACATCAAGTATAAGAAAAACATCAATGCAATAATGTTAAGCATGGTATACTAGTGTGATTTTTTGCAGACAGCGCACCTCCGTTGGAGGGATTTTATTACAAAACCATGACTTATTTATCAAACAAAACAATTATCTTAACTAACACTTATTCAAGAATTTCAATTTAATATAAACATGTAGAATTAAGAATGCAAAAAAATGAAATTTAAAACATTCTTGAATTAAATAGGCTAGGATATGAACCCTACCTCAACCTTAAGGCACACTTGCTTTTGACGACGACAACTCGAATATTCCTTTTTTCCGCTTGCAAGCATATGAAACTTAACATATATATAAGGACACCTATCCCCTATGTACATATTTTCATGGCCAAATATACACAAGGGGGGGGGGGGTCCTTAGATATATGTTTATACTTGCATATACCCTTTTACACTTACACGCGTATGCATTTTTCATATCTATATATATGCACACCTAGCCCCAATATATATATTCATACTGCCATGAGTGAATATATATAAAGGGGGAACTTATATATGCATATGCCTACCTATGTATACACATGTAAGCCTTCTTCAACGGTGACTCGAATCCACTTCAACGAAATCCAAAAAAAAAAAAAAAAATAAGAAACCCAAAAATAAAAAAATCCCTAATTAAAATTGGTCCAAAGAATAAAAACGGAATAAACCTTACCCAAATATTGAACTCATTATCTTAAATGGTGGTGGATAGAACTGGTCTTATCATAAGAAACCACCTATAAAAAAATAGTGGGAAAATAAATGAGATATAACAACTTCTTATATATATGTGATCAATGCGTCAACTGTACATGATAAATTATACAAGAATCCATAACCAACAATGAACAAATAATATTCAAATTGATATATACATCCCAATACTAAATAACATGATCATTAATAAAGCTCTTTATTTTTCAAAAATCACCTTCAATTGCCTATTCAAAAATAAAAAATCACCAAAATATGAGAATAAAGTAAACCTCCATCATCACTTAAAAGCGAGAAATAGGGATTATACATTGTTCTTACCTGGGAAGATGATGTTGAAGAATAAGTCAAATTGATTAATGATCAAATACTCTTAATTGAAATTAAAAATCTGGTCCTAGACACTATTAGGCTATCCATTGAGCAGGAAAAATCCTGCACTAAAGTAGACATGATAAAGAACATGGAACCTGTCCTACATAAAAATACACCTTTAGTTCTAGTACCCAAACATATGCAGATTTTTAAAGACCCCCAGGAGCATAAGCAAAGTCATATGAACTATGTCAAATAATAGTCTACTTTGGATCCACCTGTCCCAGGTACGCCTACTCCTCCCACTATTGCTGGTGGAGATTATTCTATGAAGTCTAAAAATCTGATCTATGGTCAAAACGTCAACAATTTACTGCTTAGTTCCAAGTGTTCCACAGACTCATGCACTAATGTTTTCTCTAATGATTCTACTTCATTACACTTATGTGATCTGAACACCAGTGACCCAACCCTTAATGCTGCAAAAAACACTAGAAACAGGGACCCGGTTTTAACTCCAAGTGATACCACTGTCAAAAAGAGGAATGAAACCAAAACACATGATTTTTCAACTCCATATGCTCACGCTGTCTCTCTCAACAGGGTTGTTCAACCCAAGACACAGACCCTATGTACTAATTTTACTTCATATGTTAACATGCCATTAGAACCTATTCTACATGATAGTCTACCTGTTGTGCTGGAACCGATCCATATGCAGGAAAATAAGAACTCCCTATAACAGAAACAAAGACTCTCATCTAACTTTGTCAATCCGCTATCAACAGTGGATACAAAGGCTCAAGGTAATTCCAATCCCCTTACTTTATTAAATGCAGACTGTGCTGCAATGTCTGAAATCCTGGTATCTCAAAGTATCAATGACCTGTCGCCAGGCTCAAAGGATACCACCAATTCAGATATGACTACACAAATAAAAGAACCCACAAATAAGAACAATGTAATTTATCACAAAGAATAAGAAAAGACCACTAATACTCAAGAGGTTAGAAGGTCTAATAGAAATAAAGGATCTGGAAAAAAGAAAAAAGGGAGTTCTAGCTCCAAACATAGGTTTAAATGAAGATCCTTTTTTGGAATTGTCAGGGTATCGCCAATTCTGACACCCTCAATGTTTTGAAAAGAATGGTTAACACGCATCACCCTATTATTTTTTCTATTGCGGAACCAAAAATATCTTTCTCCTATAAATATTCTCACTTGTGTCAACACAATTATATATTTTCTAGTGCAATCAATAACAATCTAAATTATGATTCTTTATTGATTTTTGTGCATTCATATTTATAGGATTTTAATGTTTTTTGTATATCTGATCAGATTCTCACTTGCACCTTTACTATTGATGGTACTCGTATTTACTACTCCTTTTTTTATGCTAAGAATAAATACTAATAATGAATAATTCTTTGGAATGAACTCTCTTATTTAGGAACTAACACGAATTCCCCCTAGTTTCTTATGGGAGAATTTAATGCTATTCTTAATTCTAGTGAAAAAATTGGCCCATATCACGCCTCTATATCCACGAGAGAATTTAAAGCCACGATCGAGGGAAAAAATCTTATTGAAATTAATCTCACTGGTGCGAAATACACCTATTATAGAAGACATTACAATAAAGTGGTTTCTTCCAAATTGGACAGAGCCTTTATGAATGTCCCCACTTTATATAAATAGGACACTATCTCTAGTATCACTCTTCACAAACTGAACTCTGATCATCATCCTATCTTGGTAAACATTTCCTCCAAAGACATGAAATCTAGGTTACCCTTCCGCTTCTATAATGTGAAGCTCTCTGATGAAGAATAAAATCATGTCATCCAAAACTTGTAGTCCTCAATATCTCATACCAATAATGCCTTTACTTGCAACCTCAAACTAAAACACCTCAAACAGACTCTAAAATCTTGGTGTAACACCAAATCCAAACAAGTTAACAATGAAATTACTCTTCTTTAGAAAGAACTAGATGATATCCAAAACAGAAACACCAACTCTAAACTCCGCACTGACCCCACGCAAGAAATAAACATTGCGGTCAATCTAAATTCCTTGCTCACTTTTAAGAACAAAATGAGAAAGAAATATTATAATGTTAAATGGTTAACTGATGGTGAAAGAAATACCAAATTATATAACTCCCTCTAAAGAATCAGGAAGGCTTTCACACCCCCCTGCCCCCTTCCCCAACACCACCCCCTGCACATCCCCATCCCCCCTGCACCACCCACCCTACACCAGCACCCCCTGCCCCTGCACCAGCACCCCCCTGCCCCACCCCCTCCCCCTTTCATCCCCACCTGCCTAAAAATATCTTTCTTAAAAATCCCCACATTTTAAAAATAAGTATGACAACTCATTTCAAAAAGAAAAGAACATTGAAAAGAATCTCACTTCCTTAAAAAGATACAAAATACATTTCATAGGGTAAAATTTCAACTTCCCAAGTATAGAATTTTAAAAAATATTAACACCATATTTGATAATCTTGAACTTATTTAAAATAAAATTTCACTCAAAATTCATAAATTTCTACTCTATTTTCAAAACACCTCATGAATTTCATCATAAGACCAAAAAATTTCCTAAAATCCAATTTTGTTTTAAATCATTTCCCAAATTATATAATGTAATCAAACACTTTCAAAGCATCGTGTGAAAGTCAAAACAAATCATAAAACCTGTTTTTTTAATCCAAAACATCCGTGAGTACCATTTTTAAATTAATCACGGAAAATGTTTTAAATTAAAATAATTCATGAAATGTATTTTAATTTTAAATTATTTCCCAATTTCTTTTTAAACCTTACTAATCTTTAAAACATTATACATGATATTCGAAATACTTTACAAATAAGCCCCCAAAACCGGTTTTGGAATCAAAAAATTTCAATAAATGTACTTCTGTACATAAAAATTGAAGCACCGAACAAAATCAAACCATAATGTGGCACAACATACAAAATCCATTACAATAAAACCAAAAAATAACTAAATCTTCCTTTGATCTATCTCCCAGGGTTTAAATTTACTTAGGATCCATTGGAAATCAAAATAGGTTTACAAAATAATTCCAAAATTGATGAAAATATGTGCATGACTTGGCCACATGGATTAGCTGACCATACACCAATCATACAATAGCATCTGAAAAATTTCTGAGACCACACACATAGGCTCTATGTATTTTTTCAGACAAAGTGAGATGATGATGATACTTTGGTTCCTTTCTACTTTCACCCCAAATCTTAAATAAATCCCCCAAAGTATCTGATATAACTCGATGGGGATCTAATCATCATTATCAAAATAATTAAAACTAGAATCCAAATCAAAGATTGAAATAACAACTACCGATGGAAACTCAAGTTTTGTTATGAAAAGTGGTGATCAATAAACTACTCGTGACCTACCTATTGAGTCCCGATGATGATAATATCTTCTTTATACTAATACACAATCCAAATAATATGAGAATCCTCTAATACCATTTTGTAGTGAACTTTCCCAGATCAACCTGACATGTCACCCAACCCGGATCTCCACAAGGCCAAAATAATGTCTCTGATTGTTGTTGGATGGTGACAAGTGTAAAGGTATCAAAGTATAACCATTGGTAATGGTTTCACCCTCTAAATAGGAATAACCATATCAAGGACTCCACCCATAAATCCAACATCACTCATCTATACATCGGTCACTCATGAAAAAAATAAATAGTTTCAATATAAACGAAACAATCAAACATAGTATAATATTTTAGAAATAATAAAAGGTAAATCACATCACCACATAATAAAGTAATAAGAAGAATCCCAAGTATATAATAAACTAAAAGAAATATCTAGGTCATCAAGGATTATATATAAACATCCAAAAATATGACCAAACCTGGATCACTACTAACTACCTCTTTATGACCCAAAATCCCCCATACCATCCTATACCATCTATCATCAGACCAACTTGAACATTAACCAAGGTAAAAGAACATAATATGGGCTATTGAAAGTAAACATGAAATTTTCATACACCCATTGGTGTATGCACGATGTGAACCAAACTGTGCCTAATTGGATTTCACTAAGGAGTTTGTATAATTCCTTTGAAAAGACGTTTTATTAAAGATAGTTTAAAATATAAGTAGTGAATAGGTTTTTTTACAAGATGGTGTAAAGAAAAAGTGTAACATGCGATAACTTATTTTATAAAACAACTTCCATTTTCATTTTAAAAGGAAATTATTTCAAACTAAGGAAAAAAGGAGTTTTAAATCCATTAAAAGAGAACTAATCCTTTTCCATTTTTTCCAAATCCATATCTCAAAACCACACCTTTAAATCAAACATTCTTTTATTTAATAATATTCTTCCAAAACTATTTTTTATTTCAGTTTGAATATAAACCAAAACCATAACTGAAATGGAATATAGAAACATAACATGCACCGAGATATCAATGGGAAATTGATAATAATCAATAATTGAAGTAATAGTGGGGATACAAATAAGGCATGGGATGAGATCCTCTAATAAATATTCAAAGAATTATAGACATTATGGGAAACTTATTAGGCTCTAGAATGGGTGATACTAGACCTAGTTCATCATATTACTCATTGAGAGCCTATGTGAAATCAGATCATCCCATTCAGATTCCCCTTTTAGGTCTCTCCACATATAAAATAGACCCCTTGTAGGGTGCTAATCTCCTTGGGCACTATCAAGATAACATACACTAAGCTAGCATCACATGCCGCTAGACCTTCCATTATTTACCTAAGTTCCCATGATAAATCAATCTAGTGGAGGTTGAAAATAAAAAGAATAACAAGAATCGATAAAAAATTATTTTAAATAAATATCATCTCACCTCAAACATCAACTACCTCATAAGAAATAACTCCTTTCACTTCATCCATATCAAAAATAGAATACAAAATCCCTCCTAGAGAGCCACAATTCAAATCAGGCATAATCAAAACAAGGGGAATAATCGATGGACTGATACTCATTATAAAAATATCTTATATAAAGTGAAAATATTCCTTTTCAGAAACCAAATAGGAATGCCAAGTCATTTCAACCATTTAAAAACCGCCTTTATCACCTTCTTTATAAATATTCTATGTGAAAACACACTTAAAATCATTTTTAAAACCAACTACCTTTTCATTCAAGTCATTTTAAAATCCATTAAACCAATTTTATTTAAAAAAATACTTGAAAATAATACCAATACCCAAATGGGTTCAAATACCTTTTGTTATATAAATTGTTTTAAAACAAGCCATATAGGTATTCCCACAAATTCTTTTCATTTAAACCAATTAATTAAAATTTTGAAAACCATTATTAAACCTTTATTCAAAGAGAGAAAAACAATTATAACACTTTTTAAACCCACAATATATATTAAATATTGATTTACTTTGATAAAAAAGTTTTAGAAAACACCAAGCACAAAATGACATGCTAATTAAAGTAAATACACAAAAATACCTACCTCAATCCAAGAATATCTGGTTCAACAAGAGATATTAAAGGTATAATTTCATGAAATGTAAAAAAAATTGTATAGATTTGATAAAACATAGTTATGAATAACTAATAACAAAATAATGAACCCATAATTGTTCATAACAAGGAGGATGAGGATCACCGGGAGTGGGTTGGCCGCGTCAAAGGAGGTGGGGAGGCCACCTAGGAGCAGTTTCGGTGGGGAGAGTTGAGGTGTCCCGCATTTGGTGGTAGTGTCTGGGGAGGAGAATCGAAGATGAGAGATCCCGATGGGGTTTCCTCATTTGGTGGCAGTGAGGGGCACCATTGCGAGGGTCACCGTCGCGAGGGGCACCATCAGTGGAGGAGGATCAGGGAGAGAAGAAGTCGCAATGGGCACCGTCAGGGAAGGAGGGTCGCGCACAGAGGGTATCGGGGAGGAGGGCGCCGCCATGAAGGTCGAGGGTTTGGAGGGTTGTGTGGAGAGGGTATCGTTTAGGAGGGCACCGCTATGAAGGTCGAGGGTTTTGAGGGTCTCACACAGAGGGTATCAGGGAGGAGGTTGCCACCGTGAAGGTCCGGGAGTATCAGGGAAGAGGGTGCCGGAGGATATCCGGGGGTCGCGCGCATAATGTATCTGGGAGGGGAGGGAGGAGGACCCCAATGAATTTTAGAGAAAAAAAAGAGACGACACATTTTAGCCACGCGGGTTCACTCAATCGTGGCTATAGAGAAGCTATAGCCACGAACCTATAAAACCGTGGCTATATGTCCGTGGCTATAACTTAATTTTCTAGTAGTGTGGAAACAATTCGAAATGTCTACCACCTCCCTCTGCTCTCCCAACTCCTCTACCACACCTGCTGCCCTGCAAACCCAGCTTCTCTTGACTCTACCTCTACCTCAGTGGTCCATACACTGCCTCCTTGTTAGCAGTACGATAGGTTGGACAATGTTGAGTGAGATGTTCCCTACCATCACATGAGTAGCACCGCCTCTCCCAAGGCTGACTAGATCCAACATGTGAACCTTGAATTGTAGATCCTATATCTTGGGACCTCCTCCTATATTGTCTCCCATGATATTATCCTTGAGGCTGATGTGATCTCCCTACTTTCGAGGTCTCTGCACCTACCCGTCCACTGCTAACTGTCATCGACTATCTCTTCTCAGCCAAGAATCTCTCCACCACCAAAACCCACTCAAGAAACCCAGTATAAGTAGGAATTCACAGAGGGATAATACTGTCTCGAATGTCTCTATTTAGACCTCACTTGAAGGTCTGATCCTGGAATTAATGATCCTTGACCATATCTATTGAGTACCTGGAAAGGTCGGAAAATCTCGATGAGTAATCATATATTACCATACAAACCTACTGAAGTTGAATAAGCTCCTGTATACACACAAATCTCATCATAACTAAAAAAAACTCCTCCCTAAAGAGGCTCTCGAACTCTATCCATGAAAGAGTCACTTATTCATGAGTCTGGATAGCCAGAATCCAGCATCGCCTTACTGAACCATATAGAAGTCTCACCACTAGGATCACCATTTGATCGGTTTGTGTCCTGACTAGTTTAAAAACTTGGGTCACCATCTCAAGACAGACCTCAGCCACCTAAGGGTAGGGATCACCTAGGAACATAAGAGATCTCTATCTTTGAAACTCGTGGAGCATGCTCATCCTGTGCTCTTTGTTTTCTAGTACTGTGGGTACCACACACTGCTCTATAGGTGGTGGTATAACTAGTGCACCACCTAGAGGTAACATCTGGGAAACTAGTCCATATATTAATGCCTTGTCACTCAGGGGGTCATCCTTGTGATCAAGATGCTGAATCCTAGATGGTATGCATTGTGGAGGCATCCTATAAGAAAACAAGATATAGCACGGTCAATGAATATATTTGGATAGATAACTCAAGAAGGACATGGAACCACAACCCATTCATATATGATGCGTGTACCATTATTTTCCTAGAAACCAGTGTTCTCATGTACCCAGTCAAAAAGTAGGTTATCAAAATCCTGGTGTATGGATACATCGGCCACCGCACCAACACTGGAGTCCCTAGCCTGAAATCCAATCTCGAAGAACTTAACATTTTTTTCCCAAAACCAATATTACAAACTATTGATTCTAAGGTAGGACTGACCTCCTATGATACCACTCTGTCACGAAGCTTCCTAGTGGGCCCATGCCGAAACTCTTCAAGCCCACCTCTAATGGACCAGGGGATGGTGACTAGCACCGAGTAGGCATATCACTATCTTTAGAGGCATTTCCTTAGTACCTTTACGTATACAAACATATCCAAGCCACAAATATTGAAAGGTAAAAACACTATGTAAACCATGCATGCAAACCAATATCTCAAAACTGGAGTAAAATAGTGAAAATAAAGTATAGAAAGGTAAACCAATCCTGAATAAAATCCCACAAAAAGAAATACTATAAACAAGTTCTTGAAACTCATCCATAGAAAACCCTAACTAATATGACATGAAGGTGGGGAACTAAAACTACTGTTTGAGGTCTTAGGAGTACCTCATCCTGTATGATCTCACAAATAACCGTCCGGTCCTAGTCTTCCATGGAATCTATCAAAAGGTCGCTCATCTGTATAAGACACGACACATGTGGGCAAAGCTCATGTAGGGGTGATTATAACAATACCCAGTATGACACCCTGAAACCACAAAGGAATATGAAAATGAAAAGTACGTTCATCTTTACACAAGTATATGTCTACAATATATAAAAAGAACATCCATATATACTCAAATTATACCACACAGTTTAGGGTAATTCATAACCACTTCATACCAACACTGGGGATTCAGTTCTAAAAATTCCACGAAGCACTCATTTGGAAGAACACACTCTTGAGTTCAAAAACACTGATGATGTCCGTCAGATATGTGCTGCTCATCGAGAACCTCCATGAGAGTGAGAGAGAGAGATACACAAAAGGATCTTAAGAGAATATGATACATCAGTGGAGGATCATAACTAGGGCCGTGGAGTATACCAACAACTCCATCTGGAATAACACGCTAAGTAGAGGATTGAAGTTTCGGTAGGATTGGTCATGAAAATACCAAGGAATCTACTTAGGGTATGAAGACTGAATAGAGGATCCCACACCTGGCCTCTCGGGGGATTCCAATAACTATATCCAGGAAGTCTTGCTGAAGGGATTATACTCCTATGAATAGGAAATGATACCAACATACCTTTAGGGAAATGATAAAGAGAAATAACTCCAACAAATCCCATATAAGGTATAGTGGATGAGAGAAACAATTCACATATAAGGGGATGGTGTACAATGAGTAGTAGCTACACCCACTGTGTCCCTTGACCCTGGGTATTACCCATGAAAATGGGCCATGTCACTAAAAAGTCCGAGATAAAACCCACCATTGATCTCATAAGGACCATCTCATCTCAAGGGTTAGAACTCCACATACGGTTCATAAATTAGACGTATAGTTTGAAAGATATTGACATTTTAGTGAAAATGCTTGATCTAGGTCTGACTTGACCCACCATACCCAACACAAACTACTAGCTTACCCAAGCCGATATGGTCAACCTGACCTGACCTGGTTCAGCCCTATCTAGCTCATCTTGCTGGGCCAGTTGGACCACAATCCACAGGGCCCTTGGAGCGTCCATAATTCCTTGTCCAACCCACTGGCACGTGGTCTAGCCTGCTATTCCACATGTGGTCCACTTGACTGCATGATCCCCTGGTCAACACAACACCACTACATTCAACTCGGTCAAACCACTGTATCCACCTCCCCCATGGATTGCACTCACTGTGGGCCAAAAAATGTGGCCGAGCAATGTTTCACATGGCTGGATCTCCCTCCATGTGGCACTGGTGCACTTCGTCTCCATGTGCCGGTGTCCACCACCACCGATGTTGGCTGGTGGTGCCTCACCTTCCGTGGTCCACCGGTCATGATTCAATGATTTGTTTTTCAAAATGGAGACACATATATGATGCTCGGGTCATGTTCTTCACCGCCCTTGGCTCGGATCAACGTCATGATTCATCCTAATGAAAATAAATCACATGAATATATCTCTCAAATTTCTTTGATTTTTCCATCGTTTTCATTGTCGTGCCTCCAGAATGTTGTCCCAACATTGTATCTTTGATCTTAGATATTTTCACCATGAATCGAAGGTGTTAAAATCCTCCATTCATATCTTGTGAAGAAAGAAGAATGCAAAAAAATTATGGGAGAGAGATAAATTCACAATAACACTCAAAGAACAGATCTTGTAATTGTTCTTGTTGGCCTCGATCCATTCATATTAGAACAAATAATGAAGAGGAAACAATTAAAATATCTAAAAAAAATCAACCCCAATAATCAACCCACAAATAAAATCTACAATCTTTTAATATGCATGACCTATAAATCATTCCTTTCATCAATTGATTCATGCTATTCATAGAAAATAAATAATAGGAAATTAATCAAATTAAAACACATTCCTTACATTGAGATTGGATCGACTATTGATGAAGAACTATTGTGTTGTCGTCTTAAATGAGATCCTCTAACTCCACTAGTGCAATGATCCGATCGATCCATCATCCCTGTTTGTAAAGAGGGTTTCATTACCAAGTCTTAGAGGAATTCTAGTGTTATGTTGATAACCCTAAATCCCCCGGAAAAGATTTATTTAAAATTAAACATCGTTGCATCTAATAAAAATATTTTTATTAAATTTTTTTTATTCCCGTCACGTCCAAAATCTACTTTTGATAATTGACCTACACCGGCCAATGTCAGGCCTCATATATGTAATAGTGCCCTCAGATTTTTGATCCAAGAACCTGATTGAAAGTTATTCCACATTTTTAGGAAAACTGATTGTGCATGCTATTAAAAACTTAACATTTTTCAATGAATTATTATGGGAAAACCAGGCCATGAAATCAGATGCCCTCTCAGCACCTGGTCTCAGATTTTTTCCAATTAATTTATAAAAATAATACCATAGAAATTATATTCATTACACTCCTACACTCTTCCTCTCAATAATGATAAGTTCTATAGAGATTCCTTCAAGCTCGATGGAATTGAAAGTGATAAACATGAATAGTGCAAGACAATTGATTCTTCATACTAGCACTTAGAAATCAATTTTCACCAATCAAAGATCAAATTAGTGTGTGTGTATCTATACTAGAGGGATTTTACACATGGATCCTTACACCATAATGAATGTAATATGAAAAGGGTTTTTTAGACAATCAACAACATCTTCATCAGATAAGGTTTCTAAGACCAGATATTAATTTATTCATATCTAAATAAATAAATTATATATTTAACATGAAAGAGCCTCTATTGGGGTTTTGGGAAACTCTAAATCAAATTATTTTTGATTTATCTCCCTCATTAGGCACTTTCACTATGTCTAGAACCTTCATTGGGTTGGTTTCCTAGGACTAACTATTTATACTTTGATTGAATGTATATTTGATGAATTTAATATTTATAAAATACCTTGTTACATATTGCTCATTATTTTGCACAACTTTAATATAATAATGTCCTAATATGTATGTCTCATTAATAAAGTCATAAAAGTTCTATGCTATAATGAGAACCTTGAAATGCTATGAATATTTTCTTAAATACATTTCTACGGTCAAATAATTTTTTTAACGGGACACATAGAATGTGAATGTCTGGTGTGATTACTCATAATCGTATGAGACATATTCTCATGAAGTTCACATTTGGTTAACTCCAAGATGATAAATTATTATAACAGACCCTCTAGTAGGAATTCAACATGTTTTAGTGTCATATGATATTTCAATTTGTGAGTGTGTGTAATAGTACTTAGACTTTAAGATTCTAATTAATACATGATACAACTCATGCACTTGGATGTATTTCATAAAACTTGATGATAAAGTTCATAGTGAAGTTTGATACTTTGGGAATGTCATGAGTGACATGTTATTAATGGATAATTCGAGAAAGGATTTCTCCCTTCCATCTTTATAGAATCATATTTCTTGGCTCTTTTATTGGAATAGAAACTTTATATTAAATTCCATGGTCACAGTGCAATGATGTGTTTATTTTAGATAGTCAAAGAAATACATATCGAGCAAAAATATTGATGACACAGATGTGAAACCTGCTTGATGGGATATTGAGACAAAAAGATTATATGATATAGTGAGCATTGATATGTTCTTTTTTCCATTGTGACATTAAGTTCTTTTTCTTGGGTGTCTTTACCCATTGATAGATAGAAATCTTGGACTTTAAGTAAGCCCACCTAATACCAATGAGAAATAATCATAGAGGGGAACACAAAAAGTATTTCCATTGATATTAATTAAATTCAATTTAAATTATATAATTGGAATATATATATATATTAGGTAGGATTTTTTTATTGAAAAAAATCCCCATATTGTTTTTCTAGGCAGAGGTACTCCATTACATGAATTTATTAGAAAGCCTAGTGGGATGGAATCCCTACATATGGCCTGAATACCCTATATAAAATTATCCTAATACCTTGCCCAATAGGTCCTAGACCATCAGGTCACCATCTCCCATGGGCATCCTCACCACCCACATCAATGTCGTCTGAGTGAGCATCTATACTACCTGCATCGTCATCGCCATCCTCTAGTGAAATAGGCCGTTGTACCAAACATCTCGTGTGACCGTCATCCCCATCACAAATGGCTTGACAACACGCAACTCTCCATCGTCGACTCGTCGACGCCATCAGAGGTCATCTATGTTTCTTGCCTCCACTACCCAATGCTGCATCCAACATGGCCCTGCTACCTTGTTCTGCTCCGCACAATTGATTGGAATAAATATCATTCTCAGGACCGATGAATAGTTTTATTCAAGTTTTATTGATCTCTAATATTCATAAGGTAATAAATAATTTATTTTATTACGTGAATATTTTATAAAAATTTATTCACTGGATTGTGAATAAAATATTTATTTTATTTATTGATGAATAAAATATTTAATAAAATATTTATTTTCATATTCAATAAATATTGAGGAATTGGATTGGACCAAGATCGTATCTCACGATGAATATTTATTTACAACTCATTAAATAATATTTATCATCGTGTGAGATAGTGCATGTTTCATAATAATAATAATAATATTATTATTATATGGCATGGAGTCTAATTATGATTTCTATATTATTTAAGGTCTAATACACAATTAAATAACATTTTAACCTAAACCCTAGCTTTATAAATAGACGGTTATGTCTATTATGTAGGGTTAATCGAGATTTGAGAATCATTATGAAAAATGTAATTCTCTCTCCATTCCTCCTTCTCTCTTCCTCTAAATAACCCAAAGTGCTAGATAGGTTCCTTCAAGCTTGAAGGATCTGTAAGCAACCAACACAAACAATGAAATACAATTGATTTTTTATGCTAGCACTTAGAAATCAAATGGAATTGTTCAGAGATCAAAGGATCATGTGTAAACCACCACTGGAAGGATTCTACACTTAGATCATTATAGTACAATAAAGGGAATCCAAAAAGGGTTTTTTGGATGATCAACAACATCTTCATTGGATAAAGTTCCTAGGACCATGTATTCATTTATTTATATCTAAGTAAATTAATTATAAATTTAACATGAAAGATCCTCTATTGGGGGTTTAGAAAAATCTAAGTCAAATTAATTTTTGATTTATCACCCTAACTATGTGCTTCCTCTATGCTTGAAACCTTCTAGTGGTATCAGATCAGTCACATTTCAAATTTATAATTATTTATTTTATTGTTGATCTATATGTGAAATAGTGGTTACATATTTCATTTAAATATTATTATTTATTTAATCTGGTTGTTTAATTAACATGTATTCTATATTTTAATTATCATCATTCAGTATTTCATTTTCTTGAATTACTAATAAAAAATGAAGAATGACCAGAGATGACATTGGGAAGTGTTAAGGATTCTGGATAGATAACATGAGATTACATGATGTGTAGTTAGATTATATGTCATATACCCAAGTGCACTACACCTAAACATTTCTTGGGATATACGGCGCACCAAGCAGTGACTAGATGTTGTGTATTTATTTCACACTGTGTGTAGACTGAGCCAACTTGGCAAATGACATGTCATATTACACAACATGTAGTTGGAATACATGTCATGTGGTCTATACAATTTAGTAATGAAATTCACACAAACTGTGTGGTCAAATACATGGTCAAAACCGCATGAGATTGATAGCCTAGAGAATTAATGAAGTACATGACGTGTAGTCAATGTACATGACGTTTAGTTCATTAATTACCATGTTTGAAATACATGTCGAGTTCCTCAGTGAGTTACGAAGACACATGATAGGAGATATACATGTCAAGTAGCTGGATTGTACATGTCGTGTAGTCCCACATCCGAGGAACACATCGAGTCCTTTGGTGGGTTGTGTAGATACATAGTAAGAGAGATACATGAGATGTTGTTGGCTCGTACATGTCATGTATTTCATCTAGGATACACGTTGAAGCCCGAATTCTGCATCTTGAGTACACAAAAATCGAGGTACGTGTTGTGTAACTCATAAATGCACACCATATAGTCTCCAAATAAAGGATATAATTAAATTAAATTAAATTGAAAATTGAAATATGAAAAACTTATTATATTGATCGAAACCTGTTGTGTTGGAAATTTTAATAATGGTTTTAAAAAAATTATTAAATTATAAATTAATTTATTGTAATAATCCAAGATTATTGGTTTTACCATTTATTTTCCATAAATGATTTTATTGATGGGTATCTCCAAGAGAATTTGGATGGTTATTAAGATGAAAGGAATATAATTAATTAATTAATTAATGAAATTTTGTTTATCTTAATAATAAATAATTAATAAGAAATGAATGTTAACCAGTTTTACTTTTTCATGTTTGTTTCATGTGTAAGACCATTCATGAGCATGACTAAGACCTATGTATGTGTTGAATTTATTTAAATTAATTTATTTTATAAGTTTTTAATTATTAATTATTAAATTAAAATTATGGTCTTCGTGTTATCCCTCCATACATTATTATGTAGGACCTGTGTGTCCAAGGTTATTTATGTAATCCCCTTAACCAATCCCTTGGTTCCCCTCACCTATGTGTGAGTTATAAATACTTGTAATAAATAGAGTATTCTAAGGAATGTGTAGGGTTTTCAAGAAGGAACTAAGATGATGTCAACCCATGTGATACACAAGTGGATAGGTGGAGCAAAAAATCGTGTCAATATTGACACATGGAGTTTTCCATTAGGTTATAGGTTGATTTATTGTCTACTCAATAAATTATATGTTAAATAAGATCATGATCGGGTAATTTATTTTTTTATATATTATAAATTATTTATTTTATATATTCAATACCATAGTAACATAAATAAATTAATTAATGTGCAATGATGAAATATAAACAAACATATTATGCGTAAATGTTTTATCAAAAACCTTGTTAATCACTTAAGTAAAATCTATTTTATATTTACAAGACATGTAAAAGATAAAATAATAAATATTTACACATAATAAATTAAAATCCCCAAACTTAATATTATGTCAGACTAATCCTTCCATTACTTAAATGGGATTTCAACCATATAAATAAGTGTTTACATGGCCAAAGTATGAACACATTTTTTCATCAGGGAGTTCCCTTCAGAGTTTTGGGTTGACTTAACCAAACTTGTATTGAATTTAATGGTCAAAGTTTGTTCAATATGAATTTGGAGGCAAGTGTTGAGGAAATCATAGTTAGGATTTTTGGATTAGGGAGTCCACTGAATGAATCAAGGAATTGGAAGCCCACAATCAAAAAGAACACTTTCCTAAATACGTTATCATGAATTTCATGGATAAAGTTTGTATCATAAAGAAGGGAAATATAGATCCTTTCCACTAGAATTTCTTGTGTGATGGGACATTCCGAGTTCAATGATGAGGGATTTTGAGACTTGGTAAAATCATTGGAGTCTTAATAAAATTGATTATTATTATATATCACATAAATTATAATCATATAGATTACTAATAATATACTCTTTTATAATTTTATAATAAATTGAAAGTTCATCATCCACACTATCCTTGCGATAAATACTAGAGAAAGACTATATCCTCACTAGAAGTAAATTTTAGGAGTGGTTCATACACCTTCAGGTTGTGTTGTGCCATGAAAATAAATCTTACATACTAGAATCCTCATTACTCACCTTCTTTGTAATGAGGATTCTAGTACGTAAGATTTCCATTAATGGTGTAACACAACCCGAAGGCCTCTAAACCACTCTTGGAAGTTACTTCCAGTGAGAATATAGTATTTCTCTAGTATTGATTAGAAAGATAGTGTTTATGAATAAATTTCCATCTATTCTAAAATTATAAAAGAGAATATTATTAGCACTTTGATTGATTACAATTTATATGAGACATAGTAATAATTAATTTTATTAAGTCTCCCACTTTTTTCCAAGTCTCACCAGCCCTCACCATTGAAATTAGAATGTATCATCACATAAGACATTCTAGTTGAAAGGATCCATATTTTTATTCTTTATGATCTGGACTTTGACCATGAAAATTAGGAGATGGTATTTAGGTAGGTGGTCATTCCATCTACAGGATTAAAATTCCTTGATCCATCGAGTAGACTCCCCAATCCAGAAATCCTAACTGGGATTTCCTTAATACTTTCCTCTAAATATGTATTGAAAAGACTTTGGTCATTAAATTTAATATATGTTTGGTTAATTCAACACAAAAATATCACGAGTACTCCCTAATAAAAGAAAGTGTCCAAAATTTATCCATGTATACAATTAGTTTTATGGTTTCATTCCCAATCAAGAAATGGAAGGATAAGTCTAAATTAATATTAATTTGAGGGATTATAATTTATTATGTGTAAATATTTTTTTATTTCTCTTTTGTATGTCTTTTTAAGATTAAGTGGATTTTAATTAAGTTATTAACCATGTTTTTGATAATAAAATTTCACATAATTAATTTTTTTATATTAAATATTTTCATATTAATTCATTTATTCATGTGATCATGGTATTTAATATATAAAATAAATAATACATAAAAAATAATAAATAAATAAATAAATTACCCGATCATGAGCTTATCTAATGATTGATTTATTGAGATGACAATAAATCAATATATGACCTAGGGGAAAACTCCTTGTATCTATCTTGACACAACTTTCAGCTCCACCTTTGTACCACATGTGTTAGAATCATCTTGGTTCCATCTTGAGCCACCTAAACATGCCTTGGGATACTCCATTTATTACAATTATTTATAACTCACACACAGGTAATGGGAACCAATGGATTGGTAAATGGGATTACATAAATATCCTTGTACATGCGATTCCTACATAATAATGGATGGAGAGATGACTCACAAGAAATTATTTTAATTTAATAATTTATAATTGAAAACCCATGAAATAAATTAAATTAAATAAAGTCAAAAAATACATGGGTCTTGTTCAAGCTCATGAATGATCTTACACATGCAAAAAATACACAAAAGTAAAACTGGTTAACATTAATTTATTATCCATTATTTCTTATTCGGATAAATGTACTTATATTAATTAATTCCATTTACTCTTAATGAACTTGTGAATTATCTTAGAGGTAACCATCCTTAAAAGAATTTTTGGAGAATGAATGGAAGTTCCAATAATCTCAAATTATTATAATAAATTAATCTGGAATTTAATAATTCTTTAAAAACATTATTAAATTTTCAAAAAAAACATTTTTTAATCAATATAATAAGGTTTTTAATAGAGTAATTAAATATTTAATGAAATTTAATTCTATCCTTTATTGGGAGACTGCACGATATGTACTTACGAGCTATAAGAGGTGTACCTCAATTGACGTATACATGCGACACACACTTGGGGATTCAGTGTGTATCTTGGATGGAATACATGGTGTGTACAAAACAAATACACGTTTTGTATCACTCTGTATATGTATTTTCATAACCCGACAAAGGAATGGGCATGTTCATCAGATGTTGGACTACACGACATTTCCAATCCAGCTACATGTTGTGTATCTCGCATGTGTGTGTTCATATAACTCATTGAGGTACTCGACATGTATTTAAGATGTAAAAATTAATGAACTACATGTCATGTATTCCAATTACGCATAATGTACTTTATTAATGATTTTGGCTATCAATACCATGCAGTTTTTACCATGTATTTGACCACACATTTTTCATGAATTTCACTGCTAAACTGTGTAGACTACATGACATGTACGATAGACACATGCCGTGTAATCTAACATTTCATGTGTTAGGTTGGTCATATCTACACATAGTATTCAATAGATGCACTGTGTGTAGTTACTGTTTGGTGCGTCATGTTTCTTGTGACACATCCATGTGTAGTTCACTTGGGTACACGATATGTAATCTGGCTACACACCATGTAATTCCAGGTTATCTAGCCAAAATCCTCAACACTTTTCAATAGAATATCTGGTTTTTCTTCATCTGTTATTTGGAATTTAATAAAATTAAATACTAAATGATGATAATTAAAATGATTAAGGCATGTTAATTAAATAATTGGATTAAATAATTAATAATTTTGAAATGAAATATCTAACCACTATTGCACATATTGATCAAAAATAAAATAAATAATTATAAATTTGAAATGTAACCAAATTGATACCACTTGAAGGTCTTGAGAGAAATATAAATGATTGGTGAGGGTGATAAATCAAAAATCAATTTGAAATAGAGTTTCCTAAAACCCCAATAGAGGATATTTCACATTAAATTTATAATTAATTTATTTAGATTTGAAGAAATGAATACCCGGTCTTAGAAACTTTCTCTGATGAAGATGTTTTTGATCATCTAAAAAACCCTTTTCAGATCACCTTCATTGCATTGTAAGGATCTAAGTGTAGAATCATTCTAATGGTGATCCACACGTACTCCTTTGATATTCAAATGAGACCAATTGATTTCCAGTTTCTAGCACGATGAATAAACTATCTCGCATTGTTCATGTTGATAACTTTCAGTTCCTTTGAGCTTGAAATAATATCTTTAATTCTTCTCATTCTTGATAGGAAGAGAGAATGTAGAATGGATAGATAATTCTATTGTATTAAACAATTCAAAAATATCGATTAAACCTGCATAATAGACATAACCATCTATTTATAAAGCTAGAATTTCAGTTAAAATATTATTTAATTGAATACTGGTATTTAAATAATATTGTAATCATTATTAAACCCCATGTCATATAATAATAACAGTAATATTATCATTATTATTTTTCTATGTGTGATGGATCATACAATGATTAATATTATTTACCAATTTTCAAATAAATATTTATCACCGAACATGACCTTGGTCCACTCTAATTGTTCAACATTTATTGAATACCTGAATAAATATTTAATCAAATATTTTATTCATCAATAAATAAAATAAATATTTTATTCACAATATAGTGAATAATCATTTATTAAATATTCATGTAATAAAATGAATTATTTATTTAATGAATAAATAATTATTTATTACCTTTTGAATATTAGTTATTAATAAAACTTGAATAAAATTATTCTCTAGTAATGAGAATAATATTTATTCCAATAATTAAATTTAAATATAATTTAATCAAGATCAACAAAAACACTTACTGTGTGATGATCTAGGATTCTTTCTCATTGGAATTAGGTGGTATTTCTTAAATTCCAAAATTACTTCATAATCACGGGTCAAGGAACCCAAGTGAAAGAACTTGATTATCAATGATGACAACCACATATGAGCACTCATTGTATAATATAATTCCTTTGTCTCAATATCTCATCAAGAAGGTTTCACATTCATGTAATCAACCTATGTTCTCAATACCTCTTTCTTTGACTATTTTAAATGAACATGTTGTTATAAAATGGAAATGGAATTTAATGTGACACTTCTATTCCAATAAAAGGGTCAAGATATCTACTTTCATAAAGATAAAAGGGACAAATCCTTTCTCAACTTATCCATTAATAACATGCCACTCATGACGCACCCAACATATCTAACTTCACCATGAAATATATCGTCAAGGTTTATAAAATACATATAAGTGCGTAATTTATAACATGCATTAATAATAATCTTAAAGTACAAGGACTATAACACACACTTGTAGATAAGAATATCTTATGACACCAAAACATGAAAAAATACTACTGATGGGTCTATTCTCATAATCTCCCATCTTGGAGGTTACCAAGTGAAAACTTCATGGGAAGAAGTTTCATCCACTTTCGAGTACTCACACCTGATAGTCACATTCTATGTGTCCCATCATAGAATGTTATCCGACTATAGTACTATATTTAATAATGTCGCCATATAATTTCAAGGTTCTCATTATAGCAGGGAACTTCTATGAACTTATTAATATGATAGATACTCTATGGAATTATTTCATTAAATTCATGAAAAACTATTAACAATATGTAAGAACATATTTTTTTAATATTAAAATTCTCAAATATACATGTAATCAATGTACAAACAGTTGGTCCTAGGACACCAAATCCAATAGTAAAAACCCCTATCCAACACATCTTCAAGTCTGTATCTTTCTCACCAAATTATATTGCTAAAGACTCACTGAAACACCTTAGAAATTTATTTTAATAGAATAATAGTCTTGATATCTTTTTTAACACGCAACGTCGATCTTTAAGAGAATTGAGGTATTTTATAAAAAAATACTATTTAAATGATACCGTTATAACATAGTAATTGAATTAGTAGGTATGAAAATGATTAACCAAATTATAAAATATATATATAGTGTTAAAACTCAATAAAAATTTATTTATTAATTATTAGGAAATCAGCACTCAATTTTTTGTGATGTCATTTTTTGCTTCAAAAAGGCATTTTATTCAAAAATGTTTTTTATTACATTTTGTGTGTGGAAATTATAATTAATTTCTACCAATTTTAGATTTTTTAATATAAAATTAACACCATTTTTGAATTCATCATATCAAAATTAACTTAGGTTAAAATTTTGGGGTTTTTTGGAATGATTTATTTTTCAGTGGATTATGAAAAATACCGATTTTTCAAATACTATTATTTCTTTTCATTAAATGAAGTAATTTAAAAGTTACATTATAATTTATATTTGTTATTAAAGTAACATATATTCCATTTTATTTTTAATAATTTATTTAATTCCATTTTAATTAGCAGTATTCATGATTTTTATATAAGTTAATGCTTTAAAATCATTTTTCTAAAAACCGTTTTCATTGTGTTTTATACATTTATATTAAAATTGATTTCTATCATTTATAGAGATTGAATCTTTAAAAATTGATACCATATTTTGAATCAGGAGGTTTATATTTGGTAAATAGATCCATGTTTTGGTCATTATGAATAGTAATCATGGAAAATATTTGTCACCTTAGTAAGAGTAAAATGGATAAAATAGGGTTAAAACTATGAGATAAGGTCTCAAAATCAACTCAAAACTTACATTTATTTAATTTTATTGGAAGAATTCGACAAAATACATACAAAATTATAATATATGTAATTTTTGTTCCATTTTACCTTGATAGTGACATTTATATTATTTTAAATAAAGAAAATTCCAAAATGTCTTTCTCTTACTCTTAAATTTAATTTATTTGTTCACATAGTGATAAAATTATGTTATAAATGAATCTAAAAAATTATTTTGAACATAATTTATTTATTTTTATGATGGTAATTTATTTTTATTTTTTATAAATTTTATAATTATGTTTAAAGATTACGTAACACCGACATAGTATTTGTTCATGTAATAGAAAAATAAAATAAATAATTATAAAAATATTAAAAGTAATATAGTTTGGATGAATTATTGTGTTAAAAAACTTTTATAGATGAATATATCATGTTAGATATTTTTAAAAGATTACAATTTAATTCCATATTTTTCTTGGTGTCTTTAAATTCAAATTAAATAAGTAGTTTCAAAACTGATATTAATGATATTTTAGGAAAGTAATATTTTATTAAATTATTTAAAAAACATAAAAAACATAAAATAGGAAAAGGGGGATAATATGTGCTAAAAAAATTCATCCATTTTCCATTTATGATCTAATTTTGACCTTATAAGTAAAATTATAACCCTTTTAACATTGAAAAAGTTGTTACCATAATTAAGGTTAAAAATAGTTAACGAGGGAGTTATATAAAAAAGATAAGGGTTAAAATGAAATAAAAACTTACTTAATACTCATTGGTTTTTTTTATTTTGAAATTTACCTTATCAACCATGAATATGAGTCATTTTGGACCCATTTTCTAGGAAAGTGATTTAATAATATTTTAAAACTTTGAAAAATTACAATTGTGCCACTCATCTCAATTATGAAAGGGAACCTCCTCCCCTCACTTATTCACACCTCTTTATCCATTTATCTTGACCAAAACCTACCAAAATATCTCCCCAACATCCTTATCCATGTTTTATAGCTTCTGGTATTCCCAAATGACCAACCCTAAGGTCCTTAGGAAGAGATCCAAAGGAGTTTTCTATAAGATAAGATAATCATATTAATGAAGCTCTTTCTTTTTTACCTCTTCTTTTAACAACTTTAATTATGTTCTAAAAATTCCAATATAATAACACAATTATCTCTAATATATTGATATATTATTATTTTTATTCCATAATATTTATCAATCTCTTTCTTCATAAAATGGGAAACAAAACCATCACTCGTGTATATGATGGACTACCGTCTCACGAACCGATGTAATTTTTTTTCCATCACCACCTCACAGGAATAGTCATAATAGTGGAACTAATAAATATATATGATAATTATAAAATAATATTGATTTTATAAATTTAATATATTATATACTTCCTTACCCTTTCACTTGATTAAAAATGATAACGTCGCTCGTGCATATGTATAACTTACCATCTCCATGAAGCAATGTGATTCATTTTCCATGTACACATTTCAAGAATGATTATAAAAATATATATAATGGATAAATATTATATTTATAACATTAATATCATTACGAAGATGGTGAAACTATTTATTATTCACAAGAATCGAAATATCTGTGATGAACCATGCATGAGACAACGAAGCAGTTAACACCTAAAATAATGGTAATATTGAAAGATTATTAACCAATGAGTGATAAGATGTTATAAGAGGATCATATATGATATTATTAATATGAATAAGTTTCTATTATAAATTAATAACATTATTAAAACCATTATACAGTGTAACATTCCCCAGATCGATACTCTCTCACATAGCCAAACCAGGTTAGTTACTGGACCTCAAGTGTGCCTCCTCATACGCCAGAGGCTTCCAACTAGTAGTGGGGGTTTAGAGAACATAGTGGGAAGACTATACCCCCTGGTAAAGAGTTTCAATATGGAATAAATAAAAATATCATAGAAACAAAAATAGTAGAAATAATACAACACAACATATAAAACAAACAATGAATTTTAAACAAACAATCCGTTGATAATAAGATAATAATGTAATGATAGGATAGAATGTGACTAAATGTCATGATAAAAGTAATATAGATAAAATAACAAGCTAATATAGAGAAACTCAAAATACCCCAGCCCCATACCCTACATTGGTCCTGTCTCCATGCTCTAACCCATCCAACAAGCAATAATCAGCAAAAGGTATTTTTCCCTTGTCCAAACTTACATTCTTGTAATCTTCTCAGGTACCGAATGGTGTCCCAAATAGAGTGTGAGTATAACTCATTAGGTTGAAACAATCGTGTCTAAACAAAACTAGTATGATATTAAGTTCATGTAATAAAGCGATAAATAGAAGTATTAATTAATCAATTAATACAGTACAACAATCTACCCACTTCAGCACTATGATAGAGTTTATATGAGCATGTAGCATTACCATGACAACTATAAACACAAGTCCACGACATAATCGCATAAATGGGTAAAATACCTTTGTATAAGAATTTCAACATAACTAGGCCAAGCCCTCTATATAAGGATTTCCGCACAACCGGGAAAGCCCTTTATATAATCATTTCAGCACAACTAGGCCAAGCCCTCTATATAGGCATTTCAGCATAACACTAGGACAAGACATTTATTTAAGAATTTTAGCATAACCAAGACAAGGCCTCTATATCATCATTTAATCATAACTAGGATAATCCATCTATATAATCATTTTAGCATGAAGCTAGTTCAAGTCATCTATTTAAGCATTAGAACATGAATCTCAAAACAAGTCATAACTATAAGAATAACACAACCTAAAATCATAATCCACAATGATAAATTCATACAATTACCACTTATCTTTTAATTAACCTTTAACTTATCAAGTTATGTCTTAAGATGTTATCATTATAGAGTAAAAACCCATATCATATAAAATTATCACTAGTCATTTCAATAAACAAGTAATCTATTTTATAAGGCGAATCTATCACAAGAAATCACTTGAGGTCTCATGTCATGCTAAATCATATTTTAATCCAATAGCTAGTTCATTATTGTTCAAGGGTAGGCTCACCCTATTGGTGGCTGTAAGCCAGGTCTCAAAATTATTGGATCTTAAGGGATCTAAGGATTAGTCTAAACACATGATTATTATCACCCATTATCTCCTTAGTCAACATGCATGGTGTTTTATTATGATCTCATGGTATTACACACACTTTAAGAAATAAAAATAGAAAATAGGGATTTTTATAGAAAACCTACCTTTATCTGGAGATCAAAGTGACACTCTCAATAGGGAAAAGCTAAAAAACAATGAAGGTGAAGGAGATCAACAAGGAAACATTAGATCACACAAGTATCAAGATAAAAACATGGTTCAATGATGATCAAGAGATCACACCGCTATAATCGAGGATATAATAATAAAGAAGAAAACCAAAGAGAAGAAACTCAATAGAGATCAAATTCTATACTAATATGTCCAGAAGAGAAATAATTAATAAATAATCACTTAAATTTTACCTAGGGTCCAAGAGAGTAGGCTGCACCATGATTGAAAATAAAAGCATACATGAAACATGGTTTTAAACTGCTAGTCCTGAGATATCCATGATGTGAATCCCTTTCACAATATGAATTTGTTGATTTATAAGATATAATGAAAAATGAATCTCCTTAGGTTAAAATGACCCAGATTGACCTTTTCATGACATGAACTAGTTTCATGTTGTGTAAACATTTCAGACTTTGAATCAGTTCACGAAATCTGCATGGAGAAGGATTCACATAGTGTAGATAATTCATGATGTGAAAATGTTTGGAAGACAGTTCCGCAAAAACACTTAGAAAATGCCTCGAGTTAACTCAGACCCCGATGGACCTCCTATTAATCCCTTTTCAAATTTATACCCATACTCGATTAATTCAACCAAACATATATCCCCTAACTTTAGGTCATTTTCCATGAAAAAAGATCTCTATTTGCAAATAAAAGGTTCTACCACCATGATTTAAAAGAAGAAGAACCTAACTAAAAGTGGTTCAACCAAAATTCAAAGAGGGATGTACCTAGAAAAAGATAGAATCTTATAACCTCTCCACAATATAACATCACATCCCAGAGATAATCCAAGCATCATTATGGGGTCTTGGTGAAATTTTTTGGCCACTGTGCTTACATATCAGATTCTCTCTTCCAAGTCTCCTCTTGAACACGTCCATGATACCACTACACTTGAACTATAGGTATAATATTTCCATATAAATACTTCTCACTACAATCCACTATCCATATTGGATGCTCCTCAAAGTACTCATATATAATAAGCTTGAAGTTATCAATTTCTATCACATGAAAAGGGTAGGGATGATGTCTCTAAAGTCAAAAAATTTGAAACTCATCATGAATGGAACTGCAGAGCTATAATAGGGCCATTTGGTATGCCACTATGCTGAACCTCCCCACTATCTCAAATGACCTGAAAAACCTAGGCACCAACTTTCCATGTTTCCAAATACATCATTACCCTAACCTAGGAAACACCTGAAGGAAAACATGATGACCTAACTCAAACTCCAGAGGTCACATCCACTGGTCAACATAAGATTTATTCCTGTGTTGTATGGTCACTAACCACTTCTTGATCAATTGGACTTTCTTAAATGTCTTCTGCATGAGACTAGGTCCAACACGCACTGACTCACCTACCATCAACCAATAAATAGTATAATGACATGAACATCCATACAAAGCCTCAAAAGGTTCCACTTTGATCGATGTATGATATATGTTATTATAAAAAAACTCTATGAGTGCCATATGTTTCTCCCATAAACCACCAAAATCCAATACACATGCTCACAAAATATCCTCCAAAACATGAATTGTCCATTTAGATTAGCTATTAGTCTATGGATGATAGGTTGTATTTAGAAGAACCTACAGTTTACGATCCTTTTGGAGGCCCTAAAAAAACCAATTTGTGAAATGAATATCTCTATTAGAAACAATATTCCTTGGAACACTATGCAGTATAACTATTTCTTACACATAAAGACCACCCAAATCATCAAAAGTGAAGGCCTACGTAATGGGAAAAAAGTGTTTTACCTTTTTCAATCGATCTATGATCACATATACTACATCATTCTTATGATGTGTTTTGGGTAATCCCATTAAGAAGACCATAGTGACATCATCCCATTTCCATTCTGGAATGGAGAATGGCTGTAATAGCCTAGCAGGCCTCTGATGCTCATCCTTCACCTAATGATAGGTGAAGCATCTATCTACAAAGGCCAGAACCTCATTTTTCATTATTGGACACTAGTACTATCTATGAATATTATGAGGCATATTTATTAGCCCCAAATATACCAACTATTTAGAAGCATGAAACTTTATCATCATATACTCACTCAATCCCATAGAAACCCATACTTATCAATGTATAAAAAGAAAATTTACTCTACGAAGAGACCATACTGGTAGAGAATACCCATAATATATGTTACCCGTCAAAGCTAATCCCCTAGATTAGATAACTTCTTGGTCTTGATCAGGTCCAAAAGCATGGGTATAAATGATATAGAATTCAAATGTACTCATACCTAGGACTCCTGGACATCTAGATGCATGTATATAAAGATTTTAATCATTCATGACTTGTCACAAGACTCCATAACTACCTCTTATTGCATATTTATACTTAAGGTATTGGCAGAAAATTTTCCATTTATTTGTGTATAAGACATATTGAAATCAAAATACTGCATATACTTGACCCTCCTCTGTTGAAGGTTCAGGTCTCACTGAGAAAAGGTATGCCTGAGGCTCTTGTAGTTCGTGTAAACCACAAAAATATTTCCCAAAATATAGTGTCCTCAACATCTCAGGTCATGTAAAACTATATCTAACTCCATATCATGAGTAGGGTAATTCCTCTGATGCAGTATTAGCTATCTGAAGCCACAAGAAACCACTCGGTCCTCCTACATTAGGACTTCTCCGAGTCTAACTCCAAATGCATCATAGTGCATGGTATATGCCTTACCAAACATAGGTAAGCCGATGATCAGTGTTGAGGTTAGACTACTCTTTAGATCCTAAAAAACTCTCTCATAATCACCTGACTAACAAACTTGACCCCTTTCTTATTCATCTTGGACATTGGTGCTTTCAGATGGGAGAAGTCCTGGATGAAACACCGATAATAACCTGCTAAACCCAGAAGACTCTGAATCTCGAAGAAATTCTTGGGTCACTCCCAAGATACCATAGCTATAACCTTTTTTATTTCCACTAACACTACAACCTATGTGATAACATGGAACAATAAGTGAACTTTATCAATCCAAAAACCATATTTATACAGATTGACGTAAAGACAATGCTCTCTTAATTTACTCAAGATGATGTCAAGATGTTGGGTCTGATCGTATACTGAATGGGAGTACACTAAGATGTATTAAACTAAAACCACCACATTATGATCCATAAAATAATGAAAGATACAGTTTATCAAGGACATGAATACAATCAGTGCATTTTTGAGATTGAACGACATCACCACAAAATCATACAATCCACACCTTCTCCTAAAATCAGTTAGAGTTATGTATGATTGTATCACTCTCAATTGATGATAACCTAAACTCAATTAAATCTTAGAGAAAATAAGACCACTTCTCATCTGATCAAAGATAACATTGATCCATGGAAGGGGATATTGGTTCTTGACCTTCATCAAGTTCAATCTCTGATAGTCCACACACACATGTGAATTACCATCAGCCTTATTGGAGAAAAGAACAAGAGAACCCCAAGTTGACCTACTAGATCATATGAAACCATTAGATTTCAAATCTTCCAACTAATCATTAAATTCTTGATGTTCCATTGGTTCCATCTTGTAAGGAAGGATAGAAGTTGGTTCTACTCCTGACACCAACTTGATCATGAACTTGATCTCCCACTAGGGTGGTAAGATGTAGAACTCATAAATAAAGATGTATTGAAAATGATATACTACTAGAGAAAAATTATCCTGCTGCATAACACCATCATCTAGAGAAATACCTACTTTATGAGCCATGAGAAAATCCAATCTACACTGAATTATTACTACATGACCAACCTAAATATCTCACTCACCCTGGTGAAAATAACTTCATACTTCCGTAGATAGAAATGAAACTACTCAGGGCCTCTCTTATATTCCCTTATGTGATGAGATCCCGATTCATTATATTTGAAATTATACTCAAGAGAGATTTTTTACCTATGACCTAATCTTATAGAAAATACCATCCTAGAAACACCTCACCCTATCATTCTCATCAACTTATAAAGATGGCACAAAACACTAAAAGTCAGTGAAATGTCCAACATATTCCATCACTGACATTCCCTCCTATATTAGGTGAATGAAATTTCACAACTTATCATCCCTAAATGTTTTAGGATAGAATTGAATTTGAAAATTTACCTCAAATTCCTTCTAGGAGAACTCCTGTAGCTTCCAATTTTTCTCTAGAATGTCCCACCAACACTTGGAAGGTCCATGAAGTATGTATGAATCAAGATTCACCCTCCTATATGTGGGTGTATCTAGGTACTTGAAGATCATATGGACTCACTCAATCCAAAACTTGGGTGCCTGATGGCCTCCCTCCCCAGTAAATGTAGGTGGATGCAGTAGCTAAAACTATCTTGTCAGCTTAGACATCGAAGATATAGTGTGAACAATATCCCTTTCAATGCATTGCATAACCCTTAGGAAGCTATCACAGAGATGGTTGTCAATCTTATTCTTATAATATACAGTAATATCCAGTTTAGTTGTGTTAGGAGCATGCTGATTTCCGCTCTCCTGATGCTCAATTAAAAGAAGATGAGGAGAAATTTTTTCTACAAGACAAACACACTCCTTAGAACACTAGATAAACAACAAGGTCAACCTCCATAAGTAACAAAAATAGAGAACTATCATATCATGGTCTCTCTATACATGGATTAACAAGTGAATTGATATGACATAATAGCTATTTTATTCCCTTTTTTCATCATATATAATAGGTATCTTATTTCACATTTCATATAGGAAAATATATAAAATATAATAAATATGTCCCTATCATGAATAATTCATGTCATTATATATATATATATATCCCAACATTCCTACCATGATGTATTCATACTCATCTTGTTCCATATCGGGATAACATCACACAACATGCGAGTCACCCTATGTGAAATAATATCAATCGTAACAAATGAACAACATGAACAAAAATACCATCCCTGAGTACTCGACTTTTTCCCCATACATGGGTTACATACTCCCATAAAAAATATCATTTCCAAGTCCCAACACATTCCTAGTATCCTTTATACCTTTCCCAAATAGTAAAACAATCAAAAAGAAAACCATATATCTAATACCACTATGTAACATCCCCCGATTTGACACTCTCTCATGTGGCTAAACCGGGTTGTCTATTGAACCTAAAATGCGCCTCCCTGAATTCCATAGGTAGATGACTAGCAGCAGGGGTGTAAAGAACATAGTGGGGAGACTATACCACCTGGTTTGAGATGAAATATAGTAGAATTAAACAAATATCATAGTAATAAAAATAGTGTAAACAATAAAACACAACAGATAAACCAAGTAATAAATTTCAACTAAACAATCCAATGATAATAAGAGAATAATGTAATGATATGATGGAATGAAACAAAATGTCATGCTAAAATTGATACAAATAAAAGAAAAAGATGGCACAGATAAACTCAAAAGACCCCGGTCCTGAACCCCACATTGGTCTCATCTCCAAGCTCCAACCCATCTATCAAGCAATAATTAACAAAAAGGTCATTTTCTCTTGTCCAAAACTATATCCATGTAATCTTATTGAGTACCAAAGGGTGGCATGAATAGGGTGTGAGTATAAATTAGTAGGTCAAAACCACAATTTCTAAACAAAACTATTCTAATAGTAAATGCATGCAATAAAGTGATAGACAAGAGTATTCATTAATTAATTAATATAGTACAAAAATCAACCTACTTCAGTACCATGCTAGAATATCTTTGAGAATGTAGCATTACCATGCCAACCGTAACAACAAGTCCATGGAATAATCAAATATTTGGGAAAAATCCCTCTGTATAAGCATTTCACCATAACAAAGCCAACCCCTATATATAATTATTTCAGCATAACCAGGCTAAGCCCTTTATATAATCATTTCAACATAACCAGTCCAAAACCTCTACATAATCAATTTAGCATAACAGCAGGACAAGCCCTTTATATAGTCATTTTAGCATAACTAATCCAATCCCTCTATATAAGAATTTTAGCATAACTAGGAAAATCCATTTATATAATTATTTCAATATGAAACTGGTAAAATCCCTATATATAAGCATTACAACATGAATATCAACACAAGTAATAAAGGAAATAATAACACAACATAACATCATAATTCAAAATGTTTAATTCATCTAATTACCATTTATCTTTCAATTACCCTTTATCTCATCAAGTTATGTATTAATCTATTATCATGCCAGTGTATACACCCATATCATATCAAATTATCACTAGTAATTTCAATAAACAAGTAAGACATTTTACAAGGTTAATCTATCATAAGTAATCACCTTAGGTATCATGTCATGCTAAATCATATTTTAAGCCAATAGTCAGTTCATTATTGTTCAATGGAAGGCTCTCCCTATGGGTGGATGTAAGCCAAGTCTCAACATTATTGGATCCTATGGGATCTAAATAGATATCTAAACACATTACCATCATCACCCATTATTATATTAGTTAATGTGCATGGTGTGTTGGTGAAATCGCTTGGTATTGCACACACTTTAAGAAATAAAAGTAGACCATAGGGATTTTTCTAGACCACCAACCTTTATATGGAGATCAAAGATACACTCTCAACAGGGAACACCAATGAAGAAGAAAGGCGAAGGAGATCAACAAGGAAAAACTAGATAACACCATAATCAAGTGAAAAACCTGATTCAATGACAGTAAAGAGATCACATCGCTATAATGGAGGAGAGTCGAATAATGAAGAAAAACAAAGATAAGGAACTCTCCAAAGATCAAATGATATATTGAGACATTCAGAAGGGAAGGAATCAATCCAAACTCTCATAGAGTCTTCATAGGGTTTAAGAGAGCAGGCTTCACCATGAATAAAAATAAAATCATTCATGTAGAATGGTTTTAAACCAATGGCCTCAAGATATTCAGTATATGAACCCCTTTCACAACATGAATTTATAGATTTATAACATAATCCAAAAAACACATCACCTCAAGTTAAAATTACCTCAGTTGACCTTTTCACAATGTGAACCAATTTTAAAAAATTTAAATTAAATGCTTGGACCCCAGTTACCCAGAGTCGGTGCATTATTACATATCATTGGCATGATATAAGTAATCATGTACTGAAAGAATGATCAATTTAGTAGCCCTAGAATTACTAGATACACTCATAAGTTTTACATTACATCATGAAATAAAAACATCAACAACATTTTTCCCCTTTTGAACACACTTATGTCCTTATCCTATCCATATAGGTCAACCAAAAAATACTTCTTCACATCCTGGGAAAAATAAAAAATAGAAATCGGTGAGTTCAGATGCTCAGTAAGGATAACAATATAGTGGAAACTTTTGTAAATAAGCATAAACATTTAAGGCAATGTATAAGACTACAACAAAATCCTTTTAAACTTAAACTTCAGCATAATATGGAAAATATAAAATAAAATAATTCCATTTACTTATTCCCATGTATATCCTAATAGTCGAATAATCACATGAAATATCAATAGCCACTTTCATAATGATGGAATGAATAATTATAGACTTCATAACCACATAGTCAAGGACTTGTGCCAAGACTACAAATAATATTTTGTCAAGGCCTTGTTCCAAGACACTAGTTTTTCTCATGAGACCCACTGATTCATCGAGGATCTATAGCAGGCTCCACTCGTCACTTACTAATTCCAATGCATTCCTCATATGAAAAGGTTTAAACATAACATAAACATTCATTTTAAAACTAGCATACGAAATGTCAATACTTTATCTATAAATCATGAATGGTGTAAAAATAACACATCCACAGTAAAATATATCACAAAACATTAAATATAATATGGAAGTTTTGTATCATAATAAATCAACTTCAAACAAAATTAAAATCCATCAAAGGATGTTGACATAGATGAAATAAAAACTTTTTGAGAGAAATATCTCTTTCTATTTTGAAATAATTTAAAACTCATGTAATTATAAAAGAAAACATTTATTTTAAAAATATTCTTATAATATTTTAAGGGAAGATTCGACGATGTTATAACGGTGGAAAATAGCCGCACTCGTCATATAAGTTAAAAAAAACATTCCTACCTTAATTTTTTTCGAAAAGGTCATAAAGTACCTTGTTTGGAAAACGACGGAAAGATTACTTTCAAAACATATAAGGTCAAATAAGGGTATAAATGAATTTAACCCATATTATAGTAAATGATAAAAATGTTTTGAAATACATTTTTAAGAAAACATTGATGTGTATGATAAATAGGTCGCAGTAGATACTTATGTAAAAACAAGCTCGGATAATAAAGAGATTGTGAAATTAACCCTTACCTTGTAATTTTCCTTAGTTGATGGTATTTTAACCTCCTTTATAATAGTTAAAACATTTTTATTAAATTATAAAATAACTATATACATAAATATTATATCATATATGATCTTATAATATTTCTTTGTTAATAATATTTTGGTAGTATCATCGTTTCGGGTGTTAACTGATTCATTTTCCTTTATATTCTTGGTTATGTAAGACATGTTTGTTTGGATATGATGTATTTTCTTCATATAAAGAATGATATTATGTTCATAAACATTATTTATAATCATAAAATGAAAATTATTCTTGAATTATTACGATGGGGAATGAATCTCATCGCGTTTGTGGAGACGATAATCCGTATGTACGCACGAGCGACAATATCATTATATTGATGGAAAAATCGAATGTAATTGGATGGTATATCATATATAAAAAATAATTAAAATGTTATATTTATTATTTAAATCAGTTATACTCATTATTATACCCATCCAAATTATAAAGTGTTTAAATAACAAACTACACCATGACGTGGAGACAGTAATCCGTACGTACGCACCTATGGTGACTTTGTCATTTATAAGATGGATAGAATAATGAATATGGTTGTACCATTATTATAATAAAATCACAATATATATAAGATACTGTATTTATTATTTTATAATGGAAGCAACAAAGAAATAGTAAGTGGAAGAAGAAAATAACCTGAAAGAGGTGATGAAATATTTACCTCTTTTTTCGGGTTCTTTATTTTTATTTGATCAAAGTGCTCCTTTAGTTGGATTTATGACCAAAGGAAGGCCTCTAGGATGAAGGGAGGGAAATTTGGAGGATATTTAGGTAGTTTTTGGACGAGCCAAAAGGCTTTGGATGTGTGAAATTAAGAGAAGGAAAAGTGCCCTTTTATAAGCGAGGTGAGGGTCACTTTAGGAAAAGCTTGAAATATTATTTTATAATAAAATAATTTTTGGTTTATAATGGCTCAAAAATGAATTATTTAAAGGATAAGGTGGGTATGGGTCTAAAAACTCTCAACCAATAGGTTTTATATAGGTTTAGGTCATCATATTAACCTTATATTTTAGATTTAACTCTTAGTTAAATAGTTTGACATTTACCATGTCTCTTTGTATTTTTATATTATATTGTTAATAAACTTACTATAAAATACAAGAAAAACCCATGTGGTTTATTATTAATATATATAATATTATATAAGTCCTTTGTATGATCCTTAAATTTTTAGGAATATTATATCAATTAATAATATAATATTTGTTTTAAAAACTCAATTATGTCAATTTTGACACTATTTAGTATCTGATTTTTTTGAAAGAAATAAAAATTTTATCACTTAAAATAAAATTTATTTAACCAACCCTAACATGTCATATTAACCTATAAAATTGGTGGAATTCATCCAAATTCTCAATTTACATTTATTTGGACATTTATAATATCAATTATTTTAATATTTCATTAATAAGGTAATTACTGTATCATCATTGTGTCATAAATAAATTAAATTATATAATGTATAAAAATTATAAATAAAATACCATTATGTAGGAAATATTTTTATATTTCTAATGAATATTTATAGTAGAATTTATATTGTGTGTAACCCTATATTAAAAATGGTTTAGTTATTAAATTTTGAATTTAACTCTTTTAACTCTTCTTTAAATACGATAATAATAAATGTCCTAATCTAATCCAAGTGGACCAAAGAGGATAATATTTTATTCTTAAGGTTTTTCTTGGTCTAATTATACTTATCCAATAGAATTAGTACATGTGTTAGGGTAATTATGATATCATTTTTACCCTTAATTACCCTATTTACTTTTAACTGTGGTAAATAAAAGTCAAAAGTTACTATTCACCAAAAATTATTTTCATCTTATTGAACCACATTTTACTTATTTATGTTAACCATGTCTCTCGGATTTTTAAAATTAAACTCACTGAAGCGGTAAAATTAGGTTTTATGCAAATTTTCAAATACTCATAGGAGGCGGGAAAAAGACGGTAAAAAGTTCGATAAAATTTTATATATCTAAACTTATTATAAAATGACTCCAATGAATTACGTTGGAAATATATAGGTATTATGTATCTATTTGTACCTAAAATAAATTAAAATAAGATAACTAATTATTTAAATAAAAAGTCAGTTTTAACCAACAACGCAGTGTTTTTCACTATTCATAAAAAATTGAAAGTTTTCAGAAAAATACCAAAAATTCTCCCTAAGCTAATTTCGATATTCTGAATTCAAAAATGAAGTCCATTTTGAAAAATAAAATTTATAAAATTTTAAAAAGTGGGTATTAATATTCATAACAGCTAGTTTGATTGGTCATAGTGTGTTAGAATCTCGAAGTTGCGTACAGTGAAATCTATTGCATTATTCAAAGGGAAACATACCATGGAAGCTTGGAGTGTTACAGTAAAAATTTCACACTTTTAACCAGTTCATGAAATTTTCTCAACAAATGATTCACGTTATGTAAATAGTTCACTACATGAAAATTCCCTATAGATAGTTCTACATAAACACTTAAAAAAATTACTAATTAAAATTAGACCCCCAAATGACCTCTTTTTAATACATTTTCACATTTATACCCGGACTCCATTAATTTTAAAAAATTAACATCCCTGAACTTTAGGTCATTTTTCCCAGAAAAAGATCTCCATTTCCAAATAAAAGGTTCATCCATAAATATTTTAAAAAATAAGAATCTAACTAAAAGGGGTTCCAGTAAAACTCAAATAGGGTTGTACCTAAAAATATATGGTATCTTACATATAGGTTGTTAAAGTACCTTCAAATAAGGGGAATCATGTGGTAAGGGGTTTCATAACTCAATTTCTTTTTATAAAAAGATATTACTTCTTCATTGTATTCGATATGATAATATTACAAGTGTGATAACCTATAATTATTTTATGTTGTATTTCCACTTGTTTTATTTGGATTTACATATAATTAAAATAATCACTTTATTGATTTATTCTCACTTAAATTATACAATCTTTTAAAGGTATTTCTTCTCAATTTCCCCTATATTGAGAAATATTTGGTATTATGTACCTAGTTAATTTTATGAGGTATATATATAGACCCTTTGATATATTTAACATAAATATCTATTTATTAGTGATGATTAAAATTTAAATTCAAGTTACTTTTCAAGTGGTTACAATTTATATGTTACCAAAGAGGTAAGAATTTATTTTAGAATCTCATTTTTTTGGGGTTGCATATATTTTTCATTGAAGGAATATTATAACCTATCCTTCATAAACTCTATAAATTTTCTTATCCTCTGGATATTTAAGGAGTTTTCTTATTTTCTTACAACTTTTCATCTCTTTGGAACTTTAATCAAGAAAATAAATTTTTAAAAGAAAAACTAATCTTATTTCTCTTTTTGATTGAGTATATTTTTCTTCCATGTCTATATTTTTCAAAATTATTTTACAAAAGTCACTTTAATTTACCCAAATTATTTATTAAGTACATTTTTAGTTTTATCTGAATTTTTACAAGGTTTTAATGGAATCTTTATATTTTTTTGAAAGGGTCATTTTTGAATTTCAGTACAAAAATTCAAAATGAAGGTTTCTTTTTAACATATACATTATTAATGGAATTTATTCCTTTATAATCATTTTATTATGATTAGATTCTTATATATGTTTTAAATGGTTTTAAAAACTAAAAATATTTAATCAAATCTCATTTTAATGTTTCACTTCCATTTTCATTCATTCTCAAAAAGTCATAAATTTATTTCGAAACCTATATTTTTGATGAATTTATGGTCATATTTTATCTCTCCTTAATTTTTGTGGTCACAAAATTCCTCTTAAAACATTCGTTTTCTTTTGATAATATTTCATTATACATTACATTTCTCTTAAGTATCCACATTCTTTGTATCATGAATATGATTATTTTTTAAACCGTATACCATTTCTAAAAATGACATTTTACTATAATGGTTTATGCATTCCTAGACAATTATTTTACCAATTTGGGTGTTGGGAGTGTTTCAGAAGAGGATTTAGGAGGTTCTGTGCAAGTTGGAGCAGCAAGAGAACTATAAGAGGTAATTCACTTCATGAAAGAAGAACTCACAACATGAGTTGGTGATTTATAGCATGTGTAGCCTTTGAACTCAGGGCTTCTATATAGAAGTATGGGAGTCCATGAAATAGATTCACACCATCAAATGGGAATTCATGATGTGAGAGTAATTTAGCCTAGGGAACCATGAATTTTGGTGAAATTTGGAAACATGGAAAATTCATTCCATGTAATGGTTCCACAAGTTGTATTTTAGGGCCCAGTTGAATTCACGACATGAATATGGGATTCACAACATGAATAGGGTGACTTAAAACCTATTTATAGGTTAGATGTGCAACCAAAACCTCTTATTCAACTATCATTTCCTCTCAGTTTTCAAAAAACCCTAGATGATTCTGGAGGATCTTCCATCCCCTCTCCTACAGCATTGGTACTTGGGTTTTGGTGGTTGTTCCTTAGCATTCCGTGGTGAGTTATTTTTCCTTCCCCATTGTTTTACTTATGTTCATATTTAGTGATCCAATATGGTGTTGTGGTTTCAATTTGGGGGTGAGTTGTTATGTGATTTTATGATCCTTTAATGTAGTATAGTTTGATCCATCATTTCCTTGTGTGGTTCTAGGTTATGGGTTGTTTCTTATTTTCCACATGGTTCATAGTGGGATCAGAAAAGATTCTTTGAGCTAGGGGATCCTCATTATCACTCTTTTACATTATATGTGTGATTATTTCATGTTTTTTATTTACTTTGGATGTATATTAAGGTTTTTATAATAGGATAATGAATTTTCATAACTTAAATTGATGGGTATGTGGGAGATATCACATAATTTATTACTTTGATATTGTTACTGATGATATTATGCTATGTTGTTATCTTGATGAAAATAAAGTTTGTTGGGAACATTTCTTATGCATTAGATGATATGAGATGAGAACCTTGTTATGTTGTTTTGTGATCACACCCTAGATAAAAGTCAAAAGAACATATATATGGCTAAAAAATTGGATGTCCATGGAATCTAGTTTTTGTGATAATATCGACGATAATGTGATGAAATCCCTTGAATAAATGTGGAAGCCGGGATGTGTGATATTGTGTGTGGTTGTATTTTTTGTGTTTTATTATGTGTTTTAGGATATTGTGTGGTGATGGAGGTGACTGAATTGGTTGTGTGATGTGTGGGTCTATTATGCGGTGGTTGTTTGGAATGGATGTGATGAGGTTGGGGTGTGTGATGTGGTGAATAGTGGTTGTGATGTGATATTGTGGTGTGTGATGGTTGTGGTTAATGATGGTTGTGGTGTGAGTTTTTTGTGAGGTGTGGTGGTGTTGTAACTTGTGGCAATATGGTGTGATGTAAAAATGGTTAATGTGGCAGGATGGTTTGTCAGGTGTAGCGCAGAAATGATAGTTGATGTGAGATGTAATACTTGTGGAATGGAATGGTTGTGTTAGTTTCTTGGTTATATATGGAATAAATTGTGACATTAAAATGAATTGAAATAGTATAGTAAATAAACAATATGGAATGTGAATGGATGTGTGGTAAATGGATTAAATGAATAGAATGGTAAAATAATGGGCAATGTAAATGTGAATGAAGTGTCTTGTAATTGAGAGTGGAAAATGTTGTGTGGATTTTGTGGTTGTGGTAAGGTGTTGCATATAGTGGTGGAAGTGGTAGTAATAATGGATGTTTGGTATGATGGTGGTGATATAGTGTGTGCATGTACAATTGTTGGGAGCCCATAGGTTGGGTATTGTGTGCTATATATATGTCTTGTATTTTATTTTAATTCTATACACGCCCCACTTGAGTTGGACAAACTTAATAATTCTCAAAGGTTGTTTCTATAAACATCTGGGATGGGGGTGATAGAGATGGATGCATACCTCCTCTTCTCCACTCTTTCTTCAGCTATGATAACCTAGGTGTATTCGAGTGAGATGTGGTGTGATATCTCAAGTGTATTCAAATGAGATGAGATGATGAGGAAATGATGTGATGTGATGGACCAGGTGTCTTCGGGTGGAATGTTATGTGATTTGATATATGGTGGAGGTCATGCATGGTAGAAGGAGGGAATGCAGTTTATTTCCTTCATGTTCGTGATACTTTATTTCCCTTGTTATGTGGTGAGATGTGGTGTGATGACCAAGGTGTATTAGGGTATGATGTGTTGTGATGACCCAGATATCTTTGGATGAGACGTGATTTGATGATACCTGATGTTAACACCAGATTATAGACCTTACGAGGGTGGGGTAGGTTAGGATGCATCCCAACCAACATAATAGATGTATGGTATGTGTTGTGATATGTATGGAAGGGATGAGGGAATAGGATGTTCGACGTTGGGGTGTGAGAGTGGAAATTTAGTGGGGAATCAGCATCGAAATACCTTGCTTTGTTATGATCTCAATGCTATATTACTATATTGGATGCATGATTTGGTGAGTGATACATGGTGAGTTTGGTATAGGTTAGTTAACTAGTTTAGGTGCTTGTTGGTTCTTCTATTTTTTTACTAGTGCATTAGCTTGTTTTTTTTTTCACATTCCACTTGAGACCTTGATTATTTCCCTACTTAGTATACATGTTATGATCATCCTTTGTATATAAACTATTTTTCATGTTTCCAAAAGAACTTTGGGGACCGAGATAGACATTTCTAGCTTGGGTTTTGGTGCTACTATTGAGTCACTACCGTAAGACTTTCATTTTAATATATATATTAGAGAATTTTATTTTATTGGTTTATTTATATTCATGCATTATGGGATAGTTTGGGTTTACTTTTATATATGCTAGATTTTTTTGGTGGTTGTTACTATAACAGCTTGAGACCCATTATTCTGGATCTAGTATAAAATAATATTGTATATTTTTTTATAAAAGAAACTAAAAATATACAATCTATTATACATCTGAGGATATTTTCTGGTCTAATCTTTATAGGAAAAGGAAAAACTGTTACAAAACATGAAAGTTAAATAATTAAAAATAAATACCTATTTTTTACTTTGCCCGTGATAGATCCTTAATGAATCTAAACTCCTTTAAATCTTATAATGATCCTATGAAAAACATTTTAAAACATGGGGTGAGATTAAATTTTCCAAAAATGGGTTTTAAAAAAAAACCAGTGAAAAACATTTTGTAAGTACTATTTGAAAAACTCTTTCATTTTTTTATATCTAATATAACATTTAATAAATACTGTTCAAAAACAAAATTTCTAAAGTTTTAAAAAAATATAGAAAATTACTTTCCAAAATCATTTGAAAATACTTATGGATTTGAAAAAAATATTTTGAAAAATACTTTTCTCAAAATATAAGAACCTTTCCTTTAAATTTTAAAAACCATTCTTTTTGAAAATAATAACTTTTAAGGAAATTAAATGATAATTGGAAACTCTTAATAAATCCATATGGATACTTTCTATATAAATTTTTGGATAAGTTCTTTTTGAGTGTATGAGTTCACTCCCCATCCCTCATATTCACTTTTGATACCCAAGTGGTGAGTTTTTATAAAAAAAAATTTAGCGTGGATTTTCTCATTTTAATTTCCATTAAAACCTCATTTCAAAAACTATATAAATTATTTTCATGAGAAAATAATTTCATATAAAATATAATTTTGAAAAAAATACATCCTTTTAGAAAAAAAACTTTTCTTCTTTCATAATTTTTTTGAGAAATCCATAATTTATAATTGATATTTTGAAAAACAGTTTTTATAAAGGAATATTTGATGCACATGCTTATATATATATATATTTATAATTTTATGAAATTTCATGAATAAATATAATTTATGTCCATAATTAGGACCATGAAATACATTCATATGTTTTAGTGGACAGTTCATGGATATAATGATAATTTTAAACATCCATTTAAACTAGAAAATAATTTTATTAGAATAGAGGAACATGAAATGATACAATTTACTATTTAAAAAATTCACCTTTGAATAAGAAACAAAATTTCTATTTTGAATGACTTAACTAGTGTGAAATTAAGTATTTTCAAACATCATTTCCATACATAAATAATAGCTTTAAGTAATAAAAATACATCACATAAAGTAATAGTAAGTTTTCATTATTATTCCTTACATAAAATAATACTTTGAAAATATATATTCTTACTTACATAAATAATCGTAAACACTTTATTTTGAAATTAACTATTCCATTTACATAACTATAAATTTTAAAATAATAATTTTAGAAATCTAAAACCCTTATATAAACATGGGTTTTTTGAAAATAATAATTTCTTTTTGTACATAAAATAATAGAAAAAATATAAAACTTTAAAATTGAAATATACTTTTGAAATCAAACTCGAATAAAATAATAATTTGAAATTAATATTTTGAAAATAAAAATCCCCACACATAAAATAGAAAATTTTCAAAATAAAACCACTCCCTTACATGAAAGTGGTTTTAAAAATTAAGAGGGACTCTTTAAAAGTAATGTTTTATAAAAAACACCACTATTATAAATTTTAAAAAAATTAAAACAATATAATCATATAATTTTTAAAATAAATAATTATCCCCTTAACTTATGTTTATGATTAAATAATCATCGCAAAAACTCCTAAAAATTCATCTCCCCTTTACCAGGCCATGAATACATATTTTGGTGAAGGGAAACAAATAGGGTTTCAATTGATGAACTCCCAAGGAGATATGACCTCTTATTTAAGAGTAAGGAAAATGAATTATATGGAAATACATTTAGAGAAGAAGAGTGGTGACCTAAAAACAATATCTCATTCATCCATTTCTCCTCAAAGAGTTTTCTTATGGAAAAAGGAATAAATGAAATCCACTTATTCATTTCCACTATTTTAAATTTCATTTTATTATTTTACACTTTTATATTATTGAGTTAGTAGATGACAGGATCTAGCTACATTTTTGGGTAGGTATCATCTTACTCAAGCCTTCCCATATTTGTGGATAGGGAAACACAGATGGTGTGGCTGGTCGAAATTGGTTTTCCAATGGGGATCATGTGTTCTCAGGTTGAAACGATAGTGTATTTACCGAGTGGAGAGGGTGGTGGTCATTGTAGATTACGAATCTGGTATGAGAAGATGGTGAGGTGACTTATTTAGTACTATAACCTATAAGTGATAAGTTAAAGACAACGCGATGAAATAATCTAGTCCCCAGAAAACACATGAAAGTATAGGCTTCAGCTGATGTGACTGTGTCAATCAACAGCAAGGAAGACAGTGATGGTCATCAGCGAGGCTATGTGGTAACTGGTGGTGGTGCGTGATCGATGGGGTGACGCTGATCAGTGTCTCACAGTGGTCATATGATGGAGGAACATGACCCCCACCCTCATAGGAATCATTTTTTTCAATGGTTTTCTTATATGTACATATATATTTATATATACTTAATGTAAATTCATATATATATATATATATATATCTGTATATACATTAAAAACATGCATTGTTCTATCACATATTATTTTATAATCAAATCATCATAAATATTTATTTAACTAATAAAATATTTTTTTTCATTATATATATATACATATATATCACAAACTATTTATAATACAAGAAATTGCAATTCAATTATCTACATCTAATTTTTGATATCACTTGTATAATCAAATTTTATTCTATAAATTATTTTTTTCTAAGTTCTTTTAATAATATTTAGTGCATTTATCTCAATCCAACATTTTTAACAACTTTTTTTCTTTATTTTTTGTATCTCTATATATATTGGTGTGTGTATATCTTAACATTTCATATCTCGTTATAATTATTATATCATTATATATTTTAAATTGGTAAAATTATGTTAATTTTAAAATAATATTTCATGTATCACTATTAGATTTAATTTTCATCATAAAATATATTTATTTTTCATTAATATATTGACCTTAATAATGTATATGTTATTATAATATTTATAAAATTTTAAACATGTATTATTTTTTTCTATCAATATATATATATATATATATTATATACATATATTCATAACACTTCTATAATCATTTATTTCAATTCATGTACCTTAATGATTATATTATATAAACCATAGTACTATTATTCCACTTCAATTTGATAAAGTTATATTTACCATCAATTAATATTTTGTATTTCTCAAATTGTATTATATTTTATAAGTCATAATAAATATCATTTTACCATATGAATTTATAATTGTAATTGAATATATTTTCATATAAAATAATTTCAAATCTATATGGTATATCTATATATATATATATATATATCTATAATATGAATAATTTAATTTGATTTATTCCATAATTTATAATGAAAAAATAAAATATATATATAGAAATCTTGGGGTGTTACATTCTACCTCCCCTTAAAATAAATTACACCCTTGAAATTCTTTCATATTGCTTAAGGAAATTCTAAATTTCTATTTTTCATATTTGAGAAAACTAGATTTACTAAAACTTACATATTCATAAGAGTCAATTAAAATTTAATTACATATAACCTCAAAGAAAATTTCTATCTCTTAGATTATCCTTAAACAAAAACACATAATCTCCAAATTTGTCTAAACTATTCCTCTGATAAAAAGTATAATAGTTTGAGACTCACTCTTCCAGATCTGGTATAAAATAATGCTATATATTTTTTTTAAAAGAAAATGAAAATATAAAATCCATTATATATATAAGGATATTTTCCAGTTTAGGTTTTGGATTAAAAGTATTAACCATTACAAAATATTAGAGTTTAAAGAACTATAAATAAAAATCCATTTTTACTTTGATCGTGTTAGGTCCTTAATGAATCTAAAATCCTTTGAAAATTATAATAATCCTATGATTTTTTTAAAATGTGGGAAGTGAATAAATTTCATAGTAATGAGTTTTAAAAGACCTAATGAAAAACGTTTTGTAAGTACCATTTAGAAGAACTTTTTTAAAAACATTTTTATTTTTTATATCAAATATAAAAATTTGATGAATGATTTTCAAAAATATAATTTCTAGGGTTTTAAAAATATATAGAAAATTAATTTTAAAAAAACCTTTGAAAATATTTATGGATTTGAAAACCTTATTTTGAAAATAATTTTCTAAAAATATAATAACCTTTGAAAATACCTAGATTTCTCCCTTAAGTTTTTAAAACCTTTCATTTGAAAATGATACTTTTATAAAAAGTAAATTAAAACTAGAAACCCTTAATAAATACATATTTCCATTTTATGTATCTCTTTTGGGATAAGTTCTGTTTAATCCTATGGGTTCACTCCTCATTCATTATATTCAGTTTTGATACTCAAGTGCTGAGTTTTTATAAAACCATTTTTTTGTTAGAGTTTATTTTCTCATATTAATTTCAATTAAAACCTCATTTATAAAACTATATAAATTATTTTTAGGAGAAAATAATTTATATAAAATATACTTTTGAAAAAAATACATCTTTTTAGAAAACACACTTTCCATATTTCACAAAAATTTGAAGAAATCTATAATTTATAATTGATATTTTGAAAAACAATTTCTATAAAGGAATATTTGATGAACATTATTATATATATATATATATTTATAATTGTATGAATTTCAAAAATAAATATAATGTATGTCCATAATTATTATTATGAATTACATTCATATATTTTAATGAATAAGTCATGTATAAAATGATAAATTTAAACATCCATTTGAACTAAAAAATAATTTTATTAGGATGGAGGAACATGAAATGATAAAATTTATTATTTTAAAAATTCACCTTTTAATAAGACACAAAATTTACATTTTTAATGACTTAATATGAAATTAAGTGTTTAGAAACATCATTTATATACATGAATAATATCTTGAAGTAATAAAAATACATTACATAAATTAATAGTAAATTTTCATTATTATTTCTTACATAAAATAATTCTTTGAAAATGTAGATTATAACTCACATAAATAATCATAAATACTTAATTTTTAAAATAATTATTCTATTTATATAAATATAAATTTTAAAATAATAATTTTGAAAATATAACTCCCTTACATAAACAAGGGTTTTTTTAAAAATAATAATTTCTTTTTGTACATATAATAATAAAAAAATATAATATTTTAAAATTAAAAAACACTTTTAGAATAAAACTTTAATAAAATCACAATTTGAAATTAATATTTTCTAAATATAAATCCTCATACATAAAATAATAAATTTTCAATATAAAACTACTCCCTTGCATGAAAGGGGTTTTGAAAATTAAGAGTGTCTCTTTGAAAATAAAGTTTCATAAAACTCACCAATCTAATAAATTTAAAACCATATAATATTATAATTTTGAAAATAAATAAATATCCCCTTACTTGGTGTTGATGATCGAAATATCATCACAAAAACTCCTAAAAAATCATCTCCCTTTTACCAGGTCAAGAATGTGTATTTTGGTGAAAGGAAATCAATAGGGTGTCAACTAATGGAAACTCGAGGAGATATTACCACTTATTTAAGAGTGAGGAAAATGAATTAATTGGAAAGGGATTTCAAGAAGAAGAGTGGGGACTTAAAAACAGTATCCTAATCCATTTATCCTCTGAGAATTTCCATACGGGGAAAGGAATAAATTACAACCACTTATTCATTTTCCTCATTTTAAATTTCAATTTATTATTTTCACATTTTCTATTATTGATTTGGTAGACAACAAGATCTAACTACCATTTTGGGTAGATATCATCTTCCTTGAGCCTTCCCACATTGGTGGATAGGGAAACGTAGTGGGTGTGGCTGGTCAAAACAGTTTTTCCAATAGTGACCATGTATAATCAAGTGGCGAAAATAGTGAATTTACCGGGTGGCAAGGGTGGAGATTAGTTTGATTATGGATCTAGTATGAGATGATGAAGAGATGGATTCTTCAGTGTTGGTTCTTGTGGACAGAAGGTTGAAGATGCTGTGATGAAGGTGACTGGTCACTGGGAAACACACGCCAGTGTGTACTTCAGCTGATGCGACAATGTCAATCGATAGAAAGGAAGGCAGTGAGGGTTGTCGACAAGGCTATGTGGTGACTGATAGTGGACCATGCATCTCATTGTGGTCAAAGGAGGGAGGGATATGACCCCACACCACAAGAATCCTTTTTCTTTTTTCTTTTTCTTCTTTTTTTATTTTTATTTTTTCAATGGTTTACTTATATGTACATATATATTTAAATTTAGTTGATGTAAATTCACACACACACACACACACATATATACATATACATTCAACATAGGTATTTGTTTATCAAAAATTATTCTATAATCAAATCATCATAAATATTTTTTTAACTAATCATATTTTTTTCTATTCTTATATATACAAATATATATATATATATATATATATATATATATATCACCTACTAGTTATAATATATGAAATTTTAATTCAATTATACACATGTAATTTTTTATATCTCTTTTGTATTATAATTTTATGCAATCAATTATTATTTTTCTAAGTTATTTTAATCATATTTTGTGTATTTACCTCAATCCTACATTTTTAACACTTTTTTCTTTATTATTTTGTATATTTATATATATATATATATGTGTGTATATCTTAAAATTTCATATCTCGTTATAAATATCCTATCATTATCTATTTTAATTTGTTACAATTACGTTAATTTCAAAATAATATTTCATGTATCACTATTAGATTTCATTTTCTTCTTTGAATATATTTATTTTACATTAACATCTTAACCTTAATAATGTATATGTTATTATATTATCTATAAAATTTTAAACTTGTATTATTTTTTATATTAATATATATATATATATATATATATATTATAAATATACTCCTAAAACTTGTATAGTCATTTATTTTAATTCATGTACCTCAACGCTTATATTCTGTAAACCATAATACTATTATTTCACTTTAATTTGATAAAGTTATATTTACCATCAATTAATATTTTATATTTATCAAATTTTATTATATTTTATATGTCATAATAATTATCATTTTACTATCTGAATTTATAATTGTTATTGAAAATATTTATTTTTAAAATAATTTCATAATATAAGGTAGATATATATATATAATGAATAGTTTAATTTAATTTATTCCATAATCTATAAAGAAACCATTAAAATATATATAAAAAAATCCTAGGATGTTATAATTTTCCCATCTCTTAGTACTATTTTATTATAGAGGGTAATGCCTCCCATTTATGAGTTTTCTATACCCTCTTGATACTAGTTTCCAAACTAGGGCCTACTGGATGTAGGAATCAGGGGCCATTATCTCTCTTCCTTCACTGGGACATTTTTGAAGGGAGGGGGTTGTGACAGAGTGGTATCAAAGGATGATGGTTGAGATATATGATAATGTATAAAGTTAGATATAATGAGGATTTAATGGTTTGGTAGGGAAATGGTGTCTATTGATCTTGATGCATGACATATGCCGGGGAGACTGGCTATGAGACAATATTTTACGCCCCCTGTGATCTAGTGCACAGACTCTGAGCTTGTTGAGTGACAAAGTGATGTGGATTTATTTGTAGGATAGAGACCTAGGAGAGGTACATACATCATGATTGACTTTTTTCATGTTTAAATTTGGATTGTTGTAGAAAAATAAAATGAATTAAATAAATAATCTTTGATAAAATTCCATGCTAATGGGATTAAGAATTCTCCTTGTTTTTCAAGAATAGATCATGTTCATCTTCCATGAGTGGTTTTGGTAGTTGAGGTTTAGTAAAGTGATATAGTTTATCATTATAGGATCGATATGATATAAGAGGATGAGGTTTGGCAGTAGAATTTGTGTGACTTTCAGCGACAGTGTTTGGGAAAGTATGAGGGAAGCATCTCTAACCTCGAGATGAAGCACTGTCAAGAGGAAATCGAGATCACTTTCAGTATGATCTGAGAAAAAAATGAGTTTTGGGTGTCATCAGAAGTTATTAAACTATGGGGATATGCATTTTAGTGTTGGATGGTATACTATAATGACTGTAAGAAGGTAGATGTGTTGTGGAAATACTTTTAGAAGGAGTTCTGTTCTGAATTCCTATCATCGATGGTGAGGGAAGCAAAGTGGCAGGATATTCTCTCCCTTAAGCAGGGGTACCTGAGTGTGCAGGAGCTAGAAATCAGGTTTAAGAATATTCTAAAAATTTCTCCATATGTTTTTCCATATGAGAAGTCTAGAGAATAGTGTTTAGAGGAGGCTTTGTGATCAGTGATCAGGTATACGGTCACTTTATTTACACTCCATATGTGTAACATCCCCACCTCAGTTACCCTCAGACTGGTAGCCGAACTGGTTGCCACATGATCTCAAGCATGTATCCCCATAAGATATAGGCTTCCAACTAGAAGCGAGGGTATAAGGATGGTCATTGGGGAGACTATACCCTCATATTTGGAGTGCATAATGGTAAAAAATAGTAAAATCAGATAACAGAAGAAGAAGATGTAAGAAATAATCAACTAAACAATGAAAAATGGCCAATGCCAGTTTATACAATGCATGTATTTCATGGTGATACATATTTTGAAGTAGTAAAAAATATTCTATACATATAATAATAGAAATAAAGAAAAGACTCAAATCCCCAATGGTGATCTCCACGAGCATCACGAGCTCCCGCTCGGTCCTTTGCTCCTAACTCCCAGGTACAAGAAATGTCCATGGTTCTAAAAATAAGTAGAGTCTACTCAAGTACCCCAGTGCAATAGCGGCCCAAATAGGGTGTGAGATATAAATATCACTAGGCCAGGACCACCAGTGTGTAGCTCAATCTAGAAAATGCAATAAAATTAAACAGCGTGAAAATATATCGAAGCAATAACATAATTGAATAAATAACCAAAAACCCAACCAAGTTCTAAAGGGACACCTAAAAGCGTTACCTGCTTCAGATTGTTGCTAGAATAAGAGTCTAAACATGAATAATATATATATAAATAATTTATAATGAACTGTTTATCACTTTATTTAATATTCTTTGTTTAACCACAAAAAATAATGAGCATGTTACCATTCTTATATTTCAACCATTTGAATGACGTTATCATTCCATTAATCACACACACATGAATGTTGAAGTTATTATTCCATGCTCATGCACCCACGAATGTCCATGTTACCATTCTATAATCACCCACCCATGAATGTCCCTGTTACCATTCCATACTCACGGACCAAGAATATCCATGCTACCATTCCACACTTCATACTATAATTAATTCATCAATTAATTATCATCATCAATATCATTACTAATTTAACAACTAGTTAAACACCACAAGTCATTTAGTTAACTCAACAATTAACTTATCACAATAATTTCTCTAGTTAATTCCACAATTAAATAGTCACAAGGAAACAATGTCAATACCACATAATTAATTCATAAATTATTTATCTCTAGGAAACTATCTATATATCACGTAATTAATTCACAAAGATGTGTATCACCGTGACATGCATTCATTGTATAAATTTTCATTATCCATTTTTCATTTTTCAGTTGATTATAGCTTACATCTTCTTCTGCTATTATCTACATTTACTATTTTTTGTCATTGTACACTCCAAATATGAGGGTATAATCTCCCCACTAACTATACTTATACCATTACCGCTAGTCAGTAGCCTCTAGAATACGGGTAGATGCACTTGAGGTCATGTGGTGACTGGTTCAGTTACCGGTTTGAGGGTAAGATAGGCCGGGAAGTTACAAAGTGGTATCAGATGTGGCTGTTCTTTCTTTTTTCTTTTGTTTTTCTGTTTTGGGTTGGTAGATAGGTGACTAGGAAAGTTTTGTTCCTTGGTTAATAGTTGTGATTGGGAATAATAACCCCATGTACAGAGAATGACCAGGTGTCCAAGGATGGGAATTTATGTTTATACTGTTCAAGGTTACAGTTGATATGATTTCACCTTGAGTGAATAATGTGTTTTTTCGTTGCTTATTGATTTTGGGAAGTTTTGAAAATTTTCCATGGCCTGATATGGAAAGGAAGTTGCATTACATGAATCATCTTATGCACTTATAGATTCACATGTAATGCATATAAAATTCCATGTAGTTTCATTAGTAGGATGCCTACTAATTTTGATTATGTGCCTTGGGTGGAATGTCATGTTTTGAACTGCTTAAGCATATCTTCTTGCATAACATGTTCAGATGATTATATGCCATGCTGTCTCTGTTATTAGCTAGTTTTTTTTGTTTTTCCATTCTTCTGTGTTATAACATTTTGTTGTGTTACTTCTTATGATAACATTCTAGAGATGTTTTGATGTGTAAATGGCTTCTTTGGTGAAAAAATTTATTGTTTGCGTTTACGGTGGGTATGAGTTTCATGGGTCGACAATGTATTTCAAGAAAATAGATTTATATTAGGATTTTAAAATTTTTAGGGGTGCATTGGACGTTTATTAATGCAACATGACCATTCAAATGAGACTTCATAACCTTGGTGGGTTGGTTGATGTTATAGTAGTTCCTAATGGCTTCTCAAGGATGGGAAGTTTTTAAGGTGGGTAGTTTGTAGAGTCCTGTGTCTTTGGATTGGGTTAAAATGTGAAAGTTTTTGAACTTTTTAGTTTATTATATGGTTCGTTTTTTAAAACCAAGATTCAAAAAGAAGTTTTGTGAGTTGGGTTTTTTTAAAGTGTTGATAACGGGATTGGGTAAAGGCTTGATGAGTTTCTTGGATGGCAAGATAGGTTTTCAGGAGAACCGGACTAGATAGTGACGTTTTCATAGGCTACACATGGTTAGTCCAATCGTGCAGGTTAGCTGTGGATGATAAAACAAGTATCCATTAGCAGACACATGGTCTGCATACAATTTGTTAGACAGTGCGAGTCAAACTATGCGGTATACCAAGTTTTGAGTTTTGGGTTAAGTTAAATATAATAAAATTCATGGTTAAAAGAAATTTAATTAAATGAGTTTTTAGGGGTTTCATTTAATTAAATTAAAGTTGAGATAATTTAATTAAATGAAGTTGAGATGGATAAGTAATTTAATTAAATTGAGATGAAAATAATTAATTTTATTTTAAATGATGATGAGTTGGAGTATTTATTTAATTAAATTGAGATAAAAGAAATTTCATTAAATTACATGTAAATGAGGATTTGGCGGTTCTCAAAGAAGGGAAATGTTAAATGGTAATATTAAATGATGCTTAAATGAGGAGTTGAGGTTTATTTTAATTAAATTCAAGTTAAATAGTAATTTAATTAATTAATTAAAAATAGAGGTTTTATTTAATTAAATTCAAGGTTTAAGAAAAATTTAAATAGTTGCTGTGAAAGAGGGGTTATTATTTAATTAAATTGAGTTTGAGATAATTGAATTAAATAATGTTGATGAGTTGGAGTTTTTAATTTAAATTAAGCTGTGTTCAGAGAATTTAATTAAATAACACAAAGTGGGGAATTTATATAATTAAATTTAGTTGGGATAAATTTAATTAAATGATTATTAATGAGGTGTCAGGTTTTTTTAATTAAATAATTTTGAGATAATTTAATTTAATGACTATTTAAATGGATATTTTATTTAATTAAATTGAGTTGAAAACAATTTAATTAAATGATGTTTAAATAGGGAGTTTTGGGTTTTATCAAATAAGCATTTTGTTAAATGATAATAATAATAATGGTTACTATTATAAAATTTTTATTTAATTAAATTGAGGTTGAGGGATTTGATCAAATAAGGTGAGATGGATAATTTTATTTAATTAAATTAAGTTAAACAAAATTTAATTAAATGATGTGAAGTGGCGGTTTTATTTAATTAAAATTATTGAGAAGAATTTAATTAAATAATGTTTAAATGGGGAGTTTTGAGTTTTATCATAAAATAATTTTATTAAATGATAATAATATTAATGATTATTATTATGGTGATTTTATTTAATTGAATTGAGGTTGAGGAATTTAATTAAATGTGGTGAGATGGAGAGTTTTATTTAATTAAATTGAGTTAAATAGAATTGAATTAAATGATCTGAAATGGGGGTTTTATTTAATTAAATTCAAGGTTAAAAAGAATTTAATTAATTGACGTGAAATGGGGGATTTATTTAATTAAATTTAGGTTGGGAGAATTTAACTAATTTATGATGAATTGAAGAATTTATTTAATTAAATTCAGTTGAAAAAAATTTAATTAAATTAAGTGAAACAAGGGTTTTATTTTATTAAATTAAATATGAAAGAATTTAATTAAATAATTATGAAATGGAGAATTTATTTATTTAAATAAAGTAAATTGGGGTTTTTATTTAATTAAATTAAATCTGAGAGAATTTAATTAAATGAGGGTGATATGGAGAACAGAGAATTCATTTAAATAAATCGTTTTGGAGGGAATTTTATCAAATGGTGTTAAATGATGGAATTTATTTAATTAAATTGACATTGAGAGAATTTAATTAAATGATGATGAATTATAGAATATATTTAATTAAATTCAGTAGAAAATAATTTAATAAAATAAAGTGAAACATATGTTTTATTTAATTAAATTAAAGATGAGAGAATTTAATTAAATAATAACAAGTTGGATATTTTATTTAATTAAATTTGTTGGCGAATAATTCAATTAAATGATGTGTAATTGGGGAGTTTGGGTTTTATCACAGATGTGTGATATTAATTGGTAATAATAATAAGATGATGGTTATTATTATTATTATTAATATTTTATCAATTCTTATATTTTAAAATTAGAATTTTAATTTATTTAAGGGAGAAAATAATAGGGAGACTCACCTCTCCCTCCTCCTATAGGGGGTGCGACGCACCCATGGGTGGTGCACCACCCTCCTCTCCGGCTCCCTCTTCGCACAATTATCTCCACCGGCGTCTTCAAAGAAGTTTTTTGTCTTGTCAAGGTAAGTCCATTTTCACATGTTTCATTATTTGCATGAGCCTTCTCGGTTCTCCTTCACTAGAATTACATTGGGATAAAACCCTAGGTTTGCTATTAACCTAGATTTCTTGTTTCATCTGATCCTAGGTAGTGCGGAATATTTCTCGGGACCTGTTGGGTTGTATTTCGACTACCGCCACCGAAGGTGTGACAGTTCGACATGTTTTGGTTCGCCGCTATCATTTTTGGGTAAGGCTATAAACCTGATAATTGGATTTTCACCCTTTAAATTAGATGCTTATGGTGTATTTGGGTGCAATGAATTAATTGGAGGTTCATTGGTCCTCGCCGCACTAATTTTGGGTGCCCGTTATCATTGTAGGGTGATGAGACCAATTCCTTGTATGCGTGCACAATATCGAGGAAGTGTTTGTGAACGAGCGCGTTTCAGTTTAAGTTATAAAGCATCGACCCAAACAATTTCCTGAGGTAGGGTTATCACCTTTTCCTAATTAATAAAATGCAATTTTTTTGATTTACTACTTTTGAAAAAGTTGACTGTAATGTTTGAATAAATTGTTTATTGGTGGGATGAGATAATTAATTGGGAATTAATTATATGATTTGAGGTTGAAATTGAGATAAATAGTCGTGGGATTAGTTATGAGATATTAAATTTGTTAAGATGAGATATTTAGTTATAAATTAATTATGTGCTTTGAGATAATAATTATCGAGGGATTTATTATGTGGTATTAAATTGGTTAAGATGAGATAATTAATTATGAATTAATTATGTTCTTTGAGATAATAATTATTAGGGGATTAATTATGAGATATTAAATTGGTTAAGTTGAGATAATTAATTATGAATTAATTATGCAATTTGAGATGATAATTAATCAGATGATTAATTTTTGAGATATTAAATTGGTTAAGATAAGATAATTAATTATGATTTAATTATGTGCATTGAGATGATAATTAATTGGAATATTAATTATGATATATTAAATTGGTTAAGATGAGATAATTAATTATGAATTAATTATGTACTTTGAGATAATAATTATCAGTTTATTAATTATGAGGTATTAAATTGGTTAAGATGAGATAATTAATTATGAATTAATTATGTGCTTTGAGATAATAATAATTAAAGGATTAATTATGAGATATTAAATTAGTTAAGTTGAGATAATTAATTATTAATTAATTATGTTCTTTGAGATGATAATTAATTGGAAGATAAATTATGAGATATTAAATTGGTTAATTTAAGATAATTAATTATGAATTAATTATGTGTTATGATATTGTAATATAGATAACTAATTGGGAGATTAATTATGATATTTTTATTTGTGGATAAGCTGAGATAATTAGTTTGTGAATTAATTACGTGATATATAGATGGTTTCCTAGAGATAACTAATTTATGAATTAATTATGTGGTATTGACATTGTTTCCATGTGACTAGTTAATTGTTGAATTAACTAGAGTAATTGTTTTGATAAGTTAATTGTTGAGTTAAATAAATGACTTGTTGTTTTTAACTAATTGTCAAATTAGTAATGAGATTGATGATGATAATTAATTGATGAATTAATTATATTATGAAGCATGGAATGGTAACATGGACATTCATGGGTGCGTGAATATAGAATGGTAACATGGAAATTCGTGGTGTGTGAGTATGGAATGGTAACATGGACATTTCTGGGTGCATGAGTATGGAATGGTAACATGGAAATTCCTCGGTGCGTGAGTATGGAATGGTAACATGGACATTCATGGGTGCATGAGTATGGAATAATAACTTGGATATTCAAGTGTGTGTGGGTTATAGAATGATAACGTCATTCAAATGGGTGAAATATAAGAATGGTAACTTGCTCATTATTTTATGTGGTTAAAAAAAGAATATTAAATAATGTGATTAACAGTTTATTATTCATTATATATATATATATATATATTGTTCCTGTTTAAACTCTTATTCTGGATACGAGCCAAAGAAGGTGTCATTGTCAGGTGTCTCTTTGGAACCTGGACAGGTTTTTGGTTATTTATTCAATTCGGTTATTGCTTTGATAAACTTGCATACTGTTTTGATTTTCATGAATTTTCTAGATTAAGAAAGACACCGGTGGTCCCAAACTACTGAGATTTATATCTTACACCATATTCATGTCGCCATTGCACTGGGTTACCTGAGTAGACTCTACCTGTTTACAGGACCTTGGACATTACTTGGTGTCATTTTCTTGTACCTAGGAGTTAGGAGAAAAGAACTGAGCGGGAGCTCTAGATGCTCATGGAGATCACCCTTAAGTATTTGAGTCTTTTCTTTATTTATATCATGATATGTATATCATGTTTTTTACTACTTTCAGATATGTATCACCATGATACGCATGCATTGTATAAATTGGAATTATCCGTTTTTCATTATTTAGTTGATTATTTCTTACATCTACTTCCACTGTTATCTGAGTTTACTATTTGTTATTGTTTTTCACTCTAAATATGAGGGTATTATCTTCCCACTGACTATCCTTATACCCTCACTGATAGCTGGTAGTCTCTAGAGTTTGAGGAGATGCACTTGAGGTCATGTGGAGACCAGTTTGACTGCCGATTCGAGGGCAATCCGAGCGGGGATGTTACACTATGTATCAGGAGGTGCAGAAAAAGGAAGTTGTTACCAAGTATATGTTTAACTTGGGATTTACGCCTCAAGAGTTTGACTATCATGGTATGTCAAGGAGTAGAGTTTTAGATAGTGGTTCATGTCCATTTATGCAGTCAGGGCCATTATCAATGGGGAACTGACCATGACAGATCCCTTTCCATGATTCTTGGTGTCTTGTGATCACTTGATGGAGGCTTATCATTTTAATGTTATGGTTTTATAGTAAATATGAACTTCTATTATTTATGTTCGACCACTGAGGGATGCCTGTATTAAGTGGGTGTTCATGCTCTTTTTTTGCAGTAACAATAATTTACTTCGAGGTAGTTTCAGTGGCAAGGAACACCGATGCTTGTTCAACAACTGAGGGAAGACGATGTTAGTAGAGGGTAGCATCATGATTCTCCCTGTCTATAGGGAACTAGGTCAAATATCATATTTTGGAGGCCGAAAATAGATATGTAGAGTAAATGTTAATGGTTAGGTGCACATGTTATAAGTGGTAATGGTGGTAGAGCTGAGAGTTGTCGAGTTATGATCTATTTATCGTCTACCCTTGTTTGTGTTTTGTTTGATTCAGGTGACTTTCATTCCTTTGTTTCTCCTAATTTTTTATATTCTTTGGGATAGGATGAGGAGAGTATTAAAGTTCCCCTAGTGTTATCTAAATTAGTTGGAGTTCAATCTATTTTGTTTGATGTGTGCTAATGATGTAGACTAGAGATGGGGGAGCACCAGTCAGTGGGATATTTCTTCTTACTAAAGATACAACCAGATGATGTTATCCTTGGAATGGATTGAGTATATTCTATATATGTGGTCATCTATTGTCTCTATACAAGAGTTTCTTTATCCTATTTCGAGTGATAGTGGGTGTCATTCATTGGCGAGTGAGGTTGTTAGGTGGGTGGTAGGAAAGTAGGGCCTCTTTTATCTCAATTGGTGGAGCTATCGATGGAATATAAAGTAGTGAGAACTCCTAGAGTTGGGGAATAGCTTTTTGATTCTTTTTTAGAAGATGTTGCGGTGCTAGCCTCATGATGTTATGTTGAGTTTATGATATATTTTCAACTAGGAACATCCCAAATATTAATGGATCCCTATCAGATGGTGTGCATAGAGTTGTGAGAGTTGAGTTTGAAGGCATATGATTTTATGTAGATGGGTTTTATCCAGCTCAGTGTGTCAATATGGGGTGCTCTAGTGTTGTTTTCCAATAAGGAATATAGAATTATAAGGTTTTATGTAGATTATCTAAGGTTGTATTAGGTAATGGTCAAGAACCATTACCCTCTTTTAAGGATTGATGATCTATTTGAACAGTTAAGAGGGACTAGTTGGTTTACAAAGATTGATATGTAGTCTGGATATCACCATTTAAGGGCGAGAGATGATGATATCTTGAATTCTACCTTCAGGTGAATTTATAGGAACTTCATGCTTGTGTTCATGATACTTTGTGTTAAAAATACACCAAATATGTTCATGGGGATCATCAACTCCATATTCTGGGAGTTTTTGGACCCATTATTCATCTTTTTCATCGATGATAATTTGGTTTACTCAAAGTCATAGGAGGAGTACTCCAAGCATCTCAATGTTCTTTTAGGTCCTTAGATACCACCATATATATGGTAATTTATCAAGTGTAAGTTTTGAATGTGAGAGGTGTGTTTACTTGGGAATGTGGCGTCTCAATAGGGTGTGGCAGTGGATCCATTGAAGGTTGAGCCATTTTTTTCAAGGGAAGAACATGATAACATGGTAGAGGTTCACAATTTTCTTAGTATGGATGGTTATTATCGAAGGTTAGTGTCTAATTTCTCTTTATTTACATCCCCACTTATATTTTTGACTAGAAAAGACTAGGATTTTGTATGGACTGATCAGTGTTAGGAATTGTTTGGTTATCTGAAAGAGAAGTTGATCAGTTCTCGAGTGCTTCAGTTTCTAGAGGAGGATGTGTTATTTGAGGTTTTCTATGACATGAACTATCTAGGATTGGTAATTGTGTTGATGGAGGATAGATAAGTGATCTCTTATCAGTCTAGGAAGTTACATCCCCATGATAATAACTATCCCACCCTTGATTTATAGCTAGTGTAAATTGTGTTTTCACTTAAGTTTTGGTGGAATCACCTCATCGACGATTGTTTTGTGGTTTTCATAGACCACAATATCATGGAATATGTTTTCTCTCAGGGATATTTGGATCTACACAAGTGGAGGTGGATAGAGTTTATTTATGATTATGATTTTGAGATATATTATACCACGGGGAAGGGTAATGTGGTTTCCAATACATTCAGTCAAAATTCTTGAGGGGATGTGGCTGGGGAATCTGAAGATTTTTGGAAAGGGATTGAGGATCTTACAGTGATTCATTTTGATGTTGGAGAAAGTGATTATCATGGTTATCTTAATTATATGATGATGTATTCATCCTTGATGCAGAAAGTGGAGGATTACTAGTGGGTAGACTCAAAGGTGGAGGTGATGTGTGACTGTATTGTCCATGGTGATGCTTAAGAAGGATGGTCGGAGGATGGTTTAAATTGGATGTTGTTTTAAGAGAGGTTGTTCATTTCATAGGAAATTTAGAATAGATTTTTTTTTGTGAGTTTCCAAGCTCAAATTTAGTGGTAAATCTTAGTTTGATAAATATGTATCATATCTTGAGAAGATAGATTTGGTGCTTGGGGATGAAAAGTTCAGCATCATATTTTGTGGCGAGGTATCTAGTTTTTTAGCAGGTGAAAGCAGAACACCATTTTTCCTTTTATTTATTCTAGTCCTTGGATGTTCACAAGTAAAAATGGGAAGAAATATTGATGTATTTCATCACTGAGTTACCCCAGTCTCTAGGATATTGTGATGCAGTTTGGGTAGTAATAGACTGGTTGATGAAGTCATCCCACTTTCTGGTGATCCACGAGTCAAAACCCTAGATGTTTTTGTGAGATAATATGCGAATCGTGTTGTTAGGATTTATGGGGTAATGAGGACCATCATCTTTGTTCGAGATCCTAATTTTAATTCATGATTTTTTAGGGGATTCCAAAATTATTTGGGCTCCTAGTTGCGTCTTAACATTGTATTCCACCCACATACATATGGTAAGATAGAGTGGAACATCAAGATGATAAAGGATATATTGGGATCTTTAATCCTAGACTTTAGTGGATCGTGGGTAAGGAAACTACCTCTAGTAGAGTTTTTATACAAAAATAACTATCACTCATCCATTTATATGGATCTTTTTGAGGTTTTTTATAGACGACTATGTCATTATCCGTTGTGCTGGATGAAGGTTGGGGAAATATAAGTTCTTGGTCCTAATGTGGTGCAAAGCATAACTAAGAAGATTCAGTTGGTTTGAGAGTGAATGAGGGTGGAATATGACCATAATAAGTCCTATTTTGATCATAGGAATACTCCCCTAGAGTTTTAAGTTAGAGACAATGTTTTATTTAGAGTCTCCCCTCAATGAGGGTAGTGGAGTTTTGGTAGGGGGAGTAATCTCTCTCCTTGGTTTGTTGTTCCTTTTGCGGTTTTAGGGTGTGTTGGTGGGGTCGTGTATCTGTTGGAATTACCACCATGGTTAGAGAGGATCAATGACATCTTCCATGTATCCTAGCTTCATTGACATATTCATTATGACTCCCATATTATTGACTAGGGAGAGTTGGATATCGAGGATGATGTGACATTCATTGAACGACTATTAAAGATCCATGATTATCAAGAGAAGGTGATGCAAGGATAATCCATACCCTTGGTTCACCTGTTGTGGAGGCATGGTGTCATAGATGAGAGTACTTGGGAGAAATAAATAAAAATATGTTCCAATTACTCAGAGTTGTTTTGAGTTTTTCTTTGAACTGTTTTGTTTTGATAATGTGATGTTGGATCTTGTTATTGTATGATATGTTCTTTTGCTTGATGTGTGATGTGTGATAAATATTCTGACATATGAAAGAGGGGAAAACCTGATTCTTAATCAAGATGTGTAATACTTTGACATGATTAAAACTATGTGGTAAATTTAGTGCTACCCAAATCGTATAATATATTAACATGGAAGATGGAATTCCATGATTTGTGTACTTGGGGTAGTGTTGTGCATTGGTTGTGGTAGTGGTTGGTTTGGTACGTTTGGAGGTTGTGATGTTTATGTGGATGGTTGTGTGGAAAGTAATGACTTGTGGCTAGTATCAAATGAGTGGTTTTGTGCCCAATGAGAGGTTTTAATGTGGTTTTTTGGTAATGTGGTTGTGTTGAATTTTTTTTGGGTATTTTGGTTTGGCTTGTTAGCTTGGTGGTAGTGTCGATATGTAACAATATCCTTGAGAGGTGTCTCATGGGATGGTTTTCAGAACCCCTTTACTCTGGGTTTGATTTTGATTATTGATGTTGATAATAATTTTATAGGTAAATAATGTAACAATTAATGCCTTCTCAGTCTATTAATTTTCCAGTTTGGGTGTTGGGAGTTTTTTAGGAGGCTTGAGAAGGTTCTATGGAGGTTTGATCTATAGGAGGTAAGTCACATCGTGAAAAAGGAATTCACGACATGAGTTAGTGATATGTGACATGTGTAGACAATAAACATACAACATGTATATGATAGTGGGGTGGTTCTTGAATAAAATTCACTTTTTGAAATGGGAATTCATGACATGAGATTAATTCTAGCTGAAACACCATAAATATCAGCAAAATTTGGAAATACAAGAAATTCACGCCTTGTATTGCTTTAATTTTTTTTATTTTATGTGACTTTTGAATTCATGATGTGAATATGGGATTCATTACATGAATCAAGTGACTTAAAACATGTTTATAGGTTTTATGTGTGGCCAAACCCTCTTATTTGACTATCGTTTCATCTCTGTTTTGGGATAACCCTTGATGCTTTCAAAGTATCTTGTCACCCCTCTCCTCCAACATTGATCCTTAGGTTATAGTGGTCGATATCTAGTGATAAATGGTGATTTATTCTTCCTTCACCATTATTTTCCTTGTTTTATTCTTCTGGGATTCATTTTGGTGTTATGGTTTTATTTTGGGGCTTAGTTGGGATGTGTTTTGATGATCCTTTGATGCAGTATAGGTTGATCCATCGTTTCCATTCATAGTTGTGGGTTGTGGGTTGTTTCTTATTCACCCAATGGTGAAAAAAAGGATAGAAATATTATTTGAGTTTGGGTAACATTATTATCACTCTTTTACATTCTATGTGTGAGGATTGTATAAGTTTTGTTCCTTTGAGTGGCTAGTAAGGGTTAGTATAATAATATAACAAATTGGAATAACTAAAATTTATGGGTATGGGTGATATATTTCATACTTTACTACTTTGATATTTTTACTAATGATATTATTCCATGTTGTTTCCTTGATAAAAATATTCGTTGTTGGGATCCTTTCTTGTGTAGTAGACAATATGAGTTGTGACCCTTGTTGTGTTGTGTGATCACACCCTGAATAAAAGGAAAAAGAACATACATATGGATAAAAAATTGGCTTCCGATGGAATATTTTTTGTTTGATAATATCCATTATAAATTAATAAGTAATGTGATTTAAGCTATAATACCCCAATATTTTATGGTATGTCTCTTCTTAAATAAATTCAATTTCTTTGATATCTTACGTTGAACATAATACCTAGCTTAACCACACAATAAAATATTATTATAAACTATCCATTAAATTGGAATCAATGAATAGTATTAACCCCATTATTAAATTCATATATATTAAAATGTTTTTATATTTATCCAATATATTTTATTGAAATAATATAAGAATAAATTCAATTTTATGCATTAAAAAATATATATTTCTAAAGGTAATTTTATCAACTTTTAATGAAGAACTTGTTTTAAAACTAAATTTTGAAACATTTATATATTCTATTTTAATAAATAAAATTCATTTTTGAAATTGGAATATAAAAATTTTCTTTGGATGATGTTTTTGGTATTTTTTTGATATGTTTCATTTTTCGATGAATAGTAAAAAATACTACATTTTAAAACTGACTTTTCATCTAAATAATTTATATTGTTAAATTATATTTTAAATTGAATTTTATGTAACAATATATAAATAGTACATCTATTAATTTAATTAATGTCATTTTAACCTTCTTTATATTGGATGTGGATATAAAAAGAATTCAAAATTTTACACATTTTCACTTTAAAAACTCGTTTTCTCACCCCGTCTATTGGATTAATTTTAATTTAATTTTATCCAATTATTTATTTTGAATTTTGATAAATGGATTATATATTTGTAATTATAAGGTAAAAGTTTAATAAATTGGTCACTTTCATTTTTGGATAATATGAATAGAAACTTTCGTAATTTTTGTTACTACAGTTAAGGGTAAAACGACTAATTAAGGGTAAAATAATATTATAAATATTAGAAAATTATCCTAACACTTTCCTGAATTTTATTGGATTATTATATTTCGTCACTAATCATTAAAGGATCTGTTATGTGACCATTTATGTCCATTTTTATGATAATATAACCTTTATAATATTTTATTTAAAGAAAAGTCAAACTTTTCATACTTTTATTTCTAAGCAGTTAAATATATTAATACGAGGTTAACTAGGGGATATATTTGAATATAAATTGTCTTTTTAAATAAAAAATATTTATCTTAATCATGTAAATTTATTTTTAATTTTTAGTGAGAAACTAACTACCTTAAATAATTATACAATGATGATGCTTTAATTGTTTAATTAATGGAAATAACAAATAAATGATATTAAAAATATTAAAATAAATATAATTTGAGATAATTAATGTCATAATTTTTTTTATACATTACCTTGACATATTTTTAATGTATTAAAATATTTTTTTAGAATATATATTGTTATTATGATATTTTTAAAAGTCATGTAATGAATATTGTCAAAATTGACATTAATAATATTTTAAAATGAATAGTATTTTATTAAATGGTATAAAATTTATAAAAATATAAATTTTGGCCAAATTATTAGGATTATGTTTAAAATATCATCTATTATTCATTTATAGTTCTTTTGGAATTTTATAGTAACTATATTAACCCTCAAAGTGTAAAAATCCATGTTGTCATGATAAGTGTTAAAGGGATTAAATATAGGTTAAAACTAAATGATATGAGTAAGAATGAAACCTAAACTTCTCTAAAAATTATTTGTATTTCCAATCATAATAATATTATATTAGAAATAATTGTTTTTGGAGCCATTTGTAATTGGAAATTAATTTTTATTAATTTAATATTTAGAAAGTTTCCAAAAGTGTCCATCACCTCAATTATAATAGGGCACATCCTCTCTCACTTATTCACACCACTTTGAACCATCTATATTAAAAAAAATGACCATTTATCTTATTAAAATAGTTATCCAATTTTTTAAGGTTCTGGTTTTCCATAAATATCAACCCTTGGCCCCTTAAGAGAAGATTTAAAGGAGATCTACCGAAGAAGAGGCAATCATCTTTACCAACTCTTTAAAGTATATTTGTTCTTATAATTCCTATTAATATGTTGATTACATTATAAAGTAATAAATATTGTATCATATATATGTTTATATGTAATTATTATTATGGTATAACCATATTCCACCTTTTATCCACCCTATGAAAAATGAAAGCATCGCGCGTGCATACGTACGACTTACCATCTCCACACTGCGGTATAATTTATTTTTCATCACCAATTTACATGGATGGGTATAATGATTGAAATAATGTATATTTATGGTACATATTACATGATATTTATTCTGGATAATTAATATACCATCCACTTCCTTACCCTTTCACCAGTAAGGGAATGATACCATTACTCATGTGTACGCACGTCCTGCCGTATCCAAGACGCGATGTGATTCATTTTCCATGTTCAACATTAAAGAATGATTATAAAACTATATTTAATTATTAAAAATTATATAAATAACATTAATATAATTTTTTATATTTTGAAACTATATCCTATACTCAAGAATCGAGACTTACATTACAAAACTTGCATAGGAAAATGAAAAAGCTAACACCTGAAACAAGTGTAATAACAAAATATTATTAACAAACAGGTGATAAAATGATATAAGAGGATCATATAATATATAATAAATATGAAAAAGTTTCCAATATAAATTAATAACATACTTTAAATCATTATACATGAGGTTAAATCATGTAAAACCAAAAGGAAGTGGGAGGTAAGGGTTTCTCATCTCACTTTTATTTCTATAAGATATATGCCTCATTCATCACTTATTTATTTTGTATAGTGTACTAACCCTTTGATATATCATATCATAAATATATTATCTTCATGGTTTTAAATGTTTCATTTTATGATTATTAATTTTATGGGGTATATGATTTGACATATTACAATGTGGTAAGGGAATTCATATCAATGTTACTTCATTGAGACATATTTTAATACTACGCACCAAATTTATTTTCTATGGTGTATATACTACCCATTTTATTTATGATTATAATTAATTTAATATTTCATTAAATATACATATTTCTTATATCATGGATATGATTATTTCTTAAGTCAGGTACCATTTTACAAATGATATTTACTTTGAAATCTGTTTGATTAATTGGGGAAATAATGTTAAATCTATATCTTTTACTCAATATGGATATTAAATAATAATAAATATTGATTCATGAACTAAATAAATCACTTTTATACATGAGTAATGCTGTTAACATGAATACACAAGTGATACTTTCTTATAGATAGCCCCTCGATGCATCAGTAGTCTCATGAGACAACAAAGTTGGTGAAATTAAATGGGTTTTACCCATAATGATTAAACTATCATGTCAAATGTCTTGATAGTAAATATACCATGATGTATGAGATTATGACATATAATAGTAAGTATTACCTTCATTAAGAAATCAACTGTTGTTTATCAATTTGATTTTCAATATTATTCGTGGATTCAGTTGGTGGACAAGTTACTAATGAAATGAAATTTTATTTAAATCATTTACATTTCCATAATATCTTTTCCTTATACTCTCAAAATTGAAAATTAATTGATTAAATTGAATGAGTGTTCAGTTATTTATCATGCCGTATTTATTATGCTATATTGATTCAAGATATCTTCCACTTTATGTAACCATTACTGATCATCGGATCTCACCATTTTATTTGTTCTCTTTTCCCCATGACATGAAAATGAAATGTTTTAATAAGCTAAAGGATGAAAATTACCTTCCATTTTTATTTTCTGTGTTTAAATACCAATTTAATAAGGGTTCTGTGTATGTATCTCATTCTCTAAAACTGCTAAACTATTCAGTCTTTCAAGATGTGATTCCTTATAATTAATTCCAATATAATGAAGTAACCACTGACTCTAGGTTATTGGAGTTGGGGTTGTAATAATCAGTATCAAAGGAAGTTTTGTAGAAAAATTGAGAAATATATTTGGAAATAAACATAAACAGTGTGAGAATTATGATAATTCCTTATAGTATTTAAAAAAATTTACTAAAGAAATTTTTATTTTGTGTCACAATACACATGATTATTGTGGGTTAACTCAGCGTGTTCTATTATTTAGTGATGGTGCCTAATGTAAGAAAGGGAATCAATAACCATGGAAAATGTAGGGATTTCACCATTGATTAATCCAACACAATTGGTGTTGGAGTTGATTAGCTCATGACTATATTAGAAAATCTTAATCAGGCTATGAAAAATAACTGTGATACACCTATGTTGGATCATTTCATGTGGAAGAATCCCCCATTTTAGTGGGACCACTAAACTAGTGGTATCTAAGAAATGAATCAAGTACCTTGAAAAGATATTTCTAGCATTGGGATGTGATGAAAATGAAACGGTGGTACTGACAATATATTGTCTCAACAGGAATGCTAATCAATGGTGGTCATTAATCCAGAATATTAGGGAGGAATATGAAATAAAACACATGGAATATAAATTTTTTAAAGAAACATTATTCTAAAAATATTTCCCTCATGAATAATGAACTAGGTTTAAGATAAAATTCATTATATTATAGAAAAATAAAGAAGTAAGTGTTGTAAAATAGGATTCTACTTTTAAAAGACTAGATAGGTATGTTATGGATCATATACATAATTTATATATCCTTATTGATTATTTATTTGAAGGTATTAAGCCATTCCTCCAAAGGTAAATGGATTCTCAAACATTTTCATCATATGATGAAATAGTGTTATGTGCCATAAAAATGGAGAAGGAATTCTCTAGATCCTATATCTTCAAGGTAAATAAAGAGAAGAAGAGTTCGACTGAGAACTATGAGAAAGTTAAAGCACCAAATAATAATAAGGGAATGAAGTGATTTAAATCTTGTGAAAATTGTGGGAAGAAACATATGGGGAAATGTATAAAGGGAACATGAGTGTGTTATAAATGCAGAGACAAGGGTTGCCTATCTCTTGAATGTAAGAAGAAATAGACTATTGGTATATTATATTTCAATTTCAAATAAATGGGGAATTATTCAAACCAATGTCCCAAGAGTTAAGAGAATATACCATATAAAAGGATGAGGGGATAATTATAAGATTATGCAAATACTAAAGCTAAGGTAGAAGTACCAAATGATGTAGTGGAAGGTACATTAATCCTATCTTCAAATTTATCCAATGCATTATTTGATTCTGGATCATTGAACTTGTTTATATCTACCTAGTTTTCTAAGAAAATTATACATTTTCCTTTTGATTTAATAAGGATGTTTTCAATCAAGACTCCTAAGGGAAGTCTCATTGCAATAAATATGTTTCCAGATATCCCAATTATGACATATAAACATGCTTTATTTGGTGAAAAGTTAATGCAATAAGAAGAAAATTACTATTTGTGAGGAAGATATATAATTTCTTATCTTTAGAGCAGGAACTTTATCATCTGTCTCTTATCTAGATCCACCACCATTAGCTCTCCTTAATGAAATTCTTGTGGAGGAAGAGTAAACAACATCTAGGGATGAATAAGGTAATATTAAAATTGAATATGTACCTATTTTTCATGTATACATTGATTTATTTCCTAAGGAATTACGTAGACAACCCCAAAAGCATGAAGTTGATATTTATGTTGATTTAATCCCTAATGAAAGACCAATACCAAAAACTCCCTATAAAATGTCAACTATGGAATTAGTGAAACGAAAGAAACAAATAAAGGAGCTAAGTAATGATGGATATATTCAAACTAGGGTTTCTCTATGGGGATCCCCTATTCTATTTGTTAAGAATAAATATGGATCCATGAGGTTGTGCATTGATTGTGGAGAAATAATTACTATTATGGTAAAGAACTAGTATCCTCTTCCTTGCATTGATGATTTATTTGATCAAATTCATGGAGTTCAATATTTTTTTAATATTGAACTCGATTATGGGTATCATCAATTATGAGTAAATAAGTAAGATATTCTAAACATAATTTTTCGAATGAGGTATGAACATTATGAGTTTATAGTAATTTCATTTGGAATAACTAATGCACCCCTTATTTTCATGGATCTAATGAACAGAGTATTCAAGGAATATCTTTATAATTTTTGTTTTGGTATTTATTTATGATATCTTGGTGTAATCTAATAACTATTAGGACCATGATAATTACTTTTGAATTATTCTTGAGACTCTTAGAAGAAATTAGTTACATGGTAAATTTAGAAAGTGTGAATTATGGCTTTGAGAAATTTCATTTCTTGGCCTTATTATCTATAAAGATGGAATCTTAGTTGATACTATGAAGAAAAAGGTAGTCCAAGAATGGCCTACACTAATGAACATAACTGAGGTACATAGTTTCATTGGTTTGTAAGATTACCATCAGATATTTTTTCAAGATTTTTCTGAATTGGATAACTCATTAAACAAGCTCACGCGTAAATGGGTTAAGTTTTTATAGAAAAAATATTGTCAATAATGTTTTGAAAAATCAAAGAGGATAATGGTAAATGATCCAATTTCGACTATACCATTAGGGAATGAGGTATTTTTTATATACAATGATGCATCAGAGAAAGGACTGAGTTGTGTTCTTATGAAAAATGATAAAGTTGTTGCATTTGCGTCAAGGTTGTTGAAGAATCATGAATAAAATTATTCAACTGATGATCTTGAGTTAGTATTTTCAATCTTTGCTATGAATATATGAAGACACTATATCTATGGTGAAAGACGTGAGATATATAAATATGAAAAGAGTTTGAAATATATCTTTTCAAAAAAATAGGTCAACACGTGGTAAAGATGATGGATTGAGTTACTCACGGATTATGATTGCTCAATACATTACCACCTAGGTAAAAAATAAGGTAGAAAATTCATTATGAAATAAAGATCATGGAGTTCTAAGAAAAATGAAGATTTAGAGATATCCTATATTTATAGATTTAGTAAAGATGGATATTGGAATTACTAAGTAAGGGGATACACCACTCTTTTTTCAAATGATTGTAAATCTATAGTCATTGGAAAAGATAAAAATATCTCAATCATATGAAGATAATTTTAGTAATAAAATTAAGTTGTCAATGATGTAAAATTGGATGGATTTGTTTGTGAAGATAGTGTTCTGAAATTTGGAAAGAGTTTACGTGTTCTATCAATAACTGATCTAAAAATAGAAGTATTGGATGATGCTCATAGATCAAATTTATTGATACACCCTGGTAGTACCAAGATGTATAAATATATGAAGAATTATTTTGGGTGGAATAATATGAAGAGGGAAATTGGTGACTATGTGTCAATATGTCTAGTTTTTCAACCAGTGAAGGTTGAGAAACATCATCCTAGAGGATTCATGACACCACTTCCTATGACTATGTAAAAATGGGATGACATTACAATGAAATTTGTCATAAGACTGCCAAGGAATCCTAGAAGCAATAATGTGATATGGGTTATTGTTGATCACCTTGCCAAATCAGCACATTTTATTTCTAAAAGAGAATATTTACCTCTTGAACACCTATAAAGACTCTATATTAATGAATTTGTGATATTATTTCTTTAAAAAGGGAATCCCCAGGAGTGGCCTTTTCGAACCCTCCACTCCAAGGAACCCCGCCCATGAAGAGGTCATAATGCCCCAGCCAGGAAGGAGCCATTACCATCTAAGATGATAGTGCATCCCACAAGGTAACACCTTGATCAGTGATGGTTTGACAAAGCAATCCATAATCCTGGTGAAGTGCCCCCATCCTGCCCACCTGGTGAGACACCGGGTGACCCGACAAGACGAGTGGTACATGGGAGGCAGAAATTCCCCCAAGAGAAGACTTCCAGGAATCAAACCCCAGACCTACACGAACACTGTTATCATGGACTTCGACCTTACACCACTATGCCACTATTGTAAAAAGTTATGGTGCACCTATATCGATTGTGTCTAGTCAAGAACCTCATTTTACATCAAAATTATTTAAGAGTCTACAGAAGGATCTAGATACTGAGCTTCATTTGAGCACCACCTACCATTATGAAACTGAGGGATTGTCTAAAAGAACTATTCCAACATTAAAATACATGTTGAGATCATTCCCACTTGACTTTAAAGGTATGTGGGATCAATATTTACCTTTGGTAGAGTTTTTCTATAATAATATTTTCTATTCAAGGATTCAAATGGTGTTGTATGAAGAGTTATATGGAAAAAGATGTCATACTCCAACTTGTTGGGATGAAGTTGATAAAAGGAAAATTATAGGCATATAACTTAATAAATAGACAATGATAAAGTTAAAGACTATTCAGGCTGATATTATAGCATCTTAAAGTAGGCAAAAGAGTTATGCTGATAACCAGATAAAGGATTTAGAATTTCAAGTGGGAGATCATGTATTTTTGAAAGTATCTCAATGGAAGGGTCTTATAAGGTTCATTAAGAAAGGGAAAATGAGCTCTGTGTACATTTTACTATTTAAAATTTTGGAAATAGTTGGAGTTGTAGCTTACCTATTAATAATGCCAACAAGTCTCCCAAAAGTTCTTGATGTGTTCCATGTATCATTGTTAAGGAAGTACATTCCAGAACCCACTCATGTACTCACCCTAGAAGAAATAGAATTGGAAACTAGTATATATTTCTAGGTAGTAACTATCAAAATTCTTGACACCATAGAGCAAGTGCTTAGGAATCATATGAGTCGACTGGTAAAGGTTCTTTGGAGAAACCATAAAATGGAAGAAGCAATATGGAAACTTGAGGATGTTATAAAGAAGAACCAATATCATTTTTTTAGAAGGTGATATTTATGAATTATTTGAGGACATAATTTTTTGAAGGAGGTAAGAATATAACACCATGAGATTTTATGGTATTCCTCTTCTTAAGTAAATTCAATTTCTTCAATAGTTTACGTTGCATGAAACACCCAGCTTAACCGCATAATAAAATATTATTATAACCTAGCCATTAAATTGAAAGGAATGAATAGTATTAACTAAATTATGAAATTTATATATATTAACTTTTTTTGAAATTAATATAATAGATTTTATATCCATAAAATAATAATAAATCTAATTTTATGAATAAAAAGCTATATTTTTTTAAAGGCAATTTTGTCACCTTTTAATTGTACACTAATTTTGGAACTAAATTTTGAAACTTTTATAAATTATACTATAAAAAATAAACTTAATTTTTGAAATCATAATATCAAGATTTATTTTGGTTTTTTTTATTTTCTAATATGCTTCATTTTTTATTGAATAGTAAAAAATACAGTATTTTAAATGAAAACTGACTTTTCATCTAAATAATTTATAATGTTAAATTATATTTTAAATTGTTTTTAATGTAAAATTAGATCTATAATACATATATTAATCAAATTAAGGTTATTTTAATCTTTTTTCATATTTAATTTAAAAATATGAAATCATTTTAAAGTTTTTCACATTTTCACTTTAAAAACCTGTTTTCTCACCCCGTCTACGAGATTAATTTTAAAGTAATTTTAGCCAATTATGTTTTTGGAATTTTAAAAAATGGATTTTATATTTGGAATAATAAGGTAAAATTTATTAAATAGGTCCCTTTTATTTTTGGCTAATATGAATAGTAACTTTAATATTTTTTGTTACTACGGTTAAGGGTAAATTGTGTAATTAAGTGTAAAAATAATATTATAAATATTATAAAATGACCCTATCACTTTTACAAATTTTATTTTATGATTATTTTTAATCTCTAATAATTAAAGGATCGGTTATGTGACCATTTATGGCCATTTGTATGAGAATATAACCTTTATAATATTTTATTCAAAAAAAGTCAAACTTTTCAAACTTTTGTTTTTAACAAGTTAAATATTTTAATATGGGGTTACCTAGAGAATATATTTGACTATAAATAGTATTTTAAATATAAAATATTTATATTCATCATGGAAATTTATTTTTAGTTTTTTGTGAGGAAATAATTACCTTAAATAATTATACAATAATGATGAAATAATTGTTTAATTAATGTAAATAAAAAATAAATGTTATGAAAAATATTAAAATAAATATAATTTTATATAATTATTGTCAAACATGAATTATATAGAAGTACATGAAATATTTTGGATGTATTAAAAGAGTTTTCTTTAATATATATTATTTTTATGGTATTTTAAAAAATTCATGTAATGAATAGTGTCAAAATTGGCATTAATGATATTTCAATATAAATAATATTTTATCAAATGATATAAAATTTATAAAGATCTAATTTTTGGAAAAATTATTTTTATGAGGTTTAAAATATCATCCATGATTCATTTATAGTTCTCTTTTCTTTTTATAGTAACTATTTTAACCATCAATGTGTAAAAATCAATGTTGTCATGATAAGAGTTAAAGGGATTAAATAAAGGTTAAAAATAAAAGATAATGGTAATAATGTGACCTAAACCAAACTAAAAATTATTGGATGAAAGTAGTTATAACCATCATCATCATATATTATAAATAATTAATTTTGGATCCATTTCTAATTGAAAATTAATTTATTTTAATTTAATATTTAGAGAATTTATAAAAGTACCCCTCAGCTCAGTTATAAAAGGGAACCTCATACCTCACTTATTCACACAAATTGGATCCATATAGATAGACAAAACCCTAAATATTTCCCTTATGAACATTCTTATAAAATTTATGGAGGTCTTGTTCTTCCAAAAATACAAACCTTATGCCCCTTAAGAGAATAACTAAAGGAGCTCTACTAAAGAAGAGGTAATCATCTTTACCGACTCTTTCAAGTATATTTATTCTTTTACATAATATTCATGTGTTTTTTATATTATAAAGTAATAAATATAGTATAATATATATTATTATATGTTATTATAATTATAGTACAACCATATTTTACCTTTTATCCATCCTATAAAAAATGAAAGCACCGTGCATGTGTATGTAGGATTTATCGTCTCCACATCATGATGTAATTTGTTTTTCATAACCACTTTATTTGGATGGATATAATGATAGAAATAATGGATATATATGGTCACTTATATCATCATATTTATTTTTTATAATTAATATACATCCAATTCCTTACCCTTTCACTATTAAGGGAATGATATCGTCGCTCGTGCGTACATATGACCTACTATCTACACGATGCGGTGCGATTAATTTTCAATATTAAACATTAAATAATTATTATAAAACTATATTTAATGATTAAATATTATATTAATCACATTAATACCATTATTTAAATAATGAAACTATATCCTATGTACAATAACAGAGACTTACACGAAAAAACATGCATAGAAAAATAAAGCAGTTAACACTTCAAATACGGGTAACAATGAAATATTATTAACAAAAAGGTGATAAAATGATATAATAGGATCTTATAAGATATAATAAATATTAAAATGGTACTAGTATAAATTAATAACACGACTTAAACCATTATAGATAAGGTTAAACCATTTTCAACCAAAAATAATTGTGAGGTGAGAGTTTCTCATCTCACTTTTACTTATTTGATATATATGCCTTATTCAACACATATTTATTTTGTGTGGTGTACTTTAAATTTTATATATCATATCATGAATCTCTTTATATTCATGGTATTCAATGTTTCATTTTATGATTATTAATTTTATAAGGCATATGATTCAACTAATTACAAAGTGGTAAGGGACTTCGTTACAATTTCACTTCCTTGAAGAATATTTTAATATTATACACAAAATTTATTTTTTATGGTGTATATACCGACCATTTTATTTATGATAATCATTCATTAAATATTTCATTAAATATCAATATTTATTATATCATGGATATTATTATTTCCTAAGTCATGTTCCAATTTACATACGGTGTTTACTTTGAAATTTGTTTCATTAATTGGGGAAATAATGTTCAATCCATATATTTTACTCAATATGGATATTTATTGATAAGGAATATTTATTCATGAATTAAATAAATCATTTTGATACATGATGAATGATTTGGACATGAAGAAATGGCTGGGGCCCAGTTATAGATACCCCTGCGATGCATAAGTAGTCTCACAAGATAACAAAGTTGGCTAAATTAAATAGCTTTTACCAATAATGATTAAATTTTCTTGTGAAAGGTATTTATAGCAAAGATACCATGATGTATGAGATCATGACATCCAATAGTAATCATTTCCTTCAATAAGAATTCAGCTATTTTTTATCCATGTGATTTTCAATATTATCCATAGATTCAGTTTTTTCACAAGTTACTGATGAAATAGAATTTGATTTCAATCATTTAAATTAACATAACATCTTTTCCTTATACTATCATTATAGAAAAGTTATTGATTAAATTTCATGAGTGTTTAGTTATTTATCATGCCATATTTATTATTCTACATTGATTCAAGATAGCTTCTACTGTATATAATCCCTACTGAGCATATGATATCACCCTTTTATTTGTTCTCTTTTCCCCAAGATTTGAATATTAAATATTTGAATAATATCAAGGATGAAAATTACCTTCCTTTATTATGTTCTATGTTTAAAGACCAATGTAACAAGGGTGATATGTATGTATCTTTTTCTACAAAAATACTAAAATATTCCGTCCTTTGGGATGTGATTACTCATAATTAATACCAATGTAATGAAGTAACCATAGACTATGGGTTACCGGAGTGGGGTTGTCACAAAATCCCTTAAATAAATGTTTAAGTTAGGATATGTGATATTTTGTGTGATTGTGTTTTTTATGTTGCCTTTTGTGTTATGGTCTATTTTATGGTGATGGAGGTGACTGAATGGGTTGTGTGATGCATGGGGATATGATGCTCAGATGGGTTATGTGATTCATGGGTATATGATATGGTGGTTGGTTGGAATGGATGCAATGGTATTGTGGTGTGAAATGTAGTGTGGATTAGTTGTGATTTGAGGTTGTGGTGTGTGATGGTTGTGGTGTGAGGTTGTGGTGTGTGATGGTTATGGTGACTGATTATTATGGTGTATGATGGTTTAGATATGTGGTGGTTTTGTGCCTTATGGTGGTGTGGTGTGATGTGGATGTGGTTGTTGTGGTAGTATGGTTTTGTTGGTGTATCACAGTGGTGACAGATGATGTGATATGGGAGAGTTGTGGAATGATGTGGTTGTATTATTTTCTTATTTATCCATGGAATAAATTATGATGGGAAAATGAAATGAAATTGTCTGATAGATAAAAAAGATGGGATGGAAATAGATTCTTAGTAAATGTATTAAATTAATTGAACAATAAAAGAATGGGAAATGTAAATTTGAATGAAGTGTATTGTAATTTAGAATGTATAATGTTGTATGGATTGTGTGGTAGTGGTATGGTTTTGTATATAGTGGTGGAAGTGATCGTAATGATGGATGTGTGATGTAGTGGTGGTGATGTGGTGTACACTAGCTTAGTTTTTGTGAGCTCATAGGTTTGTTATTATGTGATTTCTATATATCATGTATTTTATGTTATTTCTATATGTTCCCCACCTAAGTTGGATAACCTTACCAATGCTAAGATGTTCTAGGATTTAGGTGTTTTCCTCAAAACCTGAGATAGTGGTGATATGGATGGATGGTTACCCCCGCTTCTTCTCTATTCCTTTAGTAGTGATGGCCCATGTGTATTCAGGTGAGATGAGGTGATGAGGTAGTGATTTGATGTGAAGGACCAAGTGTCTTCATGTGGGGTGTTATGTGATGTAATAAATGGTGGGGTTCATGCATGGTAGAAGCAGGGCATGAGTTTGGTGTCTTTTACATTCATGATACCCTATTTCCCTAGTTATGTGATGTGATGTGGTGTGATGGCCTAGGTGTCTTCGGGTGAGATGTTCTATGATGGTCCAAGTGTCTTCAGGAGATATGTGATGTGATAATACTTGATGCTAGCATCAGATTCTAGACCTTGTGAGGATGGGGTAGGTAGGGGTGCATCCCAACCCACATCAGATATGTATAGTATGTAATGTGATATGTATGGAAGGGATGATAGCATAAGACGTTCAACGTTGGGGCATGAGAGTGGAAAATTAGTGGGGAAGTGGCAGCCATGCACATTATTTTGTTATGATCTTGATGTTATATTACTATATTGTATGTATAATTTGGTGAGTGAGCCATGGTGAGGTTGGGATTTGTTATTTTACCTATTTAGGTGCTTCTTGGTTCTATTATTTATTCACTGGAACACTAGAATGCTATTTTGACATGTGCACTTGAGACCTTGGTTATGTCCCTATTGAGTATACATATTATTCTCACCCTACACACATAATTTTTTTTTCAGGTTTCCATGAGAACTTTAGGGACTGAGCTGGACATTAATATATTGGGTTTTGTGGCTGCTATTGAGTCATTATCGTAGGACTTATCTGTTGATATATATATATATATATTAGAATTTTTTTTGTATTGGTTTATTTATATATATGCATTATGGTATGGTTTGGGTTTACTTTTATATTATATACTAGCATTGTTTTGTCTTTGTTATCATATCTCCCGATCCTATTTTATTATAGTGGGTAATGCCTCCCATTTAGGAGATTTTTATACCCTCAGTTCTAGTCTCCAACCTGGGGCCTACTAGAAGTGAGACTCAAGGGGTCATTATCTCTCTTCCTTCATTACGACATCTTTGGAGGGAGCGGGTCATGACATTTACTATGAAATTTATTTGATTAATTGGTAAATCTTGATATTCTATATCTTTTACTCAATACAGATATTTATTGATAAGATATATTATTTATGAATTAAATTGATTATTCAATATATGAGGAATGAATTGGGCATGTAGTGATAGGTGGGGACCAGGATTATGCATCCCCTTGATACATTGATAGGTCCAATGAGTCAAACCAATTAGATAGCATTATTAGACGAGTTTTTGGTTTATGTTTACACATAGATTAAATTATCTTGGCACAAGGCCATGATGGTAAAGATATCATGATGAATAAGATCAAGATATCCAATATTATTCATTCCCTTAAATGTTAATTCATTTATTATTATCTTTTATATTAATGTATTGATATAATCCATGTATGAATTTCATGAGAAAGTTATTGATTAAATTGATTTTGTTTTCAATTATTTAACTTTCCATATTGATTATGCCTTATTTACCCAGGATAACTTCTATTGTATGTAACCCTTACTAAAAATTTGATCTCACCATTATTTTTTTTCCTTTCCAAAATACATTAAGAAGGAAACTTTGAATAAATTTAAAGATACATAATATTTATTTTCACTATGTTTTATATTTCTTTTCCAATGTAAAATGAGAATAATGTATGTATCTAGTTTACCAAGACTACTAAACTATTAGGTCATTTGGGAAGTGATGTCTTGTATCTTATGACAATGTAATAAATTTTACACCGACTCTGGGTTACTATAGTTGGTGTAGTTAAACATTTATTTCCCTTGAATAGAGTTGTATAGGCCAACAAATGGTGCAATATCCCTTCTTCAATCATGGGTTTAGTTTGCTTCACGTTTTGACTACTTATAATTTGATCCATCTACTCAAGGTTACTCTAGTAATTCAAATCTTCTCTTCTTTCAGGCCCAAATACTCAATGGCCCAAAGGCCTTAATATTTTTGGCCCTACAGACCTATGGACTAAAGGGCCGATATTATGACACGAAGGCCCATTTTTGGTGAATAGTTCCATAAATATAATACCACTATAATAACTCAAAAATTATCCCATATATGGATTTGAACCTGTGTCTTTTATAAAAGATTATGAGGTTCTTGCCTCTAATAAGCCAATCTAAAATTGCAGAGGAATATACTGCTAAAGTTGAGGAATCCTAAAAAGGTTATGCATAACCTAGAGAAAAATCACGGTAGAAGTAGATGAGAATAAAACCGAGTAAAGTGAATATAAGAATGAAAAATTAAAGGACATAAGTGAAGTTATAAAACTTACTACTGAGTTGAAAGGGGATAAAAATTCTATTGTATCAACAAAATATTCTTTAGAGAAAAGTCAAGAATAAAAATACAAAGGGTTATTTAGAACTGGATATGTCAGAGGACAAGATTTATAAGATGATTTCTAAAAATAATGAAAAAATAATTGTTAGTTTATAATAGGATAAGATAAAGTCTGATGCTATCTCAATTAATAATAGAAATCAGTGAGGGAAGAATTTATTTTTTTCTCAAGATTAAAATAAAGTTATTAAGCTAAAGTCTGATATTGAGAGTTTGAAAAATTTGTTGAAAAATTTTACTATCGAGAGAAAATATTTTGAGAATATTTATAGTCAATTGAATCATATGATTACTACTTCTGGGCTTGTAAGTATAACCAATAAAATTAATTTCTATCAGAAAAATTATTTTGTTCCTTAAAGTGTACTTTTCTGTACAAAATTTTATCGAGGTGGATGCTAGAAGATACAATGTTCTTTAAAGAGTGTTCAATCTCATAGAACTCATTATTCTTTTATTTCCAAAGATCTTATTTCTTTTGAACATCAAAGACCTAAATAGATTTTGGTTTCAAAAGTTTTATTTTATAGTACTTATGGACCTAAAAGTTTCTGCCCTCTGAATTCCTAATTACCAAATACTTTAGGTAACTATATACCGATTGTTGAATTTTTATTTTTGGTATTGGTTAATATTGAATTCACTATATAATGTTAAGTTTTACTTTATGTTTAAATTTTAATTTTTTTCTTTTTATTAATTCTTTCTATTTAGGGGGAATTTTTGTTTGTGTTTTTATACAACTTTTCAAATAGATATTTTTAAATTTTAAAAGGGTTTATAAGTTATTAAGATAAAATTAATTTGGAACTATATTTTATGAAAGAAGATCAAGATGATTTATTGAAAGATATCTTCTACCAGATTATATTATTTTTTTATTTTATGTATTTTTGAAAAATATGTTTCTTTTTTTGTATGGAATTTATGATCATAATGTTTTAATAATTTTTTTATGTTTATCAGATATTAAACTAAAAATTTTTAATAATTGAGAATTTAATGATCTTAAAAATTTATTACTTAATGTGTTTTGGTGGGACTTTATTTAGATCGTTCAGTCAAGGAAGATCAAAGTTCAATTGTGAAGTCTATATAGGGGTGGTGGACCCATAGTTTGTTGGATTCATTTATGGTTGAAGTGATGTGAGAGTGCTTCTTATTTTTATGATTTCATATTCATTTTAAATTTGTATATTGACATCATCCTAGGAAATTTATACAATAGAAATCATCTATGAAATGTTTATTGATCATAATTTGTATTCTAAATTTTATTTATTTTTGAAATAATTTATCATGTTTCAAGGATATAAATCTACTCTTTTTTTTGAAAGTGGAATATGAGCTATTATATTATTATATAATCCATGATTCTTGTCAATAAACCAGGTTTTCTAAATAAGAATGCTAGAAAAAATTTTCCTTTATACTCATTGATCATTAGTTCAGTTTGTAGCTTGAAATATTTGTTCTGTTGTTAGAGATTCTAGTTAAAGTTGAGTCATTGTTTGTTTATCATAAGTTACCATAAAAATCTGGTTCTTTTATTAGAAATAGAACATAAGAAATTTTATTTCTTATGATATAGATAGTTTATAAGATAAAATATCTTCTACTAGAATCTAGGATTATTTTTCATTAGGTTTAAATTTTCCTTTTTCTAAGTAAGAGTGACAAGGATACGGTGAAAATTCATGATGTTTATATTTTAGAAATTCTTGTGAATATGTGGAAGTTCAATATTGTTAAGTTCTTGTGGACTTATATTGAATATATTTATAATATAATAGTGAATTTAAAGATTATATTATATTATTTTATGTTGAAAAAATTGTTTAATAATACTTTGGAGGTTAAAGGTATCAAGAATGAATCCTATACTAAATGGGTGAAAGAGAATCTATTAAATTCTGAGACCATCTCTAGAATGAGGTTGGTTTTTGTGTAGAATTATAGGAATTTTATTGAGAAATTTTATAATTTTACTTCAATGTAAGATCATAAATCTATTAAAAATATATTTTCTAGAAAAAGAAAAACACGAGAAGATACCTCGGTTACTAATCCACCTCTATCGAAGAAGAAGACGACTGGAGAAGGTAAAGTTTAATTCAGAAGAGTAACTTTAGATGATGAGTTTCAGAAGTTGGTTGAAAAAACAGTGAATATTGGAAAGAAAAAGATATTGAGTTTAAAAAGAATAAATAAGTGAGAGCTACTATAAATCCTTTTTTTTTGGTTTAGACAAGGAATATGTGAAAGAATTGAAATAATAAGTTAATTGAAAGTTGTAATATGTGAAGAAGAAGATATATTATTTAAAGTTAAATAAATCTTCGATATATAAGGTTATATTTCCCTATGTTTCAATTAGAGATCTTATTTTTTTATAAGAGCCTATGTAATATCCCAATATTTTAAATGAAATACTTTGATAGATTGCATAAAAAATACATAACACTGATCTTAAACAGATTGTGAAATATTATTATTTAAATATAACCGTTATAGCCTAACCATTTAATTGGAAGGTATAAATAAGATTAAATTAATTATGAAATAAATATAAATTTCTTAATAAATTAAAATGTTTTGATTAATTATTAGGAAATAAACACTCTATTTTTATTAAATCCATTTTGTTCTTCGAAAATATGTTTTTTTCAAAAATAGTTTTTATTTATTTTTATGAGGAAATATTATAATTAATTTATAGAACTTTTATAAAATTTATTTTATAAAATTAACTTTATTTTTAATTCAAAATTTCAATATTACCTTAAGGTGATTTTTTGATAATTTTCTAAAATGTTTTATTTTTCAATGAATAGTGAAAAATTCCAATTTTTATTGAAAAATATATTTTATTTTAAATTATTTATAAGGTAAAATTATATTTTGGAATAGTTTTAAAATTTCAATAGTTACTACTGATTTAAAATAATCTAATTGTGGTTTTTTAAATGAATTTATATTTTAATTTAGTATAAAATAATTTTATACTTTTAAATGTTTATTTTTTTGATAAAATAGTTTTCTTCGTGTTTTTTCAGTGTATTTTTTAAATTATGTTATTACACATATGTGAATTGAATATTAAAAAATAGATTTTATATTTTGAATCATTGGATCCAAATTTAGTAAATAAGTCCCTTTAATTTTTTTTCATAATAATTTTATCTTAGAATCTTATCAATTTTGATCCATTTGGATGAAAAAATTAATTTATATTGATTTAATATTTTAAGAAATTCCAAGAGTGTCATTCCCCTCTCTTATAAAAGGGAACCTCTTCTTCTCATTTATTCACAATTAGAAATCCTTTTCATTTGACCAATACCTACCAAAATTCCTTCTTTAAATCCATATCAATTTCCTATATGACTTAGTTAGGGAAGATTATGAACCTTATAAGTCTTAATGTGTAAATCAATTGAGGTTGTCCGAAGAAGAGGTATAGTTTTTAACATAGCATTTTTGTTTTATTTCTTCTTCTATATACTTAAAATTTTACTTAAGAAGGATTATATAATAAAATAATAATATATAATATAATAGTATTTTATTATGTTAATGGAATAACTTATATTCATCTCCAACCTCCATTAAATGGGAAAGAAATCCATCATTCGTGTGTACAACAGACTACCGCCTCAAAGATCGATGTAATTATTTTTCCATATCCACCTATTACAGATGGTTATAATGATATATTTAATTTATATATATGATATTAATGAAATATTTATCATTCTTTAAATATAATAAAACACATATTTTCTTACCATTTTATTCATTAAAAAATGATAATGTCGTCCATGCGTCCGTGCGTACTACCACCTCCCTGAAGCGATGTGATTTGTTTTGCATCACCACATCACATGGATTACATATATAAGTACATTTAATGGTATAATATGGTATTTATGATATTTTTATCATTATGGAAAGATAAAATAATACTTACCATCTTTACATAATGATCATTGAAAAATGGAAATGTTACTCATGCACATGTACGACCTATCGTCTCTATGATTGAAACGTAGTTCATTTTTTTATCACCATATTTCATGATTGGTTACAAAAGTATAATTGATTTATACAAATTATAATTTTATTATTATTATTATTATTATTATTATGTATATGATGTAATAATTACATCATTGAGCATATTCAACCTACCAAGTCGATGTTGGATATATAAGCCGAATATCATCAAAACATCCAACATGAAATTAAATAATTAAGGAATTTTATATAATGTAATAATAAGTGAAAAAAGGAATAAAAAACTTCAAAAAGGTTCTTAAGAACTTAAATAATTAACATAAGTTTATTATTTAGGAATATAAGTAACGCACGTGATGATTTGTTCTCAAAGAAAGGGACACTTCAACTAAAAACCACATTTAAAGTGTTATAATGTTTTATTTTCAAAATATTTATTTTACATGTATATGTTTTTAAAATTATTTTATGAATTTATTTATAGGGACAAAAAATAACTATAAATTTTATTTTACTCTTCTTTATTTCAAATGTTAAAATAATATATTTTTATGGTTATTCTAACTATAAGGGTTCTTTTAAGTGTTCTATAAGTGTTCTATGATGATGATTTCCAAAGGAAACTATATATATTTTCTATTATTTCAAATGAATTTTAATGGAAATCATTTTATTTAAAAAATTAATATAATGGTATTTTTTAATGAAAAATGATGCCCTTTTTAGGTAAAAGGAGTGTTTCTTAAGAATTTTTTTTCATAGGTTTTTTATGTTTTTTGTTGAAAAAACATATTTCTTATTTTTTATTTCCATTACCAATATTTATTTGTTTATCCAATGTATTAAAAAAATTCATATTGTTTAAGGATGGGTAATGTAAAAGAATTCAAGTTGAAATTCTTGAAGATTTTTCATAAAAAGTAATCATTCTTCTTTTTAAAAGTTTTATATTGTGAAAAAATGGATACTGAATACAAGTGTCCACTTTGTAATATATGTGATTATTATGTAAGAGTTATAAAATAACTATAAGAATATATTAACCTAAAAGATCTTTGGGAATGAAATTAAATTAATTCTAGTCTAAATACACTATATTATGTAATTTTTAAGGTTGTTTCCTTAGAGTTGGTATCAATGAAAAGGTTTAGATAACATTATAGGTTGGGTTGTTATTTGAGAATAAGTTAAAAGTCCTATATAGCCATAATGGTTAGTATATTATCCAGAATTATATTTATTTTGGATAAATTTAAATATTTCAAGATAAAATGGTTAAGGATATCATAGTATTTGTCCTCCTCAAAAGATAGTTTATTATGATTTTATCAATATGTTCACACTAACATTTTTCATATTTAGTTAATATTTGGATCCCACATGAACCAGATTAATTATGGATGTGAATAATAATGTGGTTGATGTCAGAATGATCGAATGAAAGTATTGTGATCTATAGTGAAAAATCTAGTGGTTATTCTTAACTATCTATCACGAGTTATGATTTAAAAAAATAAACAAAGGTGAGTTTCCCAACACACCAAATAAGAGAAAAATGGAGTTCCATTGATGTTCAGGAGATAATTATTATAAATTTAAAAAGATTAAATGTTCAGTGTTTCAAGAATGTGGGAAGAAGAGCCCCAAGGAATGTCTTAAAGGAATGGGTAAATTTTTTATATGGTAAAGGAGGGCATAAATCAATAATCTACCATGCAAAAAGGAAGAATTAAGTTAACACCATGAAGGGGAATAAATTTATTACCAATAAATTAATTGAATGTTTTAAATTTGGTTAGTATGGTTATTATAAAAATAAATGTCTTGGGGGGAAGTAAAGGAATGAGATCAGCAAGACCTTGCAGATAAATATTTAGCAATGCCTAATTCTATTATAGTTGGAGATGAGGAAAATAAAAATGAAATATGAAAGGTATGGATTATATCTTGGATTATGTTTTGATATTGATGAATATTAGAATATGATTCATATTTTTTATTATATAAAATAAGTATTAAGGAATAAGATAGAAAAACATGGTGAATGGATTATGAATAATGTTAAATAATTGAGGTGTCTACATATAGTAATTCAAGAATAATTATTTAAGGATGATCATAATTTTAAAATAATTAATATCCCTTTTATATTTTAAGTGATGGGATTTTAATAATATTAATGAAATTTTGGGATATGCTTTATTGGTTTAAGTTATGTGTAACCCGTATGTTTAAAATGAAGTATCATTTGAGGAGGAATGTATTTACATTAGGTGGACATATGTTTAAAGGTATTGATAACATTTATGCTTTATATGATCTTTTATATTGAGGTAAATTTGGGTTATTTAAATTTGAGCATGTATGTTTTATCATATAGATAACCATGGGATTGAAAATTGATTTTTTTATTAAGTTATTAATGTTATTTCAAAAGATGACCACTATAATTTAAGTGAATTTTATATGAACATGTTAAAAAATATTATAGGATATTATTTTAGGAATAAAGGTTGAATTATATTTTAGAATCATATATTATTTTAATATGTCTTTATGATGATTCAGGTTATTTATGGAAATGATTATCTGATCTTGGAGATTATATGACTACATCATATACATTTTTTGTATGAGACATTAAGAGTTATTGATATTATTTTGAGATAAATGTTAAATTTATCTTGGAAAAATATTTGATGAAATATTTATAATCATTGGGTTTCAATCTCAGTTAGGAATATTTTTAAGATTTTTAAGTATAGTTAAATATATAATGATTTAGTTGAATGTTGGGTATTACTATTGAATTTTAGAGATTAATTTATTATTTCTTCATATATAGGTTTATTCATTTTGAGAATTATATTACCATATGATAACCATTTTGGTTAATGTTTAATGACTAGAGGAATATCTTATTATAATTTTATGGAATTATGTGATCCTTTAGAAGTTGATTTTAGTGCTTCAGGCATAAAAAAATTATCTTTAATACTCATAGATTTGAGAAAAAGATGATATTGGGTTGGAAATGAATTAAAGAATGAAATTATACTTATCAAGTAATTATATTTCCCTATTTTATTCATCATCATGGTTAAGAAATTCCTCAAATACAAGGAAAATATCTAAATAAATGTTATCTTATTACCTTCTCTTCCAATTAATTGATGGTATTTTTTACAATGTTTTGTTTTATGGTTTTTTGGTCATTAAATTTCTCATTATCATTCACTTTCTTATGATAAATGATCTATGTTACTCTCGAAAATTATTTATAAATTATGACTTTATTCCATGTCCACATTTTGACTTCCCAGTATTGTTTTCATATTTGGAAACCTAGTTATGTGTTACTCCAGATGGACTTCGTATTTCCCTTTCCCTCTTTTCAAAAGGAAGTTTTATTAACCCTTTTCTATGTACATGTTTTTAAAATTATTTTATGAATGTATTTATATCAACATAAAAGGACTATAAAGTAAATTTTATACTAATTTATTTCAAAGTGTTTCAAAAATAAATATTTTTATGGAATGTTTGACTTTCTTTATAAAATCCAAAAAATGTTCTATTTTAACATATGTAGCGATAATGACTTTTCCTACCACTGTAATTGTTATTTTCATTTTTGATTCCCTTAAAATATTTCATGTTTTATTTAAAGAAAACCCATACTTTTATTTTTTGCGTTATTTTAGTATTGAAAATGGGTTTTTAAGATAAAAGGGTATTTTGATATCCAAAATTGTTTTGTACATGGGTTTAAAAGTGTTTTTCAAGGGTTTTATTCATGATATGGTCCTTATAAATTTTTTACCAAGGGTTTAGACTCATTATGGATCATAGGTTATTATGATATAACTTATATGATGGGTGCTCCTTGATAGTGATCCAATTCATTAGGTAATGGTTATGTTATCTGGTGAATTATATTAATAGTTGGTCGTATGTTTTTTCCAATTATTAGGGTTCTTGTAAGGGTTTTTTAGGGTTATATACTAATGATGTCCCAAGGAAACTACATGACTTTTCTATGCTTATTAATGATTTTTCATGGAAATTGTATAACTTTAAAAGGTAAGATAATGATATTTTAAAGGAAAAATGATGTCCTTTTTAGGTAAAAATTTATTTTTTTAATAAAATGTTTTTCATGGGTTTTTATGTTTCTCATTGGACTAAAATATTTCTTATTTTTATGTCATTTACTGAGATTTTTATCCTCATCCCATATTTTAATTTTTTACAACAGATCTTAATGATGGGTAATGGAAAATAATAATTCAACGTGAAAGCTGTGAAGATTTTCATGAAAAAAACCATGTATATTTTTGAAAAATATATATTCTTAAAAAATAGATACTGAGTAGAAGTTTCCACTTTGTAATATATGATATTATTATATAAGAGTTATGAATTGACTCTCAAAAACTCTAAAGCTAAAAATATCTTTAGGAATGAAATAAAATTAATTCTAGTATAAAGACATTAGATTATGCAATGTTTAAGACTAGGTCCTTAGATCCTTGTAAGAGAAAACCTAATTTTGTCTAAAGAGGAAAAGATAAAGTATCATAAGATCCTGATGAATTTGTATCTCTTTCTCCTCCTCAAATTAAATAAGGTGAATCTATAGAGACAGTTCAGGATTTATTTCCACCAAAAAAATTTTCTATTAGAAATCTATTGGAAGTTATAACTACTACTAATGAGGAAGTTTCCCTAGAAAAATTTGATGTTCAATTCAAATAAGTTTAGAAAGAGATAGAGAAAGAACATTTTCTAAAGAAATATTCTATACAAACCTCAACTACCATGACTTCACTTGTTCCATGAGTTATTTATAGAAAAATAAATTTATAAGAAGAATAAGGTGAAATAAGTTTGAGTTCCAACTCATCCAACAATGAAAAAGGATAAATAAAGAGAAAATCATTGGAAAAATGTGATTAGAATAGAATTTATTTTCATAAATTTTGTGATCCAATAAATTTTTTAAATATCACTCCTGATAATGTTAATTAATTAGAATATAAGTTAGAAAATAATGAAGATAATAAATAATTATCCTATAGTTCATAAGAATCTACTACTAGTACCAGATCTCATATAACTGAGGAGAAGATTAATTTTCAATTTTTTTTGTTAAAAAAGTTTGATAGTATGTTTTATGTGGTTCAAGAAATGAATGATAAGATAAAAAACATTAATAATTAGTTTATTAACTTTTAATATGAAAATTGGAAAAAATATTTGTTTGATTTTATAGTTTAAGTCAAAGAAAGATTAATAAATATTAAGGAGAATTATGAAATCTATTTATGGAATTTAAAAGGATTTGTAAGAAATTTGAAATAATTAGATAATAATTTTCAATATTTAGATCAAAACAATGTTTCTTAGATTAAAAATTGTGAGTAGTTATGAAAAATATTTGAAGAGTTTGAATAATATTTGAGTATCTAAGGATAAAAGTGGGACCAATTAGATAAGTTCATTAGTGATCTGGAGTGGATAATTGTATTTTATAGAAAAATAATAGAAGAGAAGAAATATAATATTGAATCTAAAAGTGTGATGTTGGAAGAGAAATAATGGAATATTGAATCTCAAGATATTTAAAAATAAAATCAAGAAAATAAGGAAAAAAATATCTATCACATGATCATAAAAACTTTGAATAAGAATTATAATTTCCATTTTATATACTCTTAATTTTTTATGGTTGTAATATTTGATATATTTTCATTGTATTCCAAACTTATAATTTTATCATATTTTTTGAGTGGGAAATATTTATTATTTCTATTGTATATCATCTTCATTTTCCTATTACAAGGGTGTATTTTTTTCTTTTAACTCAATGGGGAGAAAAATGGTGAATGTTATAATTTTTTTAAATATCAAAGGGGTATAATTTGTTATTATGTTTTCTATCATTTCCATTTTTTTAACTTATGTGATTATTTTTGAATATCAAAACGGGTGAGAAATTTAGGAAATGAAGTTTTTTAAAGTTGGGAAATGAATTTTTTAAAGTTTTTTAAAGTTTTTATTAGCATTTTATCTCATTGTTTAAAATAAAAGAGGAGATTATGTCATGTGAATTTTTTTCATTTAAATAATTAATATAAGGGTTAGTTTCTTTATGTTCATTTTCTTATGTGTCTTGTGTTTTTCAAAACAGGAAATATTTTTGGATTAAAAGACTCATCTGTATCCTTTGTTTTTAAAATCACAATACACTTTATATTGAAGAAGATTTATATTGAAGTTTATTTTTAGTTTTTTGTATTGTACATGATGAAAATATGGTATTATTATTTATAGGTAATTAAAGTATTTTTTTAAGTGTGTGTAAATAATGAAAAATACGGAATCGTACCATATTACATTTTAAAGATGTTGGAATATTTTAGATGAATTTTTTGATGTCATAAGAAGATATAATGATTTTCTAAATCTATTAGAATATGGAGTTGTTTCTTATGATTCCATTACAAATGAACACGAGGTTTGTAGAATTTGACCATTAGAACAATGTCTATAAATAGAGTTGTTACCTCATGGAATGGGGAAAATCCATACTAAAATATATATCAATGTTATTTTAAGGTTTGTAATCAAATTCTACAATAACTTGTTATTTATTAGAGCTTCCAATTGGATTTTCTTTTTTAGTGTTTTACAAAGATCTATATTGTGAGTATTTTAATGTAAAATCTCTTAGATTTTTCTTATAATGGTTTAGTTATTAACTATGGTGTCATGGGATTACAAAAGGAATATAGAGATTATGTCGACCATGATATCATGGGATTATGATAAGGAAGGTAGAGATAACGCTGATTAGTGTGATTAAAGGCTTATGGGGAGGAAGGCATAGTTGATTTCAAACAAGGGGATCAAGGGATTCTATATGAAAGATAGAGTAACTTCCAAAAGGCTTGGATTAAATTTAAAAATAATCCTTATACTTTGGATAAAAGTATGAATTTTATAATATTATTTAAGGAATACAAGTTTTTTTATCCTTTAATCATTTTTTTATTTTCATATGTGATAATTTTATTTTTTATATTTGTTTTATTTCCTCTAGGCATGTATTATCTTTTTTGATAGTTTTATTTTTATTATTTTTATACTCTGATTTGTGGGTTGATTGGAAATTCATAATTTTGACTATATAACACTTGAGGTGGCCAAAAAAGCCATTGCTTTTTTTTTTGAATTAGAACTCATCCTCCTTATTGTAGGTTAACCAGCTTAGTGATTTTGTTATAAAAAATCATAATACATCACAAAATATCACATTACATGTCTGTATGCATGAAAATTTTATCAATGGTAATATAGGATTGATAACTCTCTCAAACTTGTAAAAGGAAGATATGGATTTTTTGGAGGTGTGAAGACCTAAATATTTTAGGGAGATCATGGGAAGTTTTTTAGAATTAAAAGTTTCATGAATTATTGAATTAATTCATGCGATCTAATTGAAGAATAAATAGAGAAAAACCTGATGCCACTAATGTTGAACAGATTGGACTAAATTTTTTTGAAACTTGGATAAAAAAATCATGACACTGATATTGAAGGAGATTTTATTAGGTTAGTTTTGTTGAAGTTTCCATAATCAAAATGTGGAATAATATCCCACATGTATATTTTTTTGAATATATAATAAGAGAATAAGTATAGAAAATTGGATCGAAATAGTCATTATTCCTTGAAAAATATGAACGTTGAAAACAAAGGAAGAGAGTGCATGTAAGAAATTGAATATATGGTTTCTTCATTTAGAATAGATTGAACAGACTTAAAGATTATGCTTCATGGGAGAAGAAGGAGGAGAATACACATAATTATTATTTTTACTATTGAAGAAGAAGTGCAATTTGATAATTCCATTAAGGAATTATCTTTATTAGGTTTAAAGAAGATAAGATAAATATGATAATTTCAGTATTGAATTATTATTATCTAAAAGAAGAGTTGTTTCTAATGTGATTATAGAAAGACATAAAGTATTACTTTATAGAATGAGGATACTATTTTTTGGATTGAGGAAGAAGAGAGTAGAAAACCTTGAAGATGAACCATCCATCCACCTAGAGTTGAATATGTGCATCAGAAATTCTTACAATGCTTATCATGAAGATACCCATATGTCTATAAACTATTGAATACCCTCTTAGAGAAGTGTGTGAAAGTTAATATAGGAAAATGTGCCTTGGTTTAGGAGCGACCAAACCCAAAATAATTTGAGACTGTTATTGAAGTAGTGTGCAGATGGCAGGGAGAGGTAGTTTCCCTAAGATTGAAAATGAACCTTTCCTAAGTAAATGTAATTATTATAGTGATTAGTATTACTTCTCTAGTATATCGACACATTGTCAATGTATTCACCTTATATTATCCTTTTTTTGTTAACCAAGTAAAATCCTTGTGTCCAGTGCATGATTTATATTTTTTCAATCATCCATTATTTGGTGATTTTAGTGTTAAGATAAAGAGTGAAAAACAAATTAATCGTTGTATTGAACAAAAATATTGCCAATATAGGAACAAGATCTTAAACAAAGATAAGTTCAAAAAGGAAAGGTTTAAATTGGGAAACACCATGATTCACCCCCTAGGGTGTCTTGAGTTAAAACAAGTTATATCAAATCCAAAAGGTTTTGTTTTTGTGTTCAACCATAGAATATGTTTTTGGATTTGTTTCACCTATGTAGTATATGATGAAGCCTCTATTTTTCATAGGAACTAACATTTATGGTTTGAAAAAAGGAATGATTATGTTCCTTTAGGATTATGTAAAGGAGGTATTGGATTATGTGCTTTAGAATAATGATTTTAAAAATTCTAATGAATGACTTGGAGATGATAGGATATAGATGATCCTAATTAGATTACTATGCAATGGAGTTTACAAGAACACCACTCATTATGATACTTCCTTTAAAATTTATAATACCCTAGAATTTGTTTATGGTAAATTAGTATAAGTAAATTAGGATATAACATAAAACTTTAGAGGATATTATAAAACTGATAAGGATAATAGACCATTAAACAAGGTTGGTGAAGAATGACTTATTATAAAATTCAAGAAAAAAAGAAAAATAGGAAGAAGACTCAAAGGAATATGGGATCTCTTATTAAGGTGAACACTTATAACTCTATTGTTAAATTTTATTATAAATATGTTTTGTAAGATTATTATATATCTAAAAACATAGATTTTCCCCTATAGGTTGATAGAAAAATAGACTTTACATATGACATGGAAACTATATCAAGTTTTCGAGATATTTTATATTCATAAAGTGATCAAGATGAGACCCAATCCTTATAAGAAAAGGTGTATTAATGTGTAATTATTCAAGAATCACACTATGAGTTGCACAAGAGCCTCAACCCAGTTGGTGAGGAATTTCTAGGTGCATCCAAGAGACCCGAGATCAAATATGGGTGGTGTCATATTTTCAGGTTACTATAGTAGTCACTGTCGCAGTACTGTAGTAGGTACTATAGCATACACTATTTGGTATTGTAGCAGCCGGAACTATTCATCCATCTGGCCCTTCGGGCAACTAGTTTGGTCCTCGTGTCCTGTAAGGCTTTCGAGCCACCCAAGGCCTTTGGGCCAGTTGATTCTCAAGGTCTTCAGGCCACCTTAAGGCCTTCGGGACACCCCAAGGCCTTCGGGCCTCATGAATACAAGCCCGAGACACACTAGAAAAAAAGGAGCAGCCCAGATGAGGATTTAGAGCAACTGCACTCACCAGAGCAGAGCCAAATGGATTGCCAGAATGAGAGGGTATGGCTATGCCATCGGTACCAGCCTGTGCTTGCACGGGAATCCTAGCCAGATGGTCATGAAAAGGTGGAGAGCTACTATCAAGATGTAAATGCTGGGGAGGGGAAGTTCCTTGTAGATAGTCTAGTTGAATTCCCAAAGACCTTCGGGTTATGTAATCTCCTAAGCCTACAATCCATGTAATCTCTGAGCCTACGGGACTTTTAAGGGTCCCCCCTCATCCCTTGAAAGGGGGGTTATCAAAAATCAATAAAAAATGAAGGCCTTCGGGCCATTCAGGCAGGAAACTATGAGTTCATTTATAATATAGATAAAGATAATAAAAAATTGAGTAAGGTATAAGTTGCATTAAATTTTAATATAAAGAAAATGAGAACAAATGTGAAGTAACAAATTGATTTACTTGAATAATATGCATAAGAAATCAGAAAAAAATGGCCACAAAAAATGATTTTATAGCTATAATTATTTCTATCAAGACAAAACTTGAAGAGAGGATAAAAATGGAATAGATTCTAGCTCAAGGCAAATGGATATAACTTCTCAATTGAAGGATAAAGATATAGAGATTAAGAAACATGATATAAAGCTCAATTATTCAAAGGGAAGGGAGGATCAAGAGATCCCCTTTGTGAAAGCCTCATCAAGTGAAGCATGTAAAGTTTCAAATATGGAATCTATAAGTATATAGAAGTTTCTTTCTAAATATTAAAGATAATACTCCCAAAATAAGATATCCATAAAATGATACTTTTGAAAAAGGTTTGGACACACTATGAGTGTGTCTATAAAATACCAAAGGCTTAATGGAGGAATGAAATATGATTCATCAACATCTCAATAGAGTAGTAACCACCCAAGGTATTATTTCTATGGGATATTTTTTACACGGTCAAACACTGGTCTTATGAAAGTATATTTTAGTAGGAAGGGAGTAAAATAATCTATAAGAAAGTCCTCTATTATTATGAAATATATGTAAAATGTTTACAAAATAAGAAAATCTATTGGGATGGAAAATAGATTTACTTTTTTGGAGAAAAATAATTGAGTCAAGGAAGGGTGAAAAAGGAACCAATTATTTCATGGATAAATTTGAACCAAAAATTGGTTTCAAGCAACCACTTTTAATTTCAAATATAAAATATATTGGTTTCATATTATTATTAAGATCTTTAATGAATCTGAAACTATGTGAAGTAGAGTTGAATATGGAGTTTCAGTGATATCAAATCCATACCTTATGTAACTAGTGGTGTAAATAATAATTTTGTGATTAATGAATGATATGTCCACTACTCTAGTGGTATATTACTGTTAATAAGAAAAGAGACGAACCTCGAGGATAATAAATAACAATCATTAATTTCATGTCTATTTGATAATATAGTAACAGGTGCTATCATTTGATTATTTTTATTGAATACTAGGTGATTCTGAAAAATGATGAATTATAACTAGGAAGTGATGTCCCTAAATTGAAGAATGTTTCAATATATAGTGTTGAAATTAGGGGGGGGGGGAGTTTATGCTAAACTTATATTGGATTTTTATCCTCATCTGAGAAATAGAATCCATGTGAATAACGAGAGAACATTCATATCAAGTGATATCACTAGTCTATCATAATAAAGTGGTATTAATTGGTTCATCATGTGGTATATCCCATGATCTGTTATTTTATGATTTAATTGATGGAAATTTTGTGTGAGTGTGATTAGAATCACAAGAGGTGTTTAAGGTAGTAAAAATATCAAAATTATAGCATTTCTTGAAGTAGGTGAGTGATATAGACAACATTGGTATTATTGACTAAAACTCTTGTTTCCTACACTCAGATCTAGTTCAGTAGGTGCAATGGATTTTTTAATGAATAAAATCCAAGTGATAATTTCACTCACTAAAATTCATTGAGTGAAATGAATCTATAGAGGTGATAATGGTTCAAAGTCTAAAATTGAAATATATAAGTATGTTTATGGAACTAGTGGTATCATTAAGTGGAATTAAGGCTCGAGTTCAAAACTAAAGTTTATTTATAACTAGTGGTAATAACAATTGGAAGAAGATCCAAAAGATCAATCAAGAAGTGATTGAGCCTCATGGTTTGATAGTGGGAAATTGATTCAAAAAATAATGATCTAGATTAGAAGTTGATTTGAAATTAGTTTAGAAAACCCTATTTTTATAGAAGTAAATTTTCAAATGGTTGAAATAACCAAACTATTTTTGGATGTCAACTTATGGTGTCAAATGAGACAGGAAAGGAAGACATGATAAAGGGGTAAAACAATATCGCTCAATCTAGATTTGAAAATGTTTTAGAGAAGAAAATTTCTCCATCAATACTCTTACAAATATCATTTAAAATATGAAGTCAGACTATTGTGGATGAAGGGGGAGTATAACTGGAGGAGTAACCCCCATGGAATTCATAAATAAAGGGGAAGTGAACTTAAAATAAAAATCCAGATATAAGGGGACATTTTTATTTTATTGTCAAAGGGGTAGAAATATAATAATGAATCTTAAATTCATACTTTTTTTATAACTTGGAGTTATAAGGAGTAAAAGGATTTATGGTAGTATTTGTTAAAAACATCCAAAGGAGGAGAATATTACAACCAAATTGGATTAATTGAAAATTTCTGATTGGATTTGTTAACATGAGCATAGAGATTGTGAATGTATATTTTTTACAATATCTTTTCAGAATTTATTGAAAATATGTGTTGAAGTGGTGAAAGAAAAAATAGTGTGAAGCTAGTGTACAACTAGGACATTTTAGGAAGGTAAATTAAAGTTGTACTGTTTTGGAAGATACCTATTTGGAATCCCAAATTTGCGTGAAAAGAAGAATGGAAGTGGATAATGTTAAATATATGTATTATTTATAAGTATGATTATGGATGGATTTTTTTTGAAGAAACATGGATAATGAGGTTAGATGTTCAGAATCTAAAAAAACCATAAGATAGAAGTGGGAGCAAGTATTTCACTATGTCTTGGGGTGCTTATGTGCATGTAAGATTCATCCAAGATCTACAGGTGAAAATTGTCAAAGGCATGGAAGAGATTCCATAATAATGTATTATTCATTATATGGTATAGTAACATTTCATAAGGTGATTACCTATGAACATAGGATTCATTTTTTTACAAAGGAAAACTTCATAAAATTGAAAGGACGATTTCATAAGTTATATTTAGGGACTCATAATATGCATCATGGATCTTGTAAGATACATCATGAATTTCATAAGATACATTTTGTTGTAAAGGATGATTTCATAAGATATTTATAGGGATTCATAGGATGCATCATCAATTTCATAAGATACATCATGAATTTCACAAGATACAATTTGTGAAAAGTATTATTTCATAAGATACATATGGTACTTCATAAGATGCATCATTGATTTCATAAGATACATCCGTGAATTTTATAAGATTAATTTGAATTTTTATGATGTATGTCCATTTTCAAAAGAATTAGTTTGAGTATGATATGTTGTGGTTTGGAGTTTCTCATTATTACACTAGAATCCATGAAATCCAATTATAATTAGTCACATGGTTTCCAATGAATATTATCAATTATAATTTATGATTGATAATTTGAACAAAAATAGAATGAAATCATGGTATTTGGGGGGTTTGTTTTATGGGGTTTGGGGATTTGTGATGATGTGGAATGTTAGTTTTTTTGAGATAGATTCATTTTGTGAGGGTTCTCACTTAACCCTTAAAAGTGATATTTTGAAAATAATAATACTAAATTTGGAGTAAATTAAGGGATTAGAAAGTTTTATTTCATGAATAAAATCATCCTATGACTCATAATCTCACACCACTTATGAGATACCCCTTATAACCGTGAAGACACACCTGAGAGGGGGATGGGGGTGAATCAGGTGTTGAACAATTTTACCCAAAACTAATTGTTCTTTTATATTTACACCCCTTTGGTTTTTAAGATCTATCACTAGTTAGGTTGTTAATGAATCTCTTTGTATTTTACCCTTAAAAACACCTATATTAATTGTATATACTGAAAGTAAAAATAGAATAAGTATTTATATAAGGTTCAACCCTAGTGTGGATAACCTAATACTTACCATGTCAACTCCTCTTGAGTTATGAATCCTCCCATATAATCAAATCACTTATTAAAATAGATGACCAAGGATCATCGTGAAACCTTATTCACACAATATTAAACATGTTCCATCACCATATTACATAGTTGATAATCCTCCATTATATGAATGAAGTGAAGTGGTATTTATATGGATCTTATTGTGAATGGGTATCCTAGACCCAACTCCTTAATGTTCTTTTATTAAAATTACATGTATAAATTTTGATATACACATGTGTTTATATTAACATCATACTAGAATTTCTTTAACATTTATAATTTATATGGTAATTTCATTAGATTATATGTTGTGTCAAAATATTTTAGCAATTCACAACTATAACGAGAACCCAAAGATATTATGATAGAAAACTTAAATATATATCCTATGTTCTAGATATATTATACAATGGGACATAGAAGAAATTTTATTATTAGGTACTGGGGGCTCATAAGCATTTAGAATGCTTCTAATGAGGTTAGAAGTTAGTTATCACAAGTAGATGAGAGCATGAGTACTAACCCGCCAATAGGAACACTAGTTGTTACTGGGGTCATTGGTTGTTTTTATATGTTAGAAAATATAATGATATCTTGACTTAAGATCATTATTAGTTTGTAGTATTATATTTCTTACATTGATGTTAGATGAAAACCATGGAATTTATATTGTGGATAGGTATATTGTGTTGGGTGAATCATTAGTGGTATGAAATTGGTTGAATGATCAAGATAAAATTTGTCACTTGTAAATAGTGGAGATATCACAGGCCCAATTGGTAAGGATGATAGTGGCTTTATTAAATACATGAACATGGTAGAATAAGGTAAGTCAATCTAGTAAGGTTATAAAATATAAATCAAGAAAGGATGACGACACAAAGTGTATATCCTTATTTATGAGATATCACAAGAAAATGAGATTATATTACACAACATGTGTTCATAGAAGGTTTTCATTAATTTTACTATACCTTATATCCTTAGGGGTATTGATGGGTTTCTAAACCCTACTCTTGTTCTGTGAGTATCACTCACAACTATCAAGATAATTTCCTAGAGGGCCACGCACAAATCATATTCAAAAGTTTGGCCAATTCTAAATAATTGGAGTTTAGGACATGGTGAGCCCCATGGCTAGGGCCGATATATGTCTGATATTAAATGATCGTAGGAAATAAATAAACTCAATATTATTTGAGTTTATAATAATAAGTATTGAATTTATTAAATTAAAATATTCACAAGTTATTAAGTGAATATTATAAAAAATGTTGTGCAAATAAATATTTATTTATTCAAGGTTTGTTAAATATTTAATAGGAGAAAGAAGTCAAGATAATGGACCATATTTTATCACATAACATTAATTTTATATTAAAAGTATTTGATAAAATATTTATGACATTTACGGAAAGTTTTAAGTGTATTTTATGTCATTAATAGGTTATTTTGAAGGGTTATCTCTCGTAAGGACCTAAATGGAATTTATAGAAGTTATAACCTAAGTATTAACACACTTTGAGACCCAAAAATGATAGTTATAATCATTTTCATGTATTTTCTCACCTCTATATCTCTCTTTCAAATTCTAGAGAGAGAAAGTAAAGGTAAGGTCAAGAATGATTTGATCGATGTTAAAGGATTGATCACTATGATCTCCCATGATCATGATGTCATCAAAAGTGAATTAGATTCTCTAGGATAGGATTATGATAGTGAAGGTCAAAGTTCGATCAAGATTTTTAAGAATTTGTGGATGATAAAGAGGGTTCCAACTTTGGTTCCTTTAAGCGACGATCTCCAATTGCGAGCAGAACAAATATTCAATCAAAATCAAATGAGGTACAATTTTGATTTTGAATTACAACTTCAATTATTTTATTTATTATTACATTAAAGTTGATGCTATAAATAGATGAATTCAGGTAGGGGTATTATGAATTTTATGTTTTAACATTAATCTAGACCCATAAATACTAAAATACATATTTTCACACTTCCATAAACCCCTGAGTTCTCTCAATTTTCATCAAAGAAAATATGAAATTATTTAAGTTAAATTTTTTCAAAGTTTTGATTAAATATGATATGATTTGGAAATAGGGTTTTTATTTGGTACCAACACAAATGAAGGTACATCTATCTAATTTCATATGACCAAGATATGGATAATCAAATATCAACAGGTTTTTTGAAATATCTAAAACAAAAATTGCATGTTTATTTTCTGGATCACTTTTATGGCTACCGATGTACAAGATTTCTAGCCAAATTGTGTCGCCACCATACTATATATTTTATAGAGATCCCAGTTAATGGTGTGGGAAGTATGATAGAGAGAATGAATTTTGTTTATTCATAAATATAAGGATAATATTTTTTTTAAAAGAATCATTGGGTATTCTTGAACATGCAAGTATGAGTATGATTTAGAAAAGGATAAAGATCCATACATGTGTGGACTATTTTTATCCCCCATTTATGGGGGGGGGGTCTCTTTGTGTCCCACCCACTAGAGTAGAAAAAGTTTAAAATAAATTATATATATATATGACACCCCAAATGGGGTGCCCTACCTTGACCCAACTTACTACAAGGTCACATTAATTCAGTATGAGTTGGGTTGGTTTGGATAAAACTCATTACATTCCCATTTTTATTATGCAGGGACCAGTTTGGGGTCTAAACAAAGCCAAAAAATTGTAAAAAAATTCAGAAATTAAATTAAATTTTTATAAAATTTAATAAAATTATTTTGGGTTCCAAGGGATATATCGATAATTTATTAAAATTATTTTCATGAAAGTTAATTCAATAAAATTATCATTGAGTTGAATTTTAGAAATTTTAAATTTTATTGTCAAATATAATTGAAAGTTGATTGATTGTGAGCTAAGATTGACACATGCATGTTTGATATATATATATTTATTTTAATAATTTTATTTGAGTTTTAAAATGTAATAATAATTTTTCATTTTGATGATTTGGGTATCGTACCCTTTTCTTTAAATGTATTAGGGATTTCATGTCCATATTTTAGTATAAAAATGAAGTTTTACACCCCAATTTCAACTCATATGTGTGTAAGTATACATTGTAAATATCCGAGGCATTCACGACACTGTTTAAGTCGAGAGTTGGCATGAAACGAAACAAGTGATATGAAAGAGAATTTTGTGTTCATTGCGATATGAGTAAAGACAAAAATCATGGTATTGTCCTAAGGTCTTGATTGATCCATTATCCTCTCAATGGATCAAACACTATTTAACAACTCATTATCACATCATTATTTATTTATATATTTATTTTTATCATTTTCATGATTTATTATTTTGTAAATGTTCTTTTACATGATCAAATAGTTAATAATAAGTGAGCATGAATAAATAAAAATGTTTTAACACATAGTGAATGTTTTCTATTTATGCATGGTTATATGTGAGTGTGATCACCTAGTGATAACATCTAACTAGAAATGGATTTAATTCACCGATATAAATTAAAATTATTCAAAGAAATATTAAGTCACATGTCTTCCATCACATGACTAAAAATTTTATGTTTTAGGTTCTCATCAACCCTAGTTGATGGTGTCTATTACTAATAGGGAATTATTATGAAATTGGTAGGTATACTTAACAAAATTTGGTAGAAAAGAAGTTATCATAGCTATATTTTTTTCAACTTTCGGATCAAATTGTTGAGTAAATTATGGTTACAATTTCTAGAAGCTGGGAATTCAATAAATAGTTCAAGGAGTCACTAATCAACATGTTTGTACAAAACAAATCCTAGCTTGAAACTCTCTAAGTCATGAAATAGCCATATATTGGACTATGAGGATAGGCTTCAAGGATCCTTTCCACTAAAATACTCAAGTGTCAAAGTATTTAGAATCTAGTAGTTAAGGAATACTAGGTTTTGATGAAATATTATGATACCTTTAAAGACCAATTAATTGGTAATGTCTATTGGTAATAAATACAAAGTACTAATATGCTGAATTTAGTTATTGTAGATAAAATGGAAGACACCACCATCAGTTAAATATAAATGCGATCAATACTTTATAAAGAGAATATATTGACCGAAAATAACTTCCAAGAGTGGTATAGGTGCTTTCTCATAGTATTACACTAAGATAGGAAACTCTATGTGTCGGAATATGAACTTACAATTAAGAACCCCATATGATCAATTAAGGAAGATAAAGACAAGCATAATAAGAATTTAGATGATTCTCTAGATAACCAGTGCATCATATTTTCATCTATTATCGATAAGATATAAATAAAGTATGAGGATGAATATTCTTATAAAATTTTGTCTCATATTCAAGTCATTTATCTGGAGAGATCTCGATAAGAAAGATATAAGATATCAAGTGCACTGTATAGGTGTGGGATAACCTAAGGGAGTCAGGTAGGCCCCCATGTACTCAATATGACTGGTTAAATTAAGAGACTGTAACCCATTAGGTTCAATTTAAACTATATTTTTCTCACCAAGATGATAAGGATACGAAGAACATTAACTCTTTAGTACATATGGTGAACAGGAGGAGGAAGGTCAAGTCTAAGGCATCAACGACTATGCCTAAGATGAAGATGTTGATGCACTGACCTTCCAATAAGAAAAAGATATAGAGGGAGAGAAATTAAATAGATGCTGTTTACTTTTCTTATGAAAAAAGGGCCATTAGAAGAATAATTACAAAGCTGGAAAGAAGATTCATGGTGATGCTTCTGCCTCATGTGTATTTTCCATTTAATGAAATATATCTTTATCTACAAGTTGGTTATTGGATATAGAATGTGTCTCACACATTTTTATTTATATAATTCAACCAAGTATATTATAAAATATTACAAAGGTCAAGGTGGATATCTTGGCTACAAATGGTGTGATACTAGAAGACTTAGTAGTGGGAGATTTTACTTCTCTTATTGTGATTGAGTGGCCTATACTTAACTTATGAAAGTACTTTGATTACCATTACATGTATAAAGTTTGATATATATAAGTGTTTCTCATACCTTAATAGTGCCATTTCTTATATATATACTATTTGTATGGTAATTTCCTTAGATTACATGTCATATCAAAAGGTTATAGTAGTTCCCAGTTATAATGATAACCTTGAGATATTATGATAGTAATATTAAATATATTTTATATTTTATAGATATATCATACGGACGAGACATAGATGATTCTGATATATTAGGTTCTAGGACCTCATAAGAATTTATACTTCTAATGAAGTTCTCAACTAGTGATATCAAGTAAATGAGATCATGAGAATTTACCCATTAGCAGGAGCACCACAAGTTACTGGTGTCATTGGTTGTTATTATATGCGGTCACATGCATTGGTCCCTTAACTAAATATCATTATTTGTGTTTAAGATTTTACTATGTGCTTTGATACTCGAAGAAAACCATGAAATTTATGTTGTGGTGAGGTGCCTTGTGTTGGGTGTGTCATTAGTGGCATGAAATTGGTTGAATGGTCAAGATAGAATTTATCACTTATAAAAGGAGGAGATATCTCAATCCTAGTTGAGAAAGATTATAGTACCTTTATTAAATCCATGACCATGGTATAATAAGTTAAGTATATTGAGTATGGTTATAAAATAATAAATCAATAAATGATGACGAGACAAAGTGTGTATCCTGTTTTATGTGATATCACACGATAAAGAGATTATATTAGATAGAGTGTGTTCATAAGAGGTTGTTGTTACATTGAAAATACCTTATCTCCTTATGATCCTTGATGGTTTTCTAGACTCTGCTTCTAGTATATGTGTATCATTCACTCCTATCAAGATAAGGTTCTAAAGGGTCACACACAAATCATATTCAAAAGTTTGAAAAATTCTAAATAATTGGAGTTTAGGACATGGTGGGGCTCATGATCGGGGTTGGGATATATCTGAGATTAAATTATCATAATAAATAAATAAATAAAATTTTATTATAGTTTATAATAATATTATTTTATTATTTAAATTAAAATATTTAAAATTTATTAAGTGAATACTAGAAAAAATGTTTTGTAAATGGATATTTATTATTCAATATTTGATAAATTTTTAATGGGAGAATCGATTAAGGATAATTTATTATATTTTATAACATAACATTAATTTGATGTTAAAATTATGTGATAACATATTCATAACATTTGAGGAAATTTCTAAGTGTCATTTGTTTCATTATAGGGTCTTTTTTAAGGGTTAACTTTCATAAGGACCTAAATGTAATTTATGGAAGTTATAACCTAAGTATTTAAACACTTTAAGACCCAAAAATGATATCTCAAAGAATTTTCATGGATTATATCCACTCTCAACATCTCTCTCAAGTTATAGATAGAAAAATAAAAGTGAAGTTCAAGAATAGTTTTATCTGAGTGCAATAATTGATCATTATGATCTCCTGCAATCATGATGATGTTGAAAGTTCCTTCCATTATCCATGATAACACCCAAATATCAAAGGTAGAAATTTAAGGAATATTTTGAAGCATGTGTAGACAATATAGAGGGTTTTGAATTTGGTTACTTAAGCGATGATCTCTGAAAGTGACCGGAACACGCATTAGATCAAAATAAAATGAGGTATAGTTTCAGTTTTGAATTATGGGTTTTATTTTTATCTTCATGATTAAATCAAATTAGACACAATCCATGGATGAATCCAGGAAGGGGTATACAGGATTTTATGTTTCTATATGAATCCAACCTCAATAAAATTAAAATACATATTTTCACACTTCCGTAAAGTCCTTATGTTCCATCCTCTCTCACAGTCCTTAGCTCCCACTAGTTCTTTGACTTCCTTCCTTTTTTAATGTATATTTTCAATATACATCTGGAAAATATACACCAATAACATCATATTTTCTTTCTCACATGCATATAATCTTTGACTACCTTAATGTATTCAAAATCAACACATTCAACTCAGTCTCTGGAAGTCTTCTCAGTTTACAATTCTTCTGAATCTGTTCACTGGCTTCTAAAACTCACTTCTCAAGAATATAACCCAGAATATCACTTAACTAGATTTAAACACTTGAAAATAGTCTCATAATATTTCTTAGTGATATTAACATGATCACATGGGTCTTATCTTTATTACTAACATATTACTCACTATAGGTTTTAATGAATTATTCTTTTTATTCCTCGAGAGATCTATTCCTCTCAAATACTCCTCAAATCATTCAAACCCACATAAGCAATAGTCGAAAATTTCTTTTCTATTTTCATATCCCTAATCTTCTTAACCTATCACATTCATGGATGACTTCATTAGATAAATTTTATCTTTTCCAAATGTTGTAAATATTATAGGTAAGTAAAAATAGCTTCTAGTGAAAACAAACCATTAAAGAATACATGGTTTGGGTTTCAATGATTCTTAATGTTGAACTTTGTATTATCACCCCTAATAAATGATCCTCATTTTTGAAACATGGATAAATAAAATATTATTTATTCTTATGAAGGTATGAATTATTATTCTCAAAATCTTCTAGAAAATACACAGTAAAAATATTCATAGTTGTATATATATCTACAAAAAATATCACCTATAGAATGGAACTCATATTTATTTTCCATATTCATAAAATTTGGGAGTCATCCCATTTCTAAAAACATGGTAAAATTCCCATACATCCATCACAGCTCCTCATGAACACTCGAACAACCTGAGATAAAAAATACACAAGCTTTTATAAGTAGAATAATGAGGTTCTATTGTTCTTCATATGTGTTATTCTTGAAAAACTAATAATTCAATTTTCATCATCAAATAATACATTTATTGTTATTCTACACTATTATCTTATTCAATTTTGTCTTGAATATCATCAACTAAGTCTCATATCAAGAATTATCAAGGATTCATGATTGTGAAACCCTTTGGGTCCCTGGTACCTCTATTTTTTAATTTTATTTACTTTTTTGGTTTATTATTGGAGTTATCAAGTGTCTAGGTTTGAAAATAGATGTTTTTGGGAGATATAGACCAATAAAACAATTGTCACACTGTTTATTTAATCATGTGACTAACTGTACGAGGGTAATACAATTTGGGGCAGTGGAATTTTTCATGGGTTGAGCATGATTTTTCAAACCATGCGACACCCATGAGTAATTGTGTGGATTGGGTTTTATGGATATAGTAGCTTCTTCACTATTGGAACATAGTTTTCTTAACTGTGCATCCAAACCGTGGGGCCTGTCTAGATCACCTAAAAAAGTTGTCTTTTAGAATTTTCCATTTCAATTTGTATACCCCATGGGCCTCATTTTCTCCTCCAGTCATGAAAAACCACTCCTCCATAGTGTGGAAGCTTTCCATATTCCTCATTGGGGATTTATCCTTGGGATCTTAATGGTTTGGCTTGAGGTAAGTCATTTTATTTGAGTTTTTATCTTACTTTCCCCCTTGAAGTACTTGTCATTCTAATTTCATGGAATTATGGAACTGTATTCGGTGGGGGTGACCAAAAATAGGGTTTAATGGGTTGATTTGGTTTTTTTCATGTGGTTTTGGTATGTTATGGCTTCTCCTACCTATTCCAGGTGTTTTTCATTAACGGTGATGAGGTCAACACCATTTATAATATATATGTAACTATTTAAGGAAATTTTCCATGGATTAACTTTAAATTATGATTTTACTTTGGTTTATGCTTGTTTAATTACCAAATAAGTTATTTTTAGTTGATGTGTATTCCATTGTTGATGTGTTTTATAACTTTGTTTGGGAATTTGGTGTTTAAAGGGGGGTTTTCCAAATAGGGGTGGCATGTGTGCACCCCAAGTGTTTAATGAAATGGATCAAATATGTTTTATGTATTGAATGGTTTTCTAAAATGGATTCAGAATTTTTTTTACAATGTGGGAAGATGTTTTATAAAATGGGCATGTTTATTTTTTTTAATTGTATTATGTAATGAAATTTCAAAGATTATAATTTGTTTTTGATTATGTTGGCATGGATTAGCGCATGGGTTAATTGGGGCATGAGCGAAGGGTTTTCCAAGGGACCATGAGAGAATTTGTGGAGGAAGACCTTGAGAGATTCTATCTTGGTTTCCAATGGACTATGAGTGACTTTTGGTAGGAAGGCCATGAGGGATTCCATTTGGTTTTTGAGAGATAGTGATATCTCTTGAAGTTGGCCCTAGGAAAGACTATGAGAGTTTCCACTTTGTTTATCCAACTAGAACACTTTGTTTAGAATCACTCACATTATACCCTTATGGTTGGAGACCTAGGTTCACTTATTAATGTCAGTTTGGTTTATATGATTTGTGTATTTTATTAGTGCCATTCTTGATGTGATGAGATATGTTATTCCCATTTTCATTTATTTGGAAATATGATGATAATGAGGTTTATGTACACTTTTATCATGAGTTTTTGGATATTTTGAGCATGTCATGACTTGGGACCTACTTCTTTATTTGATACATGTGGGAATTATTTTTAAAAAAAATTTTCATTTGAAATGGAAAACTATAGAGATTTCAAAGGGGTATTTTAAAGTGATTTTTTTTCAAATTGGTTTAGTTTTGAAAGCTTTCTCAAACTATATTATTGGTTTGAATGGGTAAAAGACTTAAATAGATTCATGGTATTGTCCTACTTGGATTTTTTCCTCACACCCTATATATTACATTGTGTGTATATATTTTTAGGACACAAGTAAAGTCAAGGGAACCATGTACCTGGGTGGATATTCTTGATTACCGCTATATGGTGTTTTGTGGAGGAGATGTGGTCTCATAGAGTTTGATCATGTAGAATAATTTTGAGACTTTGTACCCATTGGGATGTATGTATTGGTACTATTGGGACTTTTTTGACAATGCACCCATTCTTTTGAGTTTTTTTATGACTTGATATACCATGTATATATGTCCTTTTATGGAATATTTTGTTTATGATGTGTATTTTTTCTTTATGGTGTCATATTTTATTATATGTGCACTCTAGATGTTCTATTGTTTACTTTTGAATCAAATTTTATTTTTATGTAAATCCCATTTTATGGTTGGGTTATGCTGGTTTTCCATGAAATAAACCATTCCAAAGAGATTGTTGGTTATTCCCAGTGCTTGTCGCCAGCCTGTGGCAATCGGGAACATGCTTCGGGCCATGTGATGGGCCGGATTGGGTGATGGGTAAAATCTACCTGAGTTAGTTTGTTATAAAATAGTATAAAAGGAATTTTTTTTTGGGATTCAGTGGTATGTTAGAGCTCGGACCGTCGATACTTGAGAGGTAGGAATAGGGGAGTGCCTGAATGGATCTCCTTTGTATCAAAACTTGAGTTGTCATGGGTGTCCTAGGATTTTTTTTACATTTTCATCCAAGTTATGGATTGTGTTGATATCGTTTTGAGGTATTTTTTAGTTGGATTTGAGTTTGAGGGTGATCTTTGGGGTTAATTTGGGTTTTTGGGGTGAAATGAGGAGGTATAGTGGAGGTGCATGGTTAAGGCACATGGTTAGTAGTAACCACGTGTAGCCTGTGTGACCTTGCATGCCAACTCTAGTGACACTTGCACAGTTGGCACATGGTTAGTTTAACCATGTGTTCATGCCATGAATAGTGGGAAATAGTTGATATTTTTTATTTTTTCAACCTTTTCATATAGATTTTCTATAGATCCTAGTGTTGCCTATTGGTACCCATGAAAAGGATTTCTTTTGGTTATTTTGATGTGATTTGGGATGGAATTTTTCTTGATGAAACTTGTGTTTTATATCTTGGAGAAAATGCCTCCCAGAATAAACTTGTCTAGGCCTAAAGAGGGTAATACAAAGAATATGTCATAGAAAATCCCTCTTATTGATTTGGATTTGGTGAATTTAGTGATTACTATGATCCAATCCTTAGTTGAAGTGGGTGGTCAAGAGTAGGCATAGATGTTGAACTATGATCAGGAGTTTAAAAGAAAAAAACCATCAGTGTTCCATGGAGATAAGGGACCCAATGATCATGAGGAGTGGTTGGGTCATATCATGTAGATTTTCGAGTTCTTAAAGACCCTTGAGACCTCTAAAGTGGGATTTTCCAAATACGTGATAAAAGGGCTCAGAAGGAAGTGGTGGGAGTCAATGGTGATTTTTAGGAGGCATGAAGATATTAAGTGGACCAATTTCAAGGTGGATTTCAAGCAGAAGTTATACTCGAAGACTTTTAGGGTGGGGAAGGATAGTGAATTTTTGAAGTTAGAGAAAAGGGATCATTTAGTGGTGGATTATGTTGTCCAATTTACTGAGTTAGTTTACATATCTCAGGATCTTCTTGCAAATGATTACCACAAGGATCAATTTTTTGAGGTGAAATTGAGGCCATAGACCAGGTCCATGCTTATTATTCTCTATCTACTAATTTATTCAGAGGTGGTTGATAAGAACATTTTGTAATAGGCTAATTTGACTAGGAATATAGTTCTCAATGGTGTTCTTTTAGTAGTTGGTAGCTAAATATATTTATTAGGATAGACTCAGAATTGGGATAATCCTCAAAGGGGAAATGATTAGAGTGTCCAATAATCATAAATCACAATAGAGGAATATTTTATCAGGAATAGACTAGTTTTTTGTTACCAGTTTAGGAAAGGTGGTCACACCAAGCCTAATTTCCTGAAGACTTAGAGGTCATGCCACTAGTGTAGATGTTTGGGGAATTTTCAGTGATTCTTTTAGGTTGTTTCATTGGGGAGAAATGTGGTCTCCACTTTTTCAAAGGGATCTTAGGTGAAATCAGAGGCTTAAAGAGGTGGAGGATATCACCCTCAAGGAATGGGATATTCTCAGGAGGGGAAGAAGATGTAGGGTGGGTCTGATCCAAGGTGTATCCATGCATTATTGGTTATTCTAAACGAATTGGGTTTTGATCCATCCACTGTGAGAGGTACACTATTTATCACATCTTCCATGAAATCAGTTTTAAATGAGAGTAGTGCATCCCATTACTTCATTTAAATGAAACTGATTTATAATTTTGGTATGAGAGATGAATTGATATTATATTTTATGGATTTTATAACCCTATTGTGTAGGAATAAGAATCAAGCTTTCAAGGTTTCATCCCTTAAAAGGGGGTTTTATTTTATAATAATAAAAAAATTTGAAGGCCTTATGACAGTTGGATGGAGTATCTTGTTTTGATAGTGGATGTAGAAGTCATTTGGGATTTCCTTATTTTGAACCTAGACATTTTTGACCTTATTATCAGCATGGATTGGTTTATTAGCTTCGAGGATCTATTCGAATAATATAACCATAGGTTATAGTTACTCACCCATAATGGGATAATGCACATCTTTCACGATGAGTGGGTCCATGATTAGGAGGGGTGGGACCAACTACTTTGAAGTTTGGGTTGATCTCATGTCCGCTATTTGGGTAGTTTCTAAATGTTTTTGAGAAGAGTTTAGTGGGTGAACTTATAATGGTTATGGATTGGTACCCAGATGTGTTTTTAGTGTATTTTTATGGATGAATACCCCAATGAGATTTTTTTTTTACTATTAATATACTCCCAGGGATGATCTTGATATCCTTACCATCTTACCAAATAGATCCAACAAAGATAAAAGAGTTGAAATTATACTTAGAGGACTTATAGGGAAATAGATTTATCTATCCTAGTGTGTCACCATGGGCTTCATTAATTTTATTTACAAATAAGGTAGACATAATACTCCTATGTTGCATAGAATATTTTAATATTGATTCAATGACTGTAAAGAATAAATACTCATTTCCTAGAATTGATGATATTTTTGATCAGCTCTCAGGAGCCCGATGGTTTTCAAATATCAACTTGAGATTTGGGTACCACCATTTTAGGGTCCTGGAAGACGATGTTCTAAAGGACTCCTTTTGAATCTTGTATTGACATTTTTATTATTTGGTTATGCCATTTGGGATTTTCAATGATCCTATAGTTTTCATGGTGTCAATGAACCAGATCTTTAACTAATTTTTGTAATCCTTTGTGGTAGTTTTTATGGATGAAATATTGGTGTATTATAAGACACAGGATGAGAATGCTGACCATTTGGGATTTTTTTGGGTGTCTTGAGAGAGAAACATCTATATTTTAATTTGTTCAAGTGCCAATTTTGGATTCAAGAAGTGAAATTTTTAGGCCATGTGATTTCTGAGGCAAGAGTTTTAGTGGATCCAGATAATGTTTACACAATCATTTATTGGGAGAAACACAAGAATGTGTTAAAGATCCATATATTTTTAGGATTTTCTGGGTATTATAGACATTTTTTCTAGAAATTATTCAGGATAACTTCTCCCTTTATTTCATTGATGAGGCTAGGGGTGAAGTCTGAGTGGAATGAGAAGTTCTAGTGTGATTTGGAGTAGCTATAAGCATGTCTGATATCCTCACCAGTTCTGATTCTTTTCAATCATGGGAGACCTTATGATGGGGTTTTTATGCTTTTGGAGTGGCTTTGGGATGTGTTTTGATGTAGGGTTACCATTTGGTGGCCTATGGATCAGAGAATCTATGCCCTCATGGGAGAAATTATCCCACCCACAGCCTAGATTTGGAAGTTTAAATCTATGAACTAAATATGTGGTGACATTATCTCTTGGAGGAGAATTTTATAATGTAATTGGACCATAAGAGCCTGAAGTATATTTTCACCCAAAGGGATACAAACCTTAGATAGATACATTTGGGGGAGTATCTCCAAACTTTTTATTTTGATATTTTTATACACCCAGGAAGGGGAATGTGGTCATCGACCTATTGAGTAGTAAGCTTCTAGTGTAAGTAGTTTGAGAATCTATGAATGAGTAGGGTTTGATGAGTTTGTTTGATTATCTGAATATATAGGTGAATGATTATGAAGAGTATGTGTTCTTCAGTATTTTATGGGTCACACTCTCTCTCGATGATTGTGTAAGGAGTAAGTTGGTATCTGACCCCAAGTGACAGTAGATTAGTAGTTCTTTAAATGGTGGGGAGATCTTGGCTGATTTATCTCAATCTATTGATGGTTATATCATTTTTAGGAAGTGGATGGTGGTTACTTTGAGCCTGATGTAGGATGTGATAAATAGGGAATATCACTCTAGTTGGACTATTCACCTTGGGGAAACTAAGATGTATTATAAATTGAGAGTCTAGTATTTGTGTCCTTGGATGAGACATGTAGTTGAGAATTTAATTTCTAGATGTTTGACCTACCAGGGGATCAAGTTTGAGCACCAGAGACCATTTGGTTTGTTTTAGTCACTTCCCATTCTAGTGTTTAAGTGGGATGATATCTCTATGGATTTTTTGATTCGGATTACTCATACTCTGAGTGGGAAATATTCCATATGGGTGATTGTTGATAATTTGATGAAATAAATTGAATTTATTTCCATAAATGAGTCGATGAAGGTAGAGGAACTCATATTCCTATATGTTCGAGAGGTTGTTCGGATTCATGGAGTTCCCTTAGTGATAGTGTCATTTTGGGATGCCCATTTCACTTCCTAATCATGGATGGGACTCAAGGAGGCTTTGGGAACCTAGTTGATATTGAGAAACATGTATCACCTATAGATGGATGGGTAATCTGAGTGAACCACATAGACTCTCAAGGATATTTTTTGAGTGTGTGTGCTTGATTTTAGAGGTTTGTGGGAAAGGAAACTACCATTGGCCAAGTTTTTATATAATAATAGTTACAAGGTCTTGATTAGGATGGCCCTATTTGAGGTGTTTTATAAGTGAATATTCCAATATCTATTGTTTTGGGATGAGGTGTCATATCATTCCTTTGTTGGATTGAGTCTCATCTAGGATATGATCAAGATAATCTAGAAGATTCAGAAAAGGCTAACGACAACTCAGAGTCCCGAGAAGTTTTATACTAATCATCATCATTACCTATTGGAGTTTTAGGTTTTCAATTAGGTGTCACCACTATAGATTCGACCTTTAACAATGCTTGGATTTATCAGTGCTAGATAGAAGCACTGATAAAGTTCCCCTTTATTAGTACTGGAAAAAGTATTGATTTGGGGGGTTTATCAGTGCTAAAAAAAGCAAAAATAAAGGGGGTATTTATCAGTGCTAAAAAAAGAGCTAATAAAGGAGGGTCTTTATCAGCAATAGTAAAAATGAGATGATAAATGCACCCCTATCAGTGCTAGAAAAAAACACTGATAAAGGGAAGAATTTATCAATGCTAGTAAAAAAGTGCTGATAAAGGGTCCCTCTTTATCAGCACTAGCACTACTACAAAAATGGTCTTTAACATTGCCAAAATATAGCAGTTCTAGTAAAATGCACTAAGAAATTCCATCTTTATCGGTACTAAATGAAAGAACTGATAAAGAATACCCTTTATCAGTTCCTTTTTTAGCACTGATAAAAGTTATACTATGTCACTACTTTATTTTAGCACTGGTAAAGATGTTTATTATCAATGATTTTGGAGAGATGATAAATATCGAGATATATTTGTGCTTTTTTAGTGTTGATAAACATCACTTTTATTAGTACTTATCAATTTAAGGCTGATAAAAATAATATTTATCAGCACTTTTCTAAAAGTGATATTAAAAATGTCGCTGATTTATTTTAAAAAACCCTAACCCGCACTCAATCATCGTGCTTCTGAAGCACTCACGGAACTCCTCTACTGCTGGTACAACTCTAATACGATCCATTGGACGAATCAATAATATAATCCAAGTTATGCTATTTTCTACTTTTCCTATATCATTTTTTAATCTTTTGGGTTCCGTGTTTTGTGTTTTTGTGCTGTTACGAACCCTACATCTCACCTCTTCACTGTTCTTGGTGTGAATCCTCTAGTGGACCAACCAAAATATTTTATTGAGATATAATCATTAACAATAATTTATTTTTAGATTAATTACCATACATAGTCATTTATATTGTGTATAAAAAATATGATGGAGTCCCATGTATGTTCTCTGTGGCCATGACTGACTCAAATAATATTTTTATTGGTTGCTTAATGGCCTTGAAGAAGACCACTTTTGTTTACCTCATGTAATTTCTTTGTGGAGGGATATCTATAAAATTTTTATTATAGCCACTATCCTTAAACTCATTTATCCTCCATAGATTCTAATCATTTATATAAAGAATTAAATTTTATATATTCTATTAGATTCTTAAAAAATGTGTTTCCTTTTATTATGTAAACCACCTCTTTATAATATTTGATCAAGGATGACCCCTTCACAAATTATCCTTTATGTGGTCTACAAAAATATCACTCTAGTCTCTTATAAATTGATTTATACAAAATTTTATAAATTATAGATGAATACATTATCTGCTAGGGTCTCCCACCTTATATGATATTAATCCCTATGTGTTGATGGATCAAAAGACCTTTTAGAAACTTTATTTACTTGGTTAAAACCCATATAATCATATTTTATTAAATCCTCCTATGAAGAAACATTACTTGGATGGGTATTACTTAATTCCCAAGAACCAACTAATATTTTACATTTTATCACATGAATATTAATAAATATTTTATAACATTATGAGTGTTCTCCTTTGCAACATTAATGTCATAATTCCTTTAGAATATCTGTCACGTTGAAATGTTATAAGAGTTACCCAATATAATGTGATCTATGAAATGTAATGAAAATATTCATAAAAATATATCCAGTGATTTAGATTTCATTTTTATGATCGGAAAAAATGATGTTTGACTATTAGGTGTTGAATGATTATAGTTACAAGACAATTATTCTCATGAATTTTAAACCCTGTAATCCTCAAGAAGGGGTTTATGAGGACTGACCCTGAAATAATAATTCCCCTTATTATATGTGTCATTAGGTATTTCTAACTATATATGTTTGTATTTAAATATATATATATATATAGGATTTTATTAATGATGTATATTATAATCAACATAAATTTACATTTTCATGCAAACTGTGGAAACATATTTTCATGGCGTTTTAAAATATATTGGGTTTTTCATAAGTTATATGACATTAATTAACTAATTCAAGAAATAATTTTTTTCCTTTAATGTTATGGAATATTAAATCTCTACCCTTTTGTTTCAAATTGAAATTTATGATTAAATCCATAACCCCAATAGTTCATTGATGAGTTCATATCAGAAAGTTAAATAAATATAAATCAATAATATTGGTTAATAACAAAATTATGAAACATTTATTACGAGATATAATTATAAATGGATTTCATTGAATAATATGATTTCATAAGATATGGTTATCAATGCGACATTATCTTATTTCTTTATGGATGAATTAATGTTTTTATATATTTCAATCATAGAATTTAAGTAATTTCTACTAATTGAAGTGAGAAATTTTCCTATAAGGTCACACAATAACTCTATTCCCAATCTCAAAAAAATTATCTTAAATTTAATATTAAGAATAAATACTATTCTTGATTTTGATAAAAAAAAACCATAAAATAGAATTAATAACAAAGAACTTATATATAATGAAATAAAACTATAAATATAGAGTTAAAAAACTAATTCTTAGAATGTTCATAGAGCTTGATGAATCAGATAAATTTATTTTTTGGTTTAGTAGCCTCAAATGCGCTCCTCATCCATGGTTTAAATTTGTTTTTTGGATTTTGAGACATTTTTTTGGCCCAATATGTTCCTTTCATTTGTGTTTTAGATTGATTCTAAACCTGATTTTATGTTTTTTTGTTATTCAGAATATGCCACCGAGAAAGATCCCTGAAGTTTCTAATGGGTCTTGCCTTTCTTTTGGTTATCCTCAGTTTCTGCCCATATTCTATGGAAACCTAGGTTCATTAGAGGGAGTAAAGTGTCTTGAGGAAGTTTACCATGTCTTCAAAGTGTTTGGAACTCCCAAAACTATTATAGTTTGTGTTGTTCTAGGTCTTCTTGGGTGTCCAACTTTGGAAGAATGGAAGTTTTTTGCCCCACCAACGATGAAAAATGGGATGAATTGGGAATATTTTAAGTCCCTATTTTTTCTATGGTTTATACTTGAGGAGGTGAATACTATGAAAAGGGAAGATCTCATGAGTTTCCAGCAAGGTCAGTAGGCAGTGAAGGATTATATTGAACACTTCAAAGACCTAGTTTTCTTATGTCCAGAGGTGGTGTCGTAGGATCTCTTGAAATATTCTATTTTCATTAGGGGTCTTAATCCATAGATCAAGGAGTTATTCCTCTTCTATAAGGAACTCCATTTTGATAAGTTTGTGGAGGAAGTGTTTTTGGATGAGTTGTTGTGAAATAATTATAAACACATTGGCTCAGTTGTTGTCTCCTGTGTTGGGGTGCTCTCTCCTATAGTTCGAATTGTTTTTTAATGTATGTAAAAATTTGTAGTTATGTAATTGTATAAACTTATGTTTTAAATGTTTATAATATATATTTTTTGGTATTTGTTTTTTAAATTTCATTTCCTTTAAAATATTTATTGTGACTTGTTTTTATTGATATATGGTGTGTTTTTGTGTGTTTCTGGTGGTGCGCTGCAGTGTGCATAGAACACTGCAGTATCAACCTTTATCAATGATTTTAAAAGAAATGATAAATAATTAATTTATCATTTCTTATAAAATAACTAATAAAGTATACCTTTATTGGCACTAAAAAAAGAATTGGTAAATGGGACCTTTGTTAGAACTTCTAAAAGCACGAATAAAGGTCATATTTATCAGTGTTATTTAAGCATAGATAAAATTCTTGGGATTTTAACATTGCTCAAGTATTCATCACTTTTATAGAACTGATAAAGGTCATTTATATAACTATTTAAATTTAATTTTTTTAGTAATATTGAAAAAAAATCATTGATAAAGGTCCCCCTTTATCATCGATTTTTTTAGTGATGATAAAGGGTGGGCCTTTATCAGTGATTTTTTTTCTAGAACTAATAAAGGGTATATTTAATAAAAAAAAATATTTCATTAAAAATATTATATTAATATATAACTATATTTATTTTGATATAAATATAATATATTTTTTAAAATATGATTTAGATAAATCTAAATATGCATTTGAACCACTAAGTGAGAGATGGAGAGCAGCGCAGAGTCCTCCTTGGCTCTTCAAATTGGTGATTAGGGTTTTCCTCCATCATCTTCCACATAAATGGAAGAATTCCTTGCTCAAGGAATCTTATATTATCATAAGCTCTAGGTAGTATAAATTCTTGTGAATTTTCAACCTTCAGATAAAAATCTAAATTAGGCCAGTTCTCATTATCGCACTTTTTCTGCCTTCAAAGTTTCGAATGTTGGTATTCGTCGAAAGGGGAAAATTTCTCATGTCAAAGATGATATGGATGATATATCAGAAAGACTCGATATGGGAGCACACTACATCATTTCTAGACTCATCTTTACAAGAGGCTCTATGCCATGGAATCTTGATATTCTGATACAACGTTTGATGGATGTCTGGGGTTTCACCTCTTGGAAGTGTGTCTCTTTAGGGAAAGGGTTCTACCACATATTATTTCCATCTGAAGACCTCAAGATATGTGCCTAGGGTCATGACTCTATCTCTTTAAATATTTAAGCACTGCACATCCAAGAATGGGATAGAATGTTCAACCCCCTTGAAATAGGTAACACGGGGGTTCAGATTTGGGTGAAGGTCTTTGGTTTAAACTGGATCCTTTGGCATCCTCGTATTCTTTATGATATTGGTTTAACATTGGGAGTTCCGACCAAATTGGATAAGGAAACGGTGGTTTCCAGGCATGGAAACTATGCCAGATTCTTAGTTGAAATTGACCATTGTTCTACATTAATTTATAAGGCTCATCTCTTGACAGATGTTGATGAACTGGAACTGAAAATCGAATATGACAACCTCCCCAAGTTTTTTCCAGACTGTAAAACTATAGGTCATGATTCTGGAAATTGTGGAAGATCACTTTTTTGTGATTTCTATGTTGTATGTGGTCATGATATACATTCCTTCTTTAAAAAGTTACACCCTCATAAGTCTGATAGCTCAGGTTTTTATAGGGATGCCTTGGTTTTTGTTAATCCTGCTCAGAAAATGTCTTTTTTAGATGTTCAACTTCAATTTGGGAATAACCATAAGATGTTTATTACACATCATCCTATTATTGTTCATAATACACTGGCTGATAACACTTCATGTTCTATTATGAACCCCCCTAATATGTAGGTACAACCTCAAAAGACCTCTGGCTAACATGGCACTCAGTCATGGGAAACTATTGTTGAGAAGGGGGGCTTGTGAGACCCATATTGCTAAGGACCTCACTCAGGATCTAGAAAAGGTGGGTCTCACTGCTTAGGTGACATCCCATAACCCCTTCCCAGTGTTTAGGATGTTTCTGTTGTGGTTAATGTTATTTATTCTACCTCTGACACACATTTTTGTGATGATAAAAGCATTAGGAAAAAGCCTTTGTACACCGCTCCTGATCACACCACTGATGTTCCACTTGGATCTGATGTGGTTCCCTCAAAGGAATTCCAACTTCTTGAGGTTGATTTTGGGTCTTCAGACACATCACCCTGGGTTACCTCACCTAGAAAATGTTGATCTGCAGTCTTCTCTTCATGTGTAGTTTCCCACTACTAATGCAATTTTTAGTAGTGCCCCGGGTCATTTGGAGGTTACAATTATCGATCCTCCTTGGAAGGAGGTGGAGACTTCAGCCTTGATACTCTCCCCATCAAGGCTATCAGAACCTCATCAAATGATAGAGGAGCCCCCCATGATCGACTTGGATCCTACTGTAGAGGAGGATGATGGCTCTTGGCAACATTCCAAACTATGGAAGCGTGGACGAATCCCTAGAGGTCGTGGGAGAGGACGAGGTCGGGCAAACTTGAGCTCAATGCAATATGAATCACACTCTATGGATTTAAATTCAGATGAATACGTTGAAATACTTCTTCAAAAAGCAAGGAATTTTGAATCACTTCATTCCAGGGGTCAGAGACGTGGGCGAGGTCGTGTATTTGATTTGGGCACCTTGCGAGATATAGAACGTAAGATTGTAGATAAGATAAGAAAAAAATTGGACCTCATGATGAGGGATAGTGACTTGTGTAAAATGAACTGCATCACTCATCTTGTATGTGCTTTTTATTTAATAAAAAGGGCCTTGGCCCTAGCCTTTCTAAAAAAAGCTAAATATGCATTGAAATTTAATATATAAGACATTTAGTAAAAAATGGTTTATAAAATAATTAAAAAAATATTAATTAATAATTTGATAATTATTATCAAGTAATAGTAATTTAATAAAAATTGGATGATATAAAAGTTAAATGAAATAATTAATGGTCTAAGATAAGTTCAAACTATGAGTTGAACTTCAAATGGTCATATCTTGTGATCTGGGTGTCTGTTTGTGCTCTACTATATATTAAATTGAATCTTGTGATAATAACTATGCTACGGTGACTAGGGAGTGGACTTGGGTCATGTTTTTAAGGTAAAATAAATTCCTATAAGGCCTCTAAAACTGAGTTTTTAGTCTGGTTATCCCAATTTTTTAACATTCGATGGAATTTCAGCCTCATTTAAGGGGGTCTTATTGTCTTTTTTTGGTGGAGACAAAATTTATTCCTAGGTATTACATTAATATTAATATTATGGTTGTGAATTTTTATCATTTTCATAATGTAGTTTTATTTATAATTAAATATATGCATATTTTATTTTATTTACTTATAATAAATCAACTGTTTAATTACATATTTAAGCATGTTTAAATAAAATTGTATTTTTAAATATATAAACTAAGTGGAAATAAATATTTATTATTAATTTTATTTAAATTAAAAAATTATCCATTTTATTTACATTATAAAAATTCATTGATATGTATATATAATGTTTATATACACAAGTGTGTGTATTAATAAGCACACACATATATATATTTTAAAATATATATAAATGAATATTAATATATAATATATTGAAATAAATATAATTGTATATATATATATATGTATCACACATTTATAAATATATAAAAATAAATAAAAATGTTGTAAAATATAAAAAAAACACATAACAGAGTGGTAAATGAATAGAGTCGCATAAGGGAGGTCCTAGGATAAAATACATGCATGTGCAGGTATTTGGGTGAGATTTATTACAGTGAGGAAAGGGGTGGGGTGTGTGATGGTCATTGAGGGAGTGGAAATCACTGAGAAAGGGGGGCCTATAAGCAATGATAAAGGGGGTGTTGGTGCGTGTAAACAATTTTTTTTCAAGTTTTTTTAACAGTTCTAAAAAATTACTATTAAAGGGTGCCTTTAAAAGTGCTAAAAAATCAATGATAAAGTGTGATTTTAACAATTATTTTCTAGATCTGTTAAAGGCACCCTTTATCAACACTTTCTTAGTAGTGATATAGGTTTTCCTTTAATATTGCTTGCAATATCATATCTTTTTAATAACTGATAAAACTCTTTTACTAGCATTGCTAAAGGATATATTTTTAGTAGTGTATTTATTTGAGTATCTATTCGACTGGGAAATCACCACTTTGGAAATCGAGGAAAGACAGCGCCATGTTATTTTGGGTCGTTTTTTCTTGTGGAGCATCTAGGAAAGGTAGCTGATTGATTGAAGCTTCCATGATATATGACCTAAATCCATGAAGTATTTCATGCCTCCCAATTAACGATTTTACATATGGACCCATCTCATGTGTTTGAGTAAAAAAATTTGGATCTTGAGCTTGATAACACCATTATGGAGTAACCATTTTGTATCTTGGATTATCAGAACAAGGCACTTTGTGACAAGCTGAACCCATTGGTCCATGTGCTTTGGAAGCATGATGACAGTTTCCACGATACATGGGAGTATGAATCTTTGGTGATGGAGTAGTGGCATCACCTGTTTTTTATGAGGATTACTGAGGAGTTTATGAGGGAAAAATTGGCATTGTTAACCGTGCAGTTAACAGTGAGAGGGTGCTGTAGGTTGGGGTAGTAGAGTTTTGTATAGTTTGAGCATGGTTTTTCAAATAGTGTGACACCCAGGATTAACTTTACAGCTCATATTTTTGGGAGATACTATCTCCCACATATTTTAGACATGGTTTTCCTAACTATGCAGCCAAACCATGCAGCCTATCAAGATCACTTAAAAAGTAGTCTTTTATGATTTTCCCCTATCAAATTCTATACCCCTTGGACCTCATGTTCTCTTCCCATCATGTGTAACCCCTCATCCTTGGTGCAGAAGATTTACCTCTTCATCCTTGGTTATTTATCCATGGGATATTGGTGGTTTAACTTGAGTTAAGTCATTTTCATTGATTTTTCATCTTCCTTTCCCCCTTCTCATTCTAGTTATTTCATTTAAACTAAAGTTTGGAACCCTATTTGACAGGAGTATCCAAAACTAGATTTTAAGGGGTGGATTTGGTATGTGTTTATGTGGTTTAGGTGTGTTAGGGATTATCCAACTATTATGGGTGGTCGTCATTGAATACAACAAGGTTGGAACCATTTCTAAGGTAGGTGTCTCTATTTAAGGGTGTTTTCCATGAGTTACCTATAAATTAGGAATCACCTTTGGTTTATGTTTTCTTAATTTCTAAATAAATGATTAATGGTTGATGTGTATCCCATGTTTGATGTGTTATATATCTTGGTTTGACAATTGAAATTTTAAAGGGGGTTTTCCAAATGGGGGTGGTATGTGTGCACCCCAAGTGTCTAATGAAATAGATCAAATATGTTTTATGATCTTAAATGGATTTATGAAATGGATTTTTAAATTGTTTTACCTTATGATAAGTTTTTTATAAAATGGAATATTTATTTATGGAATTTACTTGTGTGATTACTTTTCATGGATTTTCACTTGTTTTTTATTATGTTAGAATGGAATATAACATGGGTTAATCGAGGAATGAGTAAGGGGGTTTCCAAGAGACCATGAGAGACTTTGGGGAGGAAGACTGTGGAAGATTCCATCTTGGTTTCCAAGGTACCATGAGAGACTTTGGATAGAAACACTATGATATCTTCCAATTTGTTGATGAGAGATCATGAGATCTCTTGGAGTTGGTCCCAAGGAGAACTATGAGAGCTTCCACCTTGTTTATCCAGCTAGCATACTTTGTTTAGACTCACTCACATTATACCCTTATGGTTAGATCCCTAGGTTCACTTACTCATGTTAGGATGGTTTATATGCTCAGTTAATTTTATTAGTTCCATGTTTGATGTGATGTGATATGTTATACCCATTTTTGTTTATTTGGTTATATGATGATGATGAGGTTTATGGTAACTTTTATCATTTCTTTTGGGATATGTTGATCATGTCATAACTTGATCCCTACATATTTATTTGATATATGTGGGAATTGTTTTTGTAAAACATGTTTTATTTGAAATGGAAAACAAAATGGATTTCAAAGTCTGATTTGAATGTGAAATGTTTTCGATGTGGTTTAATTTTGAAAAGTATTTTCAAACTAATTTAGTGGTTTTCATGGGTAAAATTATTTAGTATATTCATGGAGGTATTCTACTGGAATTGTTTCCTCACACCCTACACATTCCTTTAGGAATATATAGAATTTATTTTAAAGGACACAGGTAAAGTCAAGGAACCATGTACTTGGGTGTCTTTTCTTAATTACCATCATTCAATGTTTTATGGGGGATATATGATCTCATGGTGTTGGCTCATTTGGATTTTTTTAGGAGTTTATACCCATTGAGATGTATATATTCGTATTGTTGGTCCTTGTTTGGAACCATTCCCATTCTTTTGAGTTTTTGGCTATGACTTGAGATTCCATGAATATATATCCTATTATGGAATGTTTTGATTATGATGTGTATTTTTTCTTATGGTATCTTATTATCTTATATGCATTCTATAGTTGTTATATTTTGTGTAGTTTATTTTGATGATATTGGTATGGTCATCCCATTTTATGGATGGTTTATAGTGGTTTACCATGGTTGAAACCATTCCCAATAGATTTTTGGTTATATATATTTCTTTTCACCAGACCGTGGTGATCAATAAAACACTTTAGGCCATGTGATGGGATCGATCAGGTGACTAGTTGGTTTGAATTGCATCAGTTCATTACAATGACGTTTTGAACTCAACAGAACAACTTTAACATCATCATATTTATATTTCCTTAGAAATAAATAATCATGGAAACTTTATTTTTCATTATGCTTGGATCTTTCCTTTCTAGGGGTGAAGGTTAACTTCTCTTTATTATAAAGCTTGGATCACTACCCTTACTAGGTTTTTGTGATGCTTATACCATAAAGGAACAACTCTTCAGTCATCTCTTTTATTTTATCTTCATCTGATATGAAATTCAGAAACTTTATTTTTCATCCATAGAAAAATAAAAAAATAAATTGAAGTCTTACAATGGGTTCTAAAAGTCTTATGTTTAGAAAATATTTATTTTTAGGGTCTTATGATCAGAAAAACAAGACATACATTCATATATATAAGTAATATTTACCTTCCATTGATAATTTTCAATAGGATTAAAAATATTATGATGGGTAGTGAAGTCATATGTTAAATCTTTGTGATAAGAAAAGAATTATGAACAGAAAAATTATACAATAGAATTCAAATTCTTAAAGTTAACTCAATGATTTATGATTATCACCTGAAGTATTACATTTGGAAGAAACGTTATATGATTAGTAAGAATATTCACATGCTCAAGACTAGCTATTTTTTAGTGAACTCTAAAACACATATTTCTGTAGTAATCTTCTAAACGAATTCCACTTGCACAATGGATTTTACAAACATATTGAAATCATCGTATAACTTCTTCAAATTATTATTAGAATTATTAAAATAATTCTAAATTTATTATAATACATTTTTGATGTGTTGTAGCATATAGAATACTCAAATAGTATTATTTTATTCAATATTTCTTCCAGCTCAGGTGCAACTCTTCTTCAATAAATCATGATTTATATATATTCACTTAAAAATTCATCTAGGAATGTATAAATACTGATTATAGTAACCAACATAATTTATACCCCTCTAATAGGTTCCCCTCTTTCATCTTTTTCTATCCACAACCTAGAATATTTCCAGCCATATCTTCTCTGGAAACAACTTTCAATTTAGTTAGGTGGATCCTTTCTCCATCACCCAAGATATCTCATTTTCATTATCACATTAACAAACCTAATTGAAAAAAATACATTCAAACACCTTTCTATAATTCAATCTCTACCTTTTTGTTTATTGTTAATCCTAATAATTACATCGTTAATTTAGTGGTGAATATAATATTTCTCCAAAGTGATACCCCCCCAAATTGATAATAAATTCAAAGGGGTAAGACACTCTCCCATTTCTTAACACCATAGGTTCATTCTTCAATATATTCTTCCCATTTGATGTGTGGTAGCACTTGAGATTGATATCACTTGTAGTTTAAGGGACGAATATTCACAAAACTCCTATCCCTTTTATGTTTTATAGCTGGGAGGATTTTTTCATCACATATCCTCTACAAATGATTTATATCCCCCTTTGATATATCCAATCAACTTCCACTTGAGATAAGTATTTCATAAATAATCACTACTTACTAGTTTCAAGTGATTGTAATAACTTAGGAACAAAAAAACTTCATTTAATATAGACTTTTTATTGAATTTTACTTAGTAACATGCCATAAAAAAATCACCTATAAGTTAGCATGGGATAAACCTTTGTTGAAATCAAGGGTGAGAAGTTTAAACAAAAATAATTCCACATTTTCACATGTGATACATGTTTTTTCATTCACATTTTTGGGGTATAAAATATAGATTTTCATGAAATTTATGGAACTTTCACACACTTGAATAAATATATCAAAATATTTCAAGTACCAGGTTTTCCAAAAATAGTTATATAAACAACCCCCCTTGATAAAAATAATATATAATTGTTAAAATAAGTTATTAGAGAGTGAAATCATACCTCATCCTTCAATTTTTGAAGGCCCTATCTAGATTTACAGGTTCAACAGAAAAATATAACCCTATTATAGCTTCATAAATTTTTAGAGATCCCCTTAAAGGTATACTCTCCCACCTCCATCATATTCCCCACTCATCATTTAAAAAATCATCAAAAAAATATTAGTGGAATTTGGATCTTCTAAAATATCCTAAATTTAAGAAATAAGGCCATGAAATATTTATCTGTATAGAAATTCCTTTCTTTATATGTTTTAAATGTATAGAACTCTTCATGCTTTATTTAATCTTTACCTTCAAGCTCTGTTCACCATTGGGCATCATAATATTCTCTTCCTTTATAGATGTAATTATCTTCATAAATTTAAAAAATAAATTACTTTATTTATTTTACACTTGTTCTATCTATAGATCCAACTCCAAATGATTTAAACATATGAAAATAGAACCCTTGTTTACATTACTAGCCTTGTTCTTGGGTGGTAATTACTTCATTTCAATAACTATTTTTTAACTCGAGCTCATAGATTCTTTCCCTTTATAGTTTCATATACCTACAAAAGATAGTAATGTATTTTTAATACAATGACATGACCTTATTTAACCTATGAAACATATTTTTATCTTTGAACTTTCCCTTATCATTCATCTTCTATACTTCTTTATATGGAGTTTCAAATACCATGTCAATCCAACTATCACTTTCTTAAATTGGGTCCCTTCTGGTTTTTTGATTTCTCCCATATTTCTTGAGATTCAAGGCCATTTTCAAAGATTTATGGCATTCCATCCCTTAACAAAGTAGAATCATTTATTTCATTCCAATATGATATCCTTATCATTTTCTTATCTTTCTTCTTGGGATTATATGTTTTGACTTTCCTCTTCATAGATTCCCCTCCCAGGCCAATTCACTTTCTTTGTTCACCTGATTCTTAGACCGTGGCGATTCTCTTGGATATTTGGTAAATTTATGGTACCAAGAAGTATTGTACCAAAATTCCTCATAAAAATGACCACCAACCTTGTACAAATCACCAATGTTCTCAAATATATAAATTTTTCCTTGAGAGACTAATTTTTCTTCATCTGTGTTTTTTTATTCATTAAAACATGTTTTTTATTTTCTCTAGTTACTCCACCCCTTAACTTAGGAATTATTAAACTGATGAAAATTGTAATATTATTCCATAAATTGATATCCTTATACCCAAATATACAACAACACCAATACATTCTAATATGACTTGTTCCTTTCACTTCCGGTGTTGGTTTTACAACATGATATTCTTGTCATTTTAGGATTGGAACCCTACACTTTTGGGGTCCTTTTGAGGTGAAATTATTATTATAAATTCTCACATTTGTCCTTTATATATGTTTGGATATAAAATAATTTTTATACTTCCACATTTGTATATATTTTTGTTTTTTTCCCATCACTTTCATAAGAAATGGATTTAGTGAAAGAAACTCCATGTGCATAATGGGTTACCTTTTTCCAAGAGCTAGAGATAGATGATTCTCCACATGATATTAGGAACTTTGAGCCACCATAGTGAGCCTTATATGTTTTAGGTTTTAGTTATGATTTTTGTGTGATGACACTTCCCTTATAAAAATATTGAGAAGTTCCATCTTTGGTTGAACCCATATTTATCAATTTAATTTCTTGTTTAAGAAACTTCACATAAAGAGCATGATTTTCATCCTTATTTGATATTAGTATGGTTTATCATTATTTATTTATCTTTATAAACTGATCCTCATTCATCTTTCTTAATTCATGTAATAAATTTTCAAGTTCCTTCAATATTTTTTATTTGAATTCCAGTTATACAGCCTTGACATCCATAGATCGTTGGTGTAGCTTATCCAATGCATGGAATATTTACTTCACAACCTTCTCAAATAAATATTTATCATAAATAAATATTTATAATTTCTTATCATATTAAAATAATATTAAATTTTAGAGTGAAACATATTATTCCTTGTCTTTTACAAGCTTTGTGAGAGTGTTTCAATAACTTAATTTATTATCCAATATCTCTTATATTGTATTAGAATCATCATCTATAAATGATTTTTTTAGCAATAGTTTCCTTGATTTATGAGAACATATGTAAAATAACTTATTTAGGGACCTTTTGTAGGTAATACTTGAATTTAGAATAAAATTCACCTAGTAATTCATCAAATTCATCTTCCTCATGGATTGACCTTGTACAACTAGAGGAAAATTCATCAAAATATTTATTATAGTATTTAACACTCCAATTAACTTCAATTAGTAGTGTTTCCTCTTAAAGTATTTCATTCTTCATCAGCTTCTTAACACCCCTATTTTTCTTTCTTAATAAGGTATTGGAAAAAATCCCCATTATATTAGTAATAGAAAAAGAAATGGGTTCTTCCATCTAAGTCTTCTTCTGACATATGAAATCTACACTTCATATATTCAATATTCCTAAAGTCCAATAAAAGGTAACCAATGTTCTAATACAAATGGTTGAACTTTCAAAAGATTAAAAAAAATGCAAACTTTACTCTGATACCACTTGACATTCCTTTTAGGATCGTGCAAACACACCTGGGGGTGAATTGGATGTGGACCAATTTTAAAAAAAATCTAATGTTATTTTAAATTTAAACCCACTTTGGTTTTTAACCTCTATCACCATTAATGAATATATATTTTTTACCCTTCCAAAAACCTATATGAGTGTAGATAATGAAATTAAAATAGAATATGTATTTTTATAAGGCTTGGCCCCAGTATGGGTAACCTACTCCATATCAGGTTAACTCCTGATAATTCATGGATTATCCCCTAAAATACAATCACCACTTACAATGTGTGGTTAGGGATCATCTTGAAACCTTATTCACATAATATTATATATTCTTGGTCACTATATTACATAGGTGAAAATTATCAACTATATAACTCAAGCCAAGGGCTCTTTATGCTACTGTCACGATTTTCATCTCCAACTAATTCTTTTACTTCCTTCTTCTAAAATAGATATTGTCTATAAAATAAGTAGATACACACCAATAATATCAAATATTCTTCCTCATAGAATCTTATAATGCCTTAATGTCTTCAAAATACACACATGAAACTCAGTCTCTAGAAGTTTTCTTAGTTCACAGTTCTTCTGAATCTATTCAATGGATTTTCAAATTAACTTCTTAAGAATATAGCCCATAATATGTCTTGCATGGATTTATTTACTTGAACATAGTTTTTAAATCTTTATTAGTGATATTCACTTGATAACAAGGGTCTATTATTTATTACTCACTTATTCCTCACAACTAGTTGCAACAACTTCTTCTTATTTTTTCTTAAGAGCTCCATTTCTACCAGACACTCAGTAGATTTTCACACCCAGAACATAAACAACAACAACTTGATATTATTATTTATTTTACTTGATATTCTTATCTTCTCACATGCACTGATAACTACATTTAATGCATCATAATTTTTCCAAAAGCTGTAAAAGTTATAAATATAAGAAAAAATAGATTCCATCACAAAATAATCATTAAAGAGTTCCTAGTTTGGTTTTCAATGAATCCATGCGCACTACTTTTTATTCTCAAGGTGTATTCTACAAATACCTCTAATAAATGATCCTCATTTTTGAAACACAACTGAATGAAATATTTTTTATTCTTTAAAAGTCTTGGTTTATTCTTCTCAAAATATTTTATAAAATTTACACTAAAAATCTTCAAAGTTGTAAATAGATCTATAAAAAATCATATTTTTGGTAGGAAACACATATTTATTTTCTATATTCATGAAATTTTGAAGTAATATCATTTCTGAATTCTTTGAAAAATTCCAAGACTTCCATTACAATTCCTTATGAACACTTGAAAAACTTCAGGTCAATAAAATATAGGATTTTATTATAATTAGCTCAAGGTTTGATGGTTTTTCATCTGTATTATTCCTAATAAAATGATAATTCCATTTTTAGTATCATGAAATACGTGTTGTGTTCTTATAAACTTTTATCTTCTTCACTTTCATCTTGAAGATTATAAAATTTGTGATGCCCCACTAGTATAAAATGGACCTATACCAATAGACCTATGCTAATGGTTTTCAAAAACCATCGGTACAAGTCTCTATATACCAATAGTTCTCAATAACCATTGGTCTAGCCTATTATATGAAGGCTATACTGATAGTTTTAAAAATCCATTGGTATGGACTAGTTGTTGTAAATCTATACCAATATTTCTTTATAACCATAGATATAGAACCCTACGAGCACCTTCTATTTTATTCCCCATATGTATAAATATATCCTAAGTTTTTTTTTTCATTTGGTTGTTCTTGAAAATCAAATTGGCGAGTTATCAATCCATAATATTTTCTTCCAAGAATCATTTTCATTTTTTTCTAAGTATAAAACACTAACCTAGATTTTTTATAATGACATTCTTCCAGATTCATTGAAAAAGGGTTAGTACCGATACTCATAGATTTTAGTGAATAATTTTTTATTATATATTATTTTTTTGATTATCCTTACTATTATTAGAGTTTTATTAGATATGTGTAACTATTTTTATAATTTTAATGATGATGTTTTTGTTGTTATGGAAGTGGTTTGGCATGGTTAATGTTTGAATGATGTAGGGCCGGGTGGATTTCTCAATTTATATAATGTTCTATCACTCTATGGGGTGGTCTATGTTTTTGGGATGGTTATAATTTTCTAGTGACATCCACTCTAATTTTAGAGAATTTTTATTGCTCATGTGCTATTAAAAAAAGGGCTATCCATATTTCTATTATTGGATAATTTATACATTTTCTAATTAATAACTACCATTATTTCTCTTATTTTCTATATACACTACCACTATCTATTTAATTTTTTTTCCTATGGATTGTTTTATTATTTCAATACTTCTAAGGTACTTCTTTAGTGATGAGTTTCTCACTCCAATTACCAATCTTGTATTTTTTATATATGGAACATAACATAAATCTCTTGGGATTTGACTCTCTTGTGCAGTTTTTTTACTCATCATTTTTTATTTTTAGATTTTAACTAACAATTGAAGTGTGAGAAAATCAATCACTAAAATAATAAAAATGTTTTCCTCTTGAGTATTAAATTGAAAAGTTGACCCATAGTTCACTAGAGAGTCAAACTAAACTAATTTCACGTGATAGTATAGAATGGTGTTTGCCTTTTCAAATGACTTAAATTCTTATTACTAGTTGGTCTTCTTTTTTGGAAAAGATCTTGGATAGTTATTGATTTGTTGGAAACTCTTTATGGAGATCACTAACTCTTTATAAGAGGGTCAGTTATCCTATGTTAAAAAATTATGTCAGAAAAAACATTTCAAGAAACCCGAATCAAATGTAGCACCCTTAGAATAATTTCATTGATTTCAATCATGTTATCATTACTGATTTCACTTGATCTCTATTTTATCTCCTAAATCCAATGTTCATACTTTCCCATTTCTTCCCACACTTTGTGTGAAACACACTTTTAATTAAGTTTAGCCAATATTTTTTACTTTTCATATATTTTATCACCTCTATTGTAATTTCACTGATCACTATACAAACTTCCACCAATATTTTGTGTTACCATATTTATCATAAATCCCAATTACACTTTAAAATTTTCAAGTTATGTTATATAGAATCATGTCGTACTGCATGGTAAAACTTTATAGTTAAATTTAATAATATTCCAACTAAACATTAAAAATCCTTTTGATTGCATACTATAATGAAGTAAGCGTATTGAAACTGTTTATTCAAACTACATATTAGGGTTATTAAAATAAAACATAGTTGTATGTTTGAGAATTATTTTTTAATATAAATAGGTTTTTAAAAATACCATATAACCACTAGAAAATATGGAAAATGATATTAAATTCAACATAAAGGGGGTCTATACCAGATTCTAGATATTCAAATCTATATTCATAGGGGATTATTAGTAATTATCAAAAGGAATCACTTTACTATCCCTTAATGAGAAACCACTAATTATGGCCCTATCCAACCTAAATTTATAATTTATGTGTTCCATATAATATTATTACCTATAAATAATAATCTTTTATAAATTAATTTATATAACAAGAATAACATAATTTCAAAAAAAATAGAATAAAAGAAAAACAAAAACAAAAATTCTAAACAAAATTTTGTGTAGTATTATGTATAGTTATTACTCATTGATATAATGGAATTTAATATCATCGTTATATATGTATACATTGTTTTATTATATATATAGTATTTTTTTTCTTTTATATTACAATTCTCATATAGAATAGTTTTTCAGTAATGGTTTTATATAAAGTGAATAATTATTACTTCCTTAAATATATTTTGGATCTAAATTCCAAATTATTTCGTTTCATTTAAAACATGACATATAACATTTTTTACAGAATGGATAGAAGTTGGATGTATGAAACATATGTGATCTAAAGTAGTTTTCAAATAAAGTTGGAGAGCATTTAAGATTTTTCATTTAATAATACTTCAGATAGAGTTCTTATACATTGACTATGTTATAATTATTTCAGAATACCATTGTTAAGTTGTGAATAAGTTACCTACCATATAACTAAATATGGGTTTCAAACAAACTATTATGTCTGGTATCACAATGGGGAAAAAAAGAAAACTCAAAATGTTTATGATCTGAATGAGAGGACTGGATTGGAGAATTTTTTAGATGACTGATTTCCATTTATTTTTATTTATGATAAAGAAAGGATTAAAATACTATAAGAAAATTCTATGTGTAGAAAAGATACATATAATGAAAATGGTGATGTTTATAGGGTAAAAAAATTGAATGTTTCTTACATGACCCTAGTATATCAGCAATGTGGGAAAATGAAAAAGATGGAATTTTTAAAATGACTATTTCATGGGAAAACCATGTATGGGATTTATAATACTTACATTGATTATATTATTACCTTTTTTAATTACTTTCTTCAATATGATGCATATATTTCCTAAAACCATTATATGGCATAAAAGTTAGATGATGAACTTGTATTTTTTTAAAAACAATATTCATGCTTGCTTGTAATATTACAACTTATTTTGAGAGGAAACCACTATCCAAAATGATTGTATAAAATGTGGAACATCTAAATAGAATTAAAATACTTATGAGACACCATATCATGTGCCACATAAAGTAATTTGGAACATTCCATTGATTCCCATACTCTAAAATATTTTCATGTTTGATGAAATATCAATAAATATATAATGGAATGATACTGAGAGAACAAAGGATAATTATGAGTTTGTTCATCCTACTGATGGATTATCATGGTAGAAATTTGATGTTTGATATATTGATTTTGCAACTAATGTGCATAATGTGAGGTTGGTTCTATCATATGATGGTTTTAATCCAATTGGTCATATTCTTACTTTGCACAGAACATGGAAAATTTTCATAAACATTTTAATATTCCTCCATGGATGTGTATAAAAAAACCTTTTATGATCAATATTATTCTCATATCTATACCTTTTGATCCTAGTAATGATATAAATGTATACATGAAACCTTTAATAAAATAGTTGAAGTGTAACGACCCAAAATTTTGTCAATGTAAATTCCGTTCTTATAATTTTTTCATATAGTATACACCATATAAAATCACTTTTATAACACAATAAAAACTTTTTAAATGATTAATGAATGAAATACGAGTTATTTCTATAAGTTAAAGAACTTTTACCAATGGAATAATAACTATACCTTTAGAATAGTAATGTACCCATTAGGAATAGTAAATCGAACAATAGAATAGTAACATCTTATATGAAAGATTAAATAAAATTTTGGAATATTATAAATGATAATATTATATAATTATACTAACCTATAAGAAAATAAATATTTTAAAAATTATTAATTAAGTGTTGATTTTTTTATAAAATACAAATGTTTATTTATAATTTTATAATTAATATAATTATTTAAAATTAAAATTATCCTCATAAAATGGATTCATAAATTATAATTTTGTTGTATTATTATTATAAGATATTTTTTGAGACCTTAATTAAATTTTCAAAGTTTTATAAGATCAATTATAATTTTAAAATTTGTATTTTTCGAGTAAATGAATATTTTAATTAAAAATTAAATTTCTCATATTTCAAAAATTATTTTTATAAAATGGAGTTAATTTTTTAATTATATATATTTAAAAATTGTTCGGGTAAATTTTTTGGAAATTTTCTAAAATACACGAATTTTTGGTGAATAGTAAAATATGATAATTTGTGATAAAAACTAAATACATGAATTTCTGAGTCATAGATAATGTATGGATGATGAAAGTCCAAAATATTGAACTTTACTTCATTATTTTAATATATTTAGTGATAATTATCAAACTATTCATATTCTTGAGCCAAAATAATTAAGTAATGAATAAAATAATGAGAAAACACTCATCTCCTCCACTATAAATTGCACCATCACCACATCTTCTACTCACACCTTCCAAGATTTTATCCTTGTCCAATTTCTGATCAATTATCTTCCCAAGTCCCTTCACCACATTTATTAACCCTTGGTCTCTTCAAAGGATGACCCTTTTCCCTAAGAGGTTCTCAAGGAGGATAAATTCAAGAGGTAAAATACTCTTTATTTTTATTTTACTTTTCTTTTTAATTTCATTTAATTTATTATCATTTCCTCACATAAATATATAAAAGAGGCATGATAACACCAGTATATTTTATATAATATTATTTTGTTATGTTAATGGAATAATTCATCTTATAATCTATTCATTTTTCCTTTTATTCTAAAAATGAAAATAGCATTTGTGGTGTGTCGATTTACCGCCATCGTGGATGATGTGTTTTCATTTTTCACTACCACATTAAATTTTGGTCCTAAAACCATAATTATGGTTAAATAATATTTTATTATATATATTATAAGTTATATAATGTTCTGGAAGCAATATATAAACATGATATTAAATAAAATGATATGAGTTCCTGATAGTCATAAAATCGGTCAAATAAATTAAATCATTTTAATTAACTATTTATCTAATGACTAATCATCATAAAATATATAAAAATGATATATAATATCATGAAATTTCATGAAATTTCATTAATAACATATAATTTCAATTCTGGATAACTATTCTAATTTTACATGAACTTTCATTCTCATATACAAGTGAACCAATCAAAAAACCAAGAAATTGAAAATTCTCAAAACAATGAAATTAAACCCTATAACTCATTGAAAATCCCATAAATGAACTTAATAATACTATAATTAATAAAATTAATGTATAAAAGGGTTTTTTTTGTTTAATGAATGAATTTAATGTGATTATCTAGTATATTAAAGTGAATAAAGAATTCATACATAAGGTAAGGGGATTCTCGAACCCAACTCTCTTTCTTTGGGTTTTCCCTCTTTCACTAAATTTTAAATATGGATAATCCTTTAATATTAATTATATTAAATTTTATTTTTCTTCTCTTTTCTTTTATTGGATATGCATGTTTCCAATTTGGTTTTATGAAAAGTAAAAATATTTTTTCAAAAGAACTCTTCTTTCTAAAAACTCAACTTTTACTTCTCGGGAGATTGTTTCATACTCACTCAAGATTGATGATTATTATACCAATTATATTATACCCTATTTATTTTGGGAACTCCAATTTTTATTCATGAATGTATACTTTATTAAATTAAACCCATTCCTTTCCTTGGGTTATTTTATTTTTATATGTTCTATGTTGCATGCATGATAAAGTAAATATTATGATGCGATGGGTGAACCCAAAATTATTTTGTAATCTGATGTATTTAATAATGTGATGTATCTCATGATATAATTTAAAATATAAATAAACATAATACTAGATTTGTTCAAAAATATATGTGGTATTTGACCTCTAAGACATGATGTTTAATTTTTATGCATTGCCACATTCCTTGCTTGTATCTAATGATTCCTCTCATGATTATGATAATTATTCCTTACTTATGCTATGATGATGATTATTATGCTCACCCATGTTTAATGTCTCTTATTTAACCTCTTAATGGGCTTTTATCTCACCCCTTATTTTGATATATATCGTCAGGTAAATACTTGTACTAAGGTGAACACGAGGGATAATAAGAATCTAGAGAATAAAAAATTAAATAAATATTTATGTTTTATTATGTAAAATTTATGTATGATCCAAATTTTTCCAAGACAATAAACCTTTTTATCCTATATTTTAGCACTATTATGTTTTTTATATTTAAAATGACTTAATAGTTATATAACAAAAAATAGGGACACTATAGTTGGTTCAGAGCATGGTTTAGTTAATTTGGGAATTAGTATTATAGAACCTTTGTGAAAACCCGTAGTATGAGACTATGTATAAGTAAGAACCCAATAATATCTGTTTCAGAAAAATGATAAATATAGGGATGGCATAAAATATTGATTTTTAATTAATTTTATAAAGGAATAAATTATTTATTCATGACTTGTTGACTTATGTTTTGTTCTAACCTTTTATATTATAGAAAATGGTTAGAACCAGGAGAAACCAAGACAAAAACCTATGTGAAGGACAATGTAGCAATTTCCTGAATGAAATACCCAATGCTTTAGGAGGTGGATTTGAAAATTTCATGATTATGCTTTCCAAGCTATCTTGGGATTTAAATAATAACCTTAATAATTTGGATCATCCTCCTTTACCTAAGAGGGAGAAATTGGCTATCGAGTCTTTTACGTGACAAAAACCACCGACATTTTGCAGTTCTTACGATCCACTATTTGCAGAACAGTGGGTTAACTCGATAGATAATATATTTGTTACGCTCCGCTATTCGAAGAAGAAGAAAGTGAATCTGGATGTTTATCATCTAGATGGAGAGGATGGTCAATGGTGGGAGTTGATTAAAAAAACCAATCCATAGGATGAAACTGAAGATATAGAGTGGTAAGACTTTAAGATAATGTTTCCTAACTAGTATTTTCCTCAAAATCTTCCTAAAAATATAGAGAGAGAATTTATATAGGTGAAGAAAAAGGAAGGTGAATCTATCATGGCTTACAAAGAAAATTTCACAAGTCATTCAAGGTACACTTTGGGTTTTGTTATCTACAATGATAAAAAAATAGATATATTCTTTTGTGGTTTAAAACCACACCTTCAAAAGGATTTAGCTATCCAAGTCTTTAAGAGTTATGAATAAGTTTTTTGATGTGATATCAAAGTGGATATGGAGTTTGTATAATGCTCCCATGGCTATGGTGATAATAAATGAAAGATGGAGTTTCAAGCTAGAGTATCTAATGAAAAAGGTGGAAATAAATATCAACCACTCACATGTCAAAAATGTGGGAAGAAACATCATGGGAACTGCCTAAAAGGGATGGGAAAATGATATAAGTGTGGGAGATAAGGAAACAAAGATCATAAATGTCAAATATACAAAAAGAAGTCGACTAATATGATGAAGGAAAGGAGAGAACCACCCATGGTTCAATGCTTCAACTGTCGGGATCAAGGGAACTATTAAATCCAATGCACTGAACCTCGACTCCTTGAGGGAAATTAGCTTCAACATCCACAAAATCCCAAAGAGAAAGGGAAAGCTTATTCCATCACTATACCTGTGGTGGAGCCCGACAATGATGTGGTGAAAGGTATGCTGGTTATTCATTCAAGAATAGAGAACATACTATTTGATTCTGGTTTTACGCATTCTTTCATATCTTGCAAGTTTATTAGAACTATTCAAACACCACCTAAAAATATGGAGGTTAATTTATCTATGAGTAAATAAAAGGATGAAATTTTTACATCCAAATTATACAACTCATCCTCGATTAATTCTTATAGACCGAACATCCCAGAAAATATTTTCTTACTTTATTTGGTGGAGTTTGATGCTATTTTGGGAATGTATTGGAAATCTTTATACAAATCCAACATCAACTGTTGGGAAAATGAGATCAGTCTTCACATCCTGAAGCATCGTATAATTCTATACAATTGTAAGGATGAGGATTAATCTTCTTCAGATCCATCATCTCAAGTGTGGATATTATTTCTTTATGAGAAAATATATCAAGCTCAAATGATTGAGACAAAGGATAGAATCATGCTCAATGAAATTCCCAATGTGAGGGACTACATTGATGTGTTACCCGAAGAATTTTTTGGTCTTCGTCCTAACTGAGAGTTTGAGTTCTCAATTGAACTTATTCCTGGATATCTGCCTAAATCAAATACACCTTATAAAATTGATGCCATTCAGTTGGAGGAACTAAAGAAGCAGTTACAATAGAATCTGGACATGGGTTTTATATGCCTGAGAGCTTCACCATAGGGTGGAAAAGTCATCTTCTTTGATGATAAGGATGTATCAATTTGCATCTGCATTGATTATCAAGAGCTTAAAAAACCATGATAAAGAACAAGTATCCCCTTCCATGGATAGATGAATTTATTGATCAACTATGTGGGGCCAATTATTTATCTAAGGTGGACCTTCGGTCGGGATATCACCAATAAAAGGTGAGGAAGGAAGATATTATAAATACTAACATTCAAACAAGGTATGGACACTATGAGTTCATAGTGATTCCTTTCAGACTCACTAATTCTCTAGCAATATTTGTAGACATAATGGATAGAGTCTTTAGATATTACCTTGACAAATTTGTGGTAGTATTTATTGATAAAATTATGATATACTCTAAGAGAAAGGGGGAATTAGGATCCTTTGAAAACTATGATAAATACTTTGAAGAGATAGAAAATTTATGAAAATTATAGTAAATGCGAGTTCTATGGGAAGGAAGTATCATTCTTGGGGCATGTTATCTCTAGTAAAGAAATATCTATGAACCCTTCCAAGATAAAGGAAATTGAAGAGTGGCCCATGAAAACATATGTAATAGAGATTAATAGTTTCCTTGGTCTATCTGGGAATTACTAGTGATTTTTGAAGAACTTATAATGATTTTAAAACCCACTAACCAAGATGAATGAGAGGGTAGAAAAGTTTATTTGGATCAGTGAATGTGAAGACTACCTCAAGGAGTGAAAAAAGGATTATCACCGAGCTAGTAATCACACTTCCTAAAAGTGGATAAATCTTTATGGTATACAAATATGATTAAAATAAGGGATTAGGATATACACTAATGAAAAATGATAAAGTGGTAGTCTACTTTTTGAGGCAGTTGAAAATTCATGAGCAAAACTATCCCACACATGATCTGGAGTTGGTAGTTATGATATTTATGTTGAAAATATGGTGAAAATATCTCTATAGAGAGAAGTGTGAAATAAATAATTATCATAAGAGCCTTAAATATATATTCACATAGAAGGATATTAATATTCTCTGGTGAATATGGTTATAACTCATCAAGGATTACAAATTCTCAATCCACTACCATCCTCAAAAAGAAAATAAAGTGGTGGATGCTCTAACTATAAAGGATCCCAAAACATTATCAACGATAAGAATTGAGAAGGATCCAATATTATTAGATTTTAAAAGGATGGACATGGTAATTATTAAGGAATAAATATCACTAATCCTTTATCAAATTATTTCTCAACCATCCCTCATGGAGAAAATAAAGGCTGCTCAAAAAAATTATGTCGAAATTCAGAATAAGGTGGAAGCTATAAGAAAGGATAAATCCCCATAGTTTAAAATTGATGGGGAAGGAATTGTAAGATTTGGATCATGAAAATGTGTACCATCTGATCTAAAGATAAATAATGATCTTTTTAATGGCGCACATAGCTCAAACCTCTCTATTCACCCAAGGGGCACAAAGATGTATCTAGATCTCTTAGAGAACTGTTGGTGGGACAATATGAAGAAATATATCACTAAATATACAAAAAAGTACCTACTATTTAATTAAATGAAGGTTAAAATACAAAATTCTAAGGGGATGATGGAACCATTACCCATGCCAATATGAAAATGGGAAAACATCACCATGGAATTTGTCACCGGACTTCTAAAGACATCTAGAGGAAACAATACAATATGGGTTATTGTAGATCGTCTTAGAAAGATATATCAATTTATTACAATTTTAGAGGACTTATCACTAGATCTACTTGCATGGATATACATTAGAGAAGTGGTAAGGCTGCATAGAGTACCACTATCAATTGTTTCTGATCGATATCCAAGATTCACCCAAAATTCTGGAAAAGTCTCTAACATTCTATAAACACTAAGCTAAACTTTAGTACAACTTATCATACTCAAACTGATGATAAATCTGAGCATATAATTCAGAAATTGGAATTCATGTTGAGAGCCTGTTCTATGTACTTCAATGGAGGATGGTCCCAACATCCACCTCTAGTTTAATTCTCTTACAACAACAATTTCCACTCGAGCATCCAAATGGAAACATATGAATCCATTTATGGGAAAATATATAGAACACTGGTGTACTGGGATGATGTTGGTGAACATAAGATGATAGGACCTGAAATGGTCAAAGAAATGGTGGAAAAGGTGAAAACCATTCAATAACACATCAAGGAAGCCCAAAGTTGACATAATAGATATGCAGACAATCATTGACAGGACCTAGAGTTTGAGGTTGGAGACATGGTATTCCTCCACATATCTCCATAGAAGTGGATCATGATATTTGAGAAGAAATGAAAGCTGAGTCCCAGTTATATCATCCCCTTTGAGATTCTTGATCGAGTCAGAGCTATGGCCTATCGACTGGCACTTCCTCCCACCATATATCAAGTACATGATGTATTTAATATATCCCTCTTGAAGAAGTACATACCATATACCTCACATGTACTAAATCCATAGGTGGTATAGTTGGAAAATGATCTCTCTTATGGGGAGAATCCAATTAGGATCTTGGACTGTAGAGATAAAGTTCTATACAATAAGACTACTCACCAGGTCAAAGTATTATAGTGGAACCATAAGTTTGAAGAAGCAACATATGAACTAGAGGAAGGGATGAAAGACAAGTACCCTCAACTATTTTCAACTTAGAATGTAAAATGAAATTTAGAAGGAGAAATTTCATAAGGGGGAAAGAATGTAACAACCCAAAATTTTATCAGTGGAAATTATATTCTTATAATCATTCTATATAGTATAATCTACATAAAATCACTTTTCTAACACAAAATGAAAATAAAAATGATGAATGAATTAAATAAGAGGTGTTTCTATAAGTTAAGGAACCTTTACCAATGGAATAATAACTTGACATATGGAATAGTAATGTGACCATTAGGAATATTAAATCAACTAATATAATAGTAACCTCATCTATGAAAGTATAAATAAAATTTAGGCATCTTATAAATGATAATATAATATAATTATATCCTGGTATATGTAAATTAATATTTTAAAAATTATTAATTAAGTGTTTGTGTTTTCATATAACATAAATGTTTATTTATATTTTTATAATTAATATAATTATTTAAAATAAAACTTCTATTAATAAAATGGATTAATTAATTAATAGTTTGTTGCCTTATGATTATAATATATTTTTTGAGACCTTAATTGAATTTTCAAAGTGTTATAATATCAATTACAATTTTAAAATCTGTATTTTTCGTGTAAATGGTGATTTTAATTAAAAATTAAATTTATCATATTTAGAAAATTATTTTCATAAAATTTTGTACATTTTTTATTTCTAAACATCAAAAAATTGTTAGGGTGAATTTTTGGTATTTGTAAAAAATATTTTAATTTTTGGTGAAAAGTAAAATATAATAATTTAGGATAAAAGCTAAATACATAAATTATTGAGTCATTGATGATGTATGGATGATTTAAGAAAAAAATATAGAACTATACTTCATTATTTTAATATGTTTAGTGATAATTCTCAAACTATTCATAGTTTTGATCCAAAATAATAAACTAATGAATAAAATAATGAGAAAACACCTGTCTCCTCCCCAATAAATGCCACCCCTCGCCACCTCTTCTCATCACACCTTAAAATATTTGAGACCTGTAAAATTTATTCCAAATACTCTTCAAAATACCCTACCCAACTTCTAGGATCTCTTGGTCTCATCAAAATACCAAACCCTTTTCCTCAAGGAGTTTCTCAAGGAAGAGAAATTCAAGGTAAAATCTTCTTTCTTGTTATTTTATTTTTATTTTCAGTGTCATTTAATTTCTTATCCTATATTAACCTCAAACTATAAAATAGGCATGATAAATCCATTATATTTTATATACTGGAATTTTATTATGTTAACAGAATAATTTATCTTCCAATCTCTTCTCTTTTCCTTTTATTCTAAAAATGAAAATATCATTTGTGGTGTGTCGATTTTCCACCACTGTGGACGATGCGTTTTAAATTTTCACTAATTCCATCATTTATGGTCTTAAAACCATAATTATGGTTAAATAATATTTTATTATACATATTATAATTTATATAATGTTCTTTAAGAAATATATAAACATGATATTAAATAAAATGATATTAGTTCGTGATGGTCTTAAAATCTGCCAAATAAATTAAATAATTTTTATTAACTATTCATTTAATGATTTATCATCATAAAAAAATAAAAATGATATATAAGATCATTAAATATTATTAATGTTCATTAGTAACATATAATTTCAATTCTAGATAACTATTCCAATTTTACATGAACTTCTATACTCATATACTAGGGAACCGATCATGAAAACTAAGAAAATGACCAATCCTGAATGATGAAATTAAACTCTATAACACATCAAAAAGCCTATAAATAAACTTAATAAAACTATAATGAATCAAATTCGTGTATAAAATGTTCTATATTTTTTAATTAATGAATTTAATAAGATTATCCAGGATATTAAATTGAAGAGACCATTCAGACATATGGAAAGGGGATTCTCGAACCCAACTCTCTTTCTTTGAGTTTTCCCTCTATCACTCCATTTTCATTTTGAATGGTCATTTAATGTTCCTTAAATATCATTTATTTTTCTTTCCATTCTCTTTTCTGGGATATACACATTTCCAATCAGGTTTGATGACAAATGAAAATATTTTTCCAAAATAACTCTTCTTTCTAAAAACAAAAATTTTTACTTCTCATGATATTTTTTCTTCTTCACTCAATATTTATGACTCTTATAAAAATTATGTTATAACCTCTTTATTCTTTGAACCCCAAACTTTATTCATGAATGTATTCTTTATAAAATGAATCCCATTCCTTTCCACTGGTTATTTTATTGATATATGTTCTATGTGGAATGAATGATAATGTAAATGTTATAATGTGACGAGAGTTACCATAATTATATAACACTATAATAAATTGGGTAATGTGATGTATATCATTAGATAAAGTGAAATATTCATTAACATAATTCTATATTTTTCACAACTATGTGTGGTATTTGACCACTAAGACATGATGTTTTATTTTTATGCATTGTCACACTCGATGCTTGTATCTAATGCTTCCTCTCATGATTATGATGATGATTCTTTTATTATGTTATGATGATGATGATTATGCTCACCAATGTTCTATGTCTCTTATTTACCATCTTAATGGACTTTTTCTCACCCCTTATTTTGATTTATACCTTAGGTTAAAACTTGTACTAATAAGAACATGAGGGCCAATAAGAAGCTAAAGAAGAATGAATTAAATAAATGTTTATGTTTTATTATGTATATTTTATATATAGTTCTAATTTTCCCAAGACACTAAACCTTTTGATCATATATTCTTATTACTATTATGTTTTTTATCATTAAAATTATGTAATAGTTTTGTAAGAAAAAGAAGGGTCACTATATGAAGCATCTTTGAAATGTGGGCGTGTGCACATATGATGCTTATTAAAAATACATATTTCAGATGAGTGTTGTGCTTATGTAGACTATAAAATATTTTCTTGATTATGAAATTATTTATAGCTAGAGAATGTAGGGAAAACTTTATTATCCTATTTTTATGAATAATACACAATATAGAAGACTTAAATAAAATCATAGTTTCAGTTTTACTGTAAATTGAATATTTTTTACAATGAATCATCCATATAGGAATAATCATCGAAGGTTTGAAAATACCATAGAGACTAAAATTCCACCTTATCATACTTCTAAAACTGATGTGATTAATTAATTGAAAGATGTTACTTTTTCATTTGGGAAAGTTTATATGAAATCTAGAAAGAGGAAGAATGTTTTCACTGAATACAATTACAAATAGAAGAAAAAAAGTATATTCTTTAAGTTTTATTATTGTCCAAACAATTTTTTACATCATTGTTTAGACACAATTCACATTAAAACAAATATATGTGAAATGTTTCTTTTAATTATTATAAATTTCAAGGAGAATACAAAAGATTATTTATGATCTCGGTGTGATTTGGTGGATTGGGGTATCAAACCAGAATCTCATCATATGTGTATCAGTGAAATAAATAGAAAGTTTTATTTTCTTATTATGTGATGAAACATTTAGAAAAAAATAAATTTCTAGAAGTACTAGAGACCATCATGGTTCCTGATGGCTATTCAAGAAATATACCATAATGGTTCAACATAATATAGTTGAAGTTTAAATCTTTAAATACTCATGATTGTCACATCTTTCTTCATGAGTTGATTCTAATAGAAATATATAATCTAATATCAAAAAATGTAAGGATGTAATTTATTTTATTATACCATTTTTATAGATATATTTTTTCTAAAAAACTATCGAAGTCTTTTTTGCAAAAAAAAAAATTCAAGAAGAGGCACCATTAATTCTGTGTGAGTTAGAGAAATTGTTTCCTCCCTCATTTTTCACATGCATACTACATCTAACTGTCCATATTACAACTAAAATACTTATTCAATGACTTATTTCTTTTCAATAGATGTATCAAATAGAAATAAATATATACAAACTAAATTCTTATGTCTAGAACATGAATCACCCTAAAGATTCCATTGTGAGAGGTTACTTGTCTCAAGAATGTATGGATTTTTGTTCAATGTATTTTTCTGATGTGACTACAAGAAGAAAATGACCAATGGGAAATGAGGAAGAGAGGTTCGAGAAAATTAAACCCAGTTTTCCATAACTTCTACAAAAAGGGTGATTCCTAGATCATATACAGTGACTATATTAAGCCTTCAAGAATGGGAGATGGAACATCACACAATTTTGTTTAACTGTGATTTTTTCGATGACTACATCAAGTAAGTAAATTGAATATGTATATGTTATCTTATCCCATGTAATTATACATATGTGTTAAACTATTTATATCTTTTTGTGTAGTGAACATAAAGAAATTATAAATACAAATGATCATTCTTTATCTTTAATAATGAGAGTGACTTTTCATAGCAAATAGTTTTCTACTTGGTTTAAATTAAAGGTAGAAGTATTACTATAATAAAATAAAATAAAAATTAATATTAAATTAATTTTAATATTCATTTATATTATAGGTATTGATTTTACCTACTAAATTTTTCTATAAAAAATAAGAGTTTTTGATTTTGGTCCTATTTTGGCAGTTCTTGAATGATAATATATTATGATAAATGGGTAAAAATTTATTATCATTGAAAAACAATGAACATGAGAACACAACATGATGGTGTTATAGTAACTTTCACAACAGATTGTTATTCCAAATAATCAGATAGTAGACCTCAATTTGAAAATGTATCTTATTATGGAGTTGTTGATAAAATACTAATATTGGATTATTACTCTCATGAATGAGTCACAATGATGAAATGAAAGTGGTTTGATTCGATGATGAGGCATGGAATATCTATTGATGATTGGTGATCTCTAGTTATTTACAAAACTCGAATTCCTACTAATGATGATCCGTATATTTTGGAGTCATTGGAGAAACAATTATTTTATGCATGAGATCATATGATACCTAAATTTGGTGTCATTATTGAATTAATACCAAGATATATTTTTTATGATAGTGGGGATGAAATTGACATCATCACTTCCACATTATCCTTGATAAATTAATAACTTATAATGACTCTAATAGTTTAATTTTTAGAGTTTATTGTGAAACTGATATTGTGGTGGGTAGTATATAGAATCATCTATATGTGTTCTCAGTTATTTTGGTTTAGCTCGAATTGGTTTATTCAGGTTGGTACTACTGAAATTGATTTAATGTTGTTTACAAATATTTTTTTATCCAATTTTACCTTCATGTGCATTTTCAATATTAACTTGATAACTTTTTCTTTGAGTTTTCTTTTCTAATATTGAATTGAACTGTGTTAGAACATAACAAACCAAACAAATCAGTAACAATCCAATTAGAAAAAAATACGAATTGAACTAAAACAAATTAAACTAATTAGAATGAAAATAAAAACCAATTAAATGAATGACTTGACCAAAAAATATCCAAATGACCTAACCCAAAATATAAACCAAATGACCTAACCTGAAAAATGGACAAATAACTTAATCAATTGACCAAAATGAACAAAATTTCCTAAAAATAAATTGGATCAAATTGAAAATTGAAGAAGAAAACTACATCATACCAATTCTAAATATTCTAATTAAAATGAATTGATTTTTTTATTGTACATATTTTATATTTTTATATTCTCTTCACTAAATAGTATATTATTATGTTATGTCACCATGTATTATTTATTTGGATTGAAAATTAGAATTCTTTAATATGTTCATGTAACATATTCTTTCTTATTTGGGCTACAAATTAGTAATAAATTTATAATTAAATGCATATTTGTTTTCAAATTCATAAAATGAAAAAAAATTGAAGAGGTACAAAGAAAGAGGATGTATGACAATAATCACCAAATGAGAGAGATGAGAATTACTACTATAGTTCCTATTGTGAGTATTCTATTTCAAATATATATATATATTAATAGAATATAATGTCCGAAAATTAATTTTGTTTTTAAATTTTAATCAAGAACGACCACCCAAGAGACAATTATTCTCTAACAAACCTAATGGCAGTGGTTCTTATCTAGACAATGTGAGGGGCTTCTACTAGAGCTACTCACACCACTCTCCATACATGATCTCACCCTATCTCTTTATCATATATACCATCTATCACACTTTCTTATCCCATAGTTTCGTTAAAAGAACCCAAGATATTTATACTACCTATATCATTACCACTATTTACATCCAATCCTTGTATTTCTCTTCCTTATCTGATGATGGATCCCACTCCCCATCCATATTATACTTTTCCAAAAACATATATGCTAGCTTGTTTTCCTTATACTTCATTCTAGTCAAAATTTTACATTCATACTCCTTTGATTTATACTGAAATACATTATGATCCCCACGAGCAGAAATTGGACCCCACTACTACTATACAGGTCAATGATCCTTCAAAGCCTAAAGATCCAGAATTACCCACCAATCAACCTTTCTCAGTTATATGAATAGAACCATAGTAAAAAAAATTAACCATAATTAATTTTCATTATAATATTTATCAATATAATATTTGTATTTTTTTCTTTCATAGATGGATCTTCCACTAGGCATGGTGGGTGTACACACATGAACAAAGTGTTGAACAACCACACATAGCTAATAGTTTATTATAATTAGGACAATCAAATGATTAGTAAAATAGGTTAGGAGTGCATGAGTTTTATGAAGACTCTTTCAAAATACTTTGACATCATTCACATTAGTCTACTCACCTGGTGACACCTTCAAAATGTAGCAAAGGATAATGCTTGGGAGAAAATATGGGTATCGAAATTCATTAGATTTAATTTTATATTATTGTTATATTTATGTGAATTAATATTTTGGTAGAATCATCGTTATAATTTTCCCATTGGTGAGGCTATGAGTACTACATGACGCATGGAATTAGGTGAGCTATGGAGAACATATAATCAAGAGTTATATAATGGTTGGGTTGAAAAATAGTTGAAAGGGATTTATAGGCCATACCTATCATGAATGAGTGTCCAAAAATATAATATCAGAAAATGATTTCTCGTTGGAAGATTACGTAGTTTAAGGTATTAATCAAATTTGAGGTTTTTTAATTAAAATTACATTGATTTACATCAATAAACTATTTTGTATCATTGAAAATTATTTTTTAGGAAGAATAAGAAAGAAATAAAAAACACAGATGCTATGAAACACCTCTACAATTTAGGGTATACTATAATTATGAAACATGAGATAAAGAAGGTATTTTTATTTTACACTTATGTTTAATTAGGTATAAATTCTGAAAATATATACTTCTTGTCATCTTATGCTTTAGTGATTTTGTTAATGTGTACTAATTAGCCACATAGTAATCTATGAATGATTACTCTTGAATACTCAATGCTTCTAGATAATTCATTAATTTATTGAATCTATATTCAGGGATGTCCACTTCAAATATGGATATTTCATCACCATTCCTGCCCTATTTATTTCAAAAATCATAAAATTGAATCACATTAGAAAATTATCTCCATCTCCCCCCTAATATATTTGATCTTTTTACCCTATAAATAGTTTTCATTCATCCTTTAATTTTTTACCCCTTTAGGGGTTATTTTTTCTCTTGATATCCCACTTCTTGGGGAATCAAAATCCAATTCTTTATAGATGTTTGAACTTCTCTTAAAGCTGGAATAATGCTTCCCAAGTATAGGGATTATTTAGTCCATTTTAAGTCTATTTTAGGTGTTAGATTAATAGTCCATAATTATTCCAATACATTCTTAATGATTTTCACATATTCCTAGCCTCTTTTCCACTTTTTGAGCTATTTATATCGTAGAAATTCACTTTAATAATGTGGTTTTAGTTATTAATTAATTGACTCAACTTAATAAAATTTATTCTTCATTAGTAACATACCATAAATCCTAAATTTCAGTGGTGGAATCCACTTGATTTTTTCCCATGAAAATACATTTGCACTCCAAAAATTTAGTAGTTTCTTCCTTAGTGGATAGACCAAAAACTGATTCAAGTTGGTTTCATTTCTCAAGGTCTTATTAAATGGAAGATTTTTTCAAATTTGAATTTATACTATGTGTTTCCTCTATTAGAAACTCATAAAGGTTTATATGTGGGGGATCTTCTCAAAATACCTACCTTCCCTTGAGGTGATGTCCATAGAACACTCTATGGGAATATAATCAACCTTAATAGGCACTAATTATTGACTCCTTTCACTATGACTTTCTTTAACTTTGGTCATAAGAACTTGAGAGTGTGTCATCCTACCACTTTTAACTAAGGATCTCTCATTTCTGAATAGTTTTTGGATCACAACTCCACATGTTGTGATCATAAAGTATCAAAATAGAAAATAAAAAAAACATCAATTCATGAAAACATCCCTTATATGGACTGCCTACTCTTGATAGCACATGAAATCCATAAACACTTCTGTCCATCCCACTACCAATAAATGCACACCTAGAAGAACACCCCCGAATACTCTCAGCTAGACCACTACCAAGAATCACACACTTGGAATAACATGACATATAAAATATAGAAATTGATTGTGTATTATTATTCAAATCAATATAAAAAAATTAGATTTATTTAACTCACTATATCCTGAAAATCACACCATATATTACTTTGAAAAATCTACCAGATATATTCACCCCACCTGATTTGTATAAACTGTGTTCTTATATTTTTATCAAAACCATGGCATGGAACAACAATATATTTCTCTTAATGTGTTTGATAGTATTGAAAAATTATGGAATAAATTTATTAGTTCAACACACTAGGCCATATATCATACTACGTTACCTTTCTAGTTTTGAAAAGTTACTGTAGAAAAAAATGTCTCCATACAAAAACTCTAAACCATGTTATTTTTTCTACAACATAACATATTGATTATTTTTTCATAGTGTTTTTCAATACCTTTTATCCATTTACTACACTAGTCTTCTTATTCTCAACATCTTAAGAATTTTTCTTCAGCTATTTTATTTTGAGTATAGACATGTTTTAAATTATAACACATCTTAAACCATGTAGAATCCATTATCATCTTTATAAAATCCTTAGAAACGTCATTAAAAAAACTTATTTTATTATGGAGAATACAACTTACACATCCACTTTTGAAAATACACATCAATATATTTTTATTATTCTTAAAAAACTTACGTATATTCAATTTACTTCTAGAAAAACATTACCTCCCCTTCTAAGAAAACTTTTAAAATATATAACCTCATGAACAACATTCATTTACAACTTTATTAACCAACTCCACGATGATTCCCCAATAACTTTAACATTAACATTTTACATAATTATATACATTTCAAGACAATGATTGATATTACTAATATACATGAGACCACCATCAAATTGATGTCTCACTAAATAATTTCTTGGTCCTTAATATTAAATCTCACAACCCCCACATAGACACTCAAACTATCTCATGAACCCACTCTCTATTCCATATGTCATCATAAATTCCCATAATTATTGGAAACTTCCAACATGGTTATCACACCATACAATTTCCTAAGTCTCTCACCCTGTCAGTAACCAATTGATTTTTGACACCTAATCATCATAATTTGATACACATATTAAAGTATTTCATTCCATCTGGACATACTAGGAAACCTGTATCTATGTTTAATATAAGGAATATCATATTCCTTGATCTTAGGTTAATTTTCATCATGTTTCTTTATGATAACATAGTTTAGTTTAGTACAAAATTTATCATCACCACACCTAAGACTTAATGGTTTTATAAAATATCATTCTAAAATAGTTTTACGCCCAAGTCCATGAACCATAAAATCATTAAATGGAAACTCAAAAAGAGTTATATATATAAAAATATATTTCATCAATTTTAAAGAGAATAAATAGACTCCATCCAAATTCTCCATCAAATCAGGTATTATTATATCCACACAACTCATTGTAAAGTCAGTGTCGCATCTAGTTACATATCAGTGAACCTTCTCTCAAAAGATTCATATCATGCAATTTATACTAGAGCTGGAATGATTTAATAGAGTATAATTCAAAATTTATTAATAAAATCACTAAATAATTCATTTTTAATGTTTCCAATAACTGAATATTCTTTTTCATTCATCAAATCTATATTCTCAATTACACACAATCATGAATATATCATGTGGTCCATTATGATAAGTATGATTCATGTATACATACCTCTTTCCACCCCAATCCAAGATATAAATAATAAACCACAATCATCAGTATTATACATTATCATAATCAACACATTATTATAAATAAAATGCACTAAAAAGATTCCTAAATAAAATGAAACATGAATTAGAGATTATACAGGTGTTGGATAGGGATAATTATAGCCCCAAACAGAAGTTCTAACTAATCCTATCTCCATATACTATGTCATGAAATGTAATATAAATAAAAAAAACTCTAATTAAAATTTTTATTATGCTCATTCTAGAATATACCTAAGAATTTTTAGATAGAGAGACATAAACCTTACGCATTCCACCGCATATGCAAGAGGTTTTCGACTAGTGACAGAGGATTGAAAAATCCATTTTGTGAGATGATAACCTTAGTAATATTAGAATAAATATAGAATAAATAATTATAAAATATATTTTAAAATTATAATGAATTAAATAATAGTGTAATTTTATATGAAAGGAAGCCCTGAATAAAACTATAGACCATGTTATAATAAAATCATAGTCCTGTAAATCATATAGTCACATATTATTGAAAGGAAAACTAAAGGTATGATCAAGTAAAACAATATAAAAAGTGAAAGAAATAGAGGAAATATTTATTATCCACTACCTTACCTCAGGATAATATATATCAATTTTGATCCCCTTTATCACACTCACCAATAGATTATTCATCACAATGACCTGCAAGTTAATATAAATTCTATACACCCAATAATTTGAAAGTATATAGTGCCAATATAAGTCTATACATCCATATAAAAAACTAAATAAGATCTATAGATATATATGAATACACATATCATAAAAGTTTATGATTTATAAGACACCCTAATGGCTGATTCATACCTCATTCAATAAGTGATATTTTACATTTTCAACCCAAAAAATAGTTATTGGGTCTGAAAATCATCCACCTTCATGATCATGTACCACTAAAAATTATTTGATTGAATAATTTTCAACTAGTAAAAAATAATATAAATCTAGGATGAACCCTTTCCCAACCCATTCATTGGGAACAATTTCATGGTTTAAATATCTTCTAAACAAAAATAAATCCATCACATGGAATATCATCAAACATCCACATAATAAATATCTTGACTTCCACTAAAAGTTATTTATATGAAACCTCTAATAATCTATAAAAAACTAAAATTACTCATTTTTATATATCTAGAATTTTGTAAATGTGAATCCCACGCGTCTCGTAATCATCCTCATCACCTTTCAATTCACCATGTCTTATAATATCATCATACATGTACTTGTCAACAAATATAACTACTATTTCATTAAATATAACACATAAAATCATTGTTATAGTATTATACCATCTTTTATTTTGTTTATAATACTACTATAAATAACATTCCCCCTTTTGACACTAATTTATTAAAAGAAATGTATGGATTTTTAGTGAATTCTACACATTCATCTTTTGTAAATAAAATTAAATATTCTTCTTGTCCATAAATTTCATTTAATTATATGACCATTTAACATAGAATTTATTAGGGGTATATATTTTAATCTTTAATCCCCCTTTATTTTGGTTTGATCGATTATAGTTTTACACAATTGGGGATAATGAAATACATTTCTATGTAATTTAATTCAATTGGTTTTGGTTATTAATTGTCAATTAAATATTGGTTACAATGACTTAATTTTTGTTCAAAAATATAGTATTATTTAATAATGGTTTTCTACATTCAATTTCATTGTAGAGGGAGGTATTGAATATTGAAGGACATGTGCCTTGGAAAAATTTATTTTCTCAAGAAAAAAGAATAAATATGGAAGTGTGGTAAAAAAATACACACAACAATAGATTGTAAGTTTTAATTTGTTGATTTAAAATTTTAATATATATTTTGTAACTAAATAGTTCATTTATATTTGAAAAAGCGTGTTTTAGAGGCCCTTGATGAGCAGGAATATGAAAAATTTGGGGCAAATGATCATTTTCACAGGGTATTAGGAGATTTGAACCACGAGAGAGTACCCTATTGACTAGGGAATAATATTTTCCATAATAAATATTTTCCCAATTTATGTGCCATTTATGGTAGAACTGAGTTGGAAATAGCTCATGCACAGGTAGAACATTCTAGTACAGAGCCAGTAGAGGCTAAACAATAGACATGTAGTAGTTTGAATGTAGTAAAAAGGCCAACTAGGAATTTATGAAAGTTAGGGAAGCCTTATGTACATCACTTCAAATAGATACCTCTATGGTTTTTGATACATACATATTGAAAATTCATTATTTATATGATTCACCAGGTGATGATAATGATGGTACTAGTTATGGTCAGGATGATGAATTTCCTAGAAATGGCGATTGTGATGGTGACGCTGAGGATGATAATGAGGATGATGCTGGGAATGATGATGAGGATGATATTGGGGAAAATGATGGTGGTGTTGGTGCTGATAGAGAGATTGATCCTTTACTTTCTGACTGATATTTATGACACATGATGTTTAATGGTTGAATGTGAATTCACATATGTGATGTTTTAAATGTTTTTTATCACTGATTTAATGTATTAATTAGTTTCTAGATTTTTTTTCTATTGGATGGTAGTGGTTTGGGTGTTGGTGTTTTTGTGATTAAAAGTGTAGGTTTTTTGGTTTCTTGAATTTTGTATATTGGATGGTATTGGTTTTGAGTTTATAGGTGAATCTGTTTTGTTTTTTATATGTTTTGGGCCAAGGTGGGTTGTTACTGGTTGCTAAGGTAAGGGTAGGTTATGCCAAAAGTTTGAAGAAGCATTGGTATATACATTTTACAACGATTTAATGAAACCACAGTGCTACTAGATTATAATGTAATTATGGTTATACCAATGGTTTTCTAACTATTGGTATAGTTTAAATCTTGGTAACCTATACCAACAGTTTATAGAAAACCATTGGTATAGGTCAATACCGATGACCATATGCCCAAAAGTTTGGAAAACCGTTGGTATAGGCTATACCAATGGTTTTCTGGCCTATACCAATGGTTCAAAACATCTGGTATAGATCTTTTTTTCAATAGTTCCCTTGAGCCACACTCTTAAATCTGGTTCCATGAACACATAATTTATATACTTTATCTGATATCAAGTGAAAAATCCTAGATATAACCATCTATATTTACAAAATCAATCTTTATTATTACATATCTCATACCCAAATGAAATTTTTAGGTTTATAGATTTAGAGAATTAGAACACAACAAAAACTAATAAATCTCTTGTTCTTTGTATCAAATGAGTAATTTTCCAATTATATACAAAATTAATTAATTTAATTCAATTATTCAACGTCTCCCACAAATTTTTTCACACATGTTATCCTTCTAAACATGTCACGTGTTCTAATTTTCTCCATAAAATAGGGAAATGGAAACATAATAAGGGGTGATGTCAAACACTCAGTGAGGGAAAACATTACAATAGAATCAATCATGGAATGAACATGGTATAAATATAATTACAGGAGTAGGTAGAAAATATGAATCTAAATCAACATGAAATTGAGATCATGTTATATCCATGAAAATAAATAAAAACATGGATATTAATAATACTTGTCATATTGATGGAATTCATAATGTCAGATGTCCAAAACCAGCTATCAAGGCCTTGTTCGAAGATACTTTACATGTCATCAAGACCATGGTCAAGTCATCTTGCTGAATTGGGAAGGCATACACCAAATACTCAATCTTATTTTGTCTCATGAGACATATAGACACATCAAATAGATATATAATTCTGAGGCCCACCCATAAACTAATTCAGTTTAATGAATTCACCATAAGATTCATCAAGACAATAATGTCCCCCATTTTATCACACTCTTATGTGGCCAAAATGGGTTGATTACGAGACCTCAAGCATGCCTCCCAGTACGCCATAGGTTTTCGACTAGAATTGGGGGTGTGATATGTGTAGTGGGGAGACTATAACCTCAGTATAGAGTATAATATAGTAGAAAATAAACATTTATAAATAAAAATCAGAGTAATGGAAATAGAGGAAAAGTAAAACATACAACTGGGAAGTAAATGAAGAACCAATAAATAAAATTATAGTAAACCTTGTAATGATAGTCTGATATGTATCTAATTTAAAATTGAAGGAAATAAAAATAATGATATCATTAGAAAAAAATAAGTTGAAAATACCCCAATCTTGAACCCCAGGTTGATCATGTCTATAAACTCCAACACATTCTGAAATCAACAATCAACAATAATGTCCCTCACCCTTGTCGAAGCATGTATCCATGTAATCTTCTCAGCTACCAAATGGAGACCTGAATAGGGTGTGAGTAAAAATCATTAGGTTGAAACCACCGTATATAAACAAAGATATTCTAATAATAATTATTTACAATAAAGTAATAAAAAATTGTATTAATTAATCAATTAATATAATACATCAATCAACCTACTTTAAAACCATGCGAGAATGTCTCTGAGCATGTAGAATAACCATTCCAACCATAACCATAAACAAAGGCATAATCAAATAACTGGGTAGATCCCACTATATAATTATTTCATCATCTAGGTATAGCCCAATATATAATCATTTCAACATCAATTGATCTAAGATCACTATATAATAATTTCATCATGTAACATCGAGAATATCCCGCTATATAAGCATTTCATCATGTATCACTAGGCATATCCCACTATATAATCATTTCAACATGTATCATTGGGAATAGCCCACTATATATGTATTTCATCCTCTAAGAAAATATCTATATTTAATCATTTCAGAACCAACTCAATAATTCATAATAGTAAGGATATCACAATATCACATCATAATTCTCAATGGTTAATTATGAAAATTACCATTTATATTTCAATTACACTGTCATTTACATATCAATTTATAAACATACATATCAATTGCCCATAAGCTATTACCAAAGTGATTATATATCAATAAATCAACTGAAATCTCATGTCAAGATAAACACACTTTAAACCATTAGCCAAAATTAGTATTAATCAAGGGTTTCACTCACCCCATCGATAGTCATAAGCCAAGTCACTATAAAAAGTGAATCCAAAGGGATAAAACCAATATTCCAATCCATGATTTACCATTAATGAATGAATAAATTTATTATAGAACAAGTTATGTTATACAAATCTAAATATTTCATAGACTTGATAGTTAAACAGAACACGGGGTTAGGTTTAGACTCCCTACCTTTATCTGGTGATTAAGAAACACTTTTAACTGAAATATCCAAGAAAAAATGAGAAAACAAAGATCACAAGAAGGAACCTAGATCACACAAGATCAATATAAAAACCCAAAAAAAATATTTCCAATAGATTTTCACCACCAAAATCGAGAACAATGAAAGAAGAGATGGAAAACCCATGAAAAACAACTCACCAGGGATCATATGTGTAATAGAGATGTTTGGAATAGAAGAGGAGAATCTAAAATTTCCTAGAAATCATCCTAGATTTGAGAGGGAAATGATACACCTAATGATGAGTGAAAATCATATGTGCTTCCCCTCTTAAAACTGTCGAGCCTGAGAAGTACACGGTGTGTAACCCTCACACGTTGTGTATTTATCTATTTTTGAGTTATGATAAAAAATATGTTGCCTTGGGTTAATATTTATCCTGATCAATAATTAAATGAAATAAAATTAGTTAACGGTGTGTAGCCACTTCACGTCGTGAACTAGTTCACAACCTATGTCTGGTGATATTTATACAACTTGTAGCTCATTTATATGCCATGTAAATTCCCTACATATAACTTTAAACTAGTTTCCCATTGAAAGAACCCAAACCACCTCTGAATCCATATAAACTCTTAGGAAACCCTCATAATACCATTTTAACACATTTATACTTGGACTCCATTAATTCAAATAAACATACATCCCTAAACATTAGGTAATTTTCCCCAAAAAATGCTCTCTATCTCTGAAGATGACTTGACCACTAAGGTTTAAAGACAAAATAAAACCCAATGAAAGATGTTTAATAAAAAACTAAAAGGGGGTGTACCTGAAAAAGAGATGGTATATTACGAAGAACTTTTAGACCATTCCTATAGGAACTTGTTACAGAATAAAACTTTGTTATCCATATGATGATAAATATAGAAATCAAATAAATAATCAACCTGCATTTGAAGTCAATAATCATTAAGAATTCCAATACTTTTCCCCATGTCAATAAAAGAACTAACATGATCCTAAATCATCCAAGGAAATAATTTGGATGGTCAATAACTACATAGTTAACTTACCACTAATCATCTGTATTAGAATAACAACATACATAATACCAATACCTTTCCCCAAGTCAGTAAAAGAGATAACATGATCATAACTCATTTTGAGGAAGAAGGTGGATTGTTAAACATTACATAGTAAACTTTACTATAATCTTATTTATTTTAATAACAACATCTATAATTCCAATACTCCTCCCCATTTTAATATAATAACATTCTTTCTTGGTGAGCATCATCCAGTGAGAATTATGTAAAATGTGTTGTTCATATTACATCGAAAAATGTGTATATGGATAATTAGATTCTTGAAAAACAAGATCATAATATATCCACAGGAATAAGGTGGATGGTTTTGAAATAAAATATCCCCAGTGTAATAAAGGAAACCTATAAAGATGTTGACATATATGAAAAACACCCTCACAAAATAATGCCTGAATAATACCACCCAAGAAGGGATCATGAATCAAATTCTTTGGTATCGTGATTTCATTCCCCCAATATATATATATATATATATATATATATATATATATATATATTAGATCATAAATAGTGAAATATAAACACTATTAGGATAAATACTTTGTAAAATTAATAGTTAAATGGAAGTGAAAACATAAAAGATATTTTATAAAATATTTTTTACATTAATGTAAAAGTGGAAGTTATGAGTCACATATAAACATATTTTAAAAAATATGAAGAGAAAACCCATTAAAATTTTTTAATTTCAAAAGGATATATAATAATTTATCCTTTAATTTAAATATTGTTTTCTATAGGAAATGTGGATCCAAAACTTTTGATTATGAAAGCTACATTTTTAATACTTGAAATTACCTTTGTTGAAAATCCACATTGTAAAAAGTGTAATAAATACTTATTTGAATTAAAACTAAAATTTTAAAAATAGTATTATAAAATACCATATAATAAAATATTTGGGTGGGATAACCTAATCATGGAATAATGATGTTCAGGATAAAACATTATAACTCAGAGAAGGGGATTTGAGTTACCACAAATCCTTACTAATGGGTAAACAACTATATCAATATCCATTTGAATAAGGGAATATTATTTGGATAGTAATTCCCCTAAAATAAAAATATTATGATAATAACATATCCATGGTTAGTGAATACACCATACAAAGGAAACATAGTAGTTATCATGTAACATGTCTCAAAAAATCAGAATTGAGACTAAGAAAAATATCATGGCTTGGGTAACACTTTAATCAAAACCCCTTGAAAGATAGGGCATGTAATTGAACTTAAAATACCATGATTAAAATATAATTCATGATATTATATCTTAAATATGAATTATATACACCACATAAATTAAATTATGTGCATAAATAAAACACTTCTCTCAATGAATCTAAATTGAGACAAAAACTTACTTTATTTCATATTCATTTTATGCACATGCTTAAATTCTTGAATAATCAAGTTAATTTTATTATTTACCATATTAGTAAACTTATTATTATTTATTTAATTTAATATAGACCATTTATAATCATATTATATTTAATTATAATATATTTCTCTTGCCTATGTCGGTCACTTGAGGTTATTTATTCAATTTTTTATAACTCCTTATGTATGTTAACCGTGGTAGAAATCATTATAAAATAGTTTAATAAATTAAAAAATATTAATATTTTTATGGATATAATTTAAATATATTAAAAATATTTTTAAATCCAACCATGATTATTGGTGACTATAAATGAAACTCATTGTTTGTGGATACGATAGTTCGCACATACAGATGATAAATGTTTCCATTTCTCAATGAATGAGTGGAAAATAAGGTAGATGATAATTTGATATTTTATAAACATAGTTTTATTATAGATATAATATTTATTAATCCATTACATATTTTTTATCATCCATTAATGTCAGTTTTGAAAAATGGAAGATGTCGTTTTGTGGAGTCGGTAGTCCACGCAATGCGCTAACAATGATTTTTTTTTTCTTAGCAGATGAAGAGAAATAAATAATTGTTATTCCATTTATATAAAAACATTTAATTTTAATAATGATAAAAAAATTCATCATATTATTATGGTGATAAGGTATTTGGAATAATAAGATTAATAATAAAAACTTAATGCGATAATATTTACGTTGGAGACTTGATCATTCCTTGGAATACTCCTTGGAATTGCAGGGCAGAGGCGAACTTAGTTTGACAAATGGCTTAATAATGTGTGAAGGAAATATATTAAAGAATATTTGGGTAGATTTTCAAGTAAAATTTAAATATTTGGTGTATGTTTGAAAGGGTGTAAGTGACCCTCTTTTATAAGAGAGGAAAAGGTAACTTTTTGAAGCAACCTTTATATTTTAATAATGCCATGACACTATTCCAAGGAAAATGAATAAAAATTTTAAAATAATGGGATTTTTAGTGTCTTTGGGTCAAGAAATACTCGATAAAGTCTTTACGCATATGTTAAAAAAATTATAGGGGTTTTACCATTAATTTTTTACATTTTACTATTTTACTTTTATACTTGGTTAACTAGTTTTTAACTAAGTGATTTTATGTTTTATTAGAAATATAACATAACCCATATAAAAATAATTGGGTTTAATGGAACTAAATTTTACTAATATTTTATCTAATTAAATTTTTTAAATATTATAAATTTAACTTTGAAATTAAAATAGGAAATGTGGAGAAAATTGTTTTAGTAGAAAAATAACATTTTGACCATTATGGATTCTTCTTCTTATTTAATATTTATTACCAATTAAATGAGCATTAATATATTTATTTATGTGTTTATACATCATATTATATTAATTATATTAATTATTTAATTTAATTATTTAATAGAAAATTCCTTATATTAATAAAACAATAATATTAAAATAATTATTTCACCATTATCATGGTAGTTATCATTTATACTAACAATATAAGTTTTATACCTAAAAATGAAAATTTTAATATTAAATTAAATTAAAATTATTATATCAAATATAATAATATTTTTATCAAATTAATATTCTATGTGTAGAAGAATTAATCTTAATGTTAGCGCATGTAACACATAAAAACCCATTTTTTAGAAAAGTGTATTTTTAAGAATAAATCTTAATTATATGAAAAATTATCAATGTTATTTATTATAATGATATTAATAATATTATAATTTTTTATTTGATATTAAAATAAATTTAATACCAAATTTTTCCATGTATGAATTTAATCAATGAAAATAGTTTCCATAAAATATTACTTGATTTTCTATAATGATATTCATGGGTTTTATAAATTGAATTAGTATTTTTAAATGATATATTTTACTTTATAAATATATATTTTTTATATTTAAAAGGGTTCAAAAAATAATAATTCATATAAAAGTAACAGTATTAGAAAAATCGGTATTTTTTAACTATTTACCTAAAAAATCCATTATTTTAGAAAAATATCAAAAATACATCATAAGCTAATGTTATAGTGATGAATTCAAAAATAAAATTTTCTTTATAATATTTAAATTCTAAAATTTTTAAATTTATATTTTTAAAATAAAATATATAATATAAAGACAGTTACTTTTATTGAAAATAACCTTTTCAATATTAACTCATATTAATTATTTACCTTATAAAGGTAATAAATATTAATGTTTTACCATATTAGTGTTTATTATATATTTATTTTTAATGTCTTCTTAATATATTGAGTCTTTTTTACATTGGTTTTAGCGTACAAAGCAATCTATCAAAAAATGACTTATTTAAAGGTAATCATATATTAGAATTCTAGGGTGTTGCATTATCCCCCCTACCCTCTCTAAATAAATTACATCCTTGAAATTTTACTCATAATATTAGAGTAATTTTTGAAGGTATCTAATAATTAACCTCCCACTAATAGATGATCATGAGTTTATTTAAGTTATGGAATTATATTTATCTATATGAAAAATTATTATACGCTCTTTATAAAGAGATCAAAATCATTCCTAATTTCTCATAGAATTATTCTAAGATCTAGATCCCTAAGGAACAATTTACCACAAACCCTAAAAATTATTTATATGATAACCATAACACTAGAGGTTTTTATTTATAACTTAATATCCAGTAGTTGGTGAAAAATTATATGATAGAGGACTCTAGAAAATCTTGATAGAAAGCACGCTATCTGGTTTATTAATAGTAGTTACATAGTATGTTTCCTATTCACATGGTTTTTGGTTACTATATACCTAATTTTCCCTTGGATTGGTACATTGAGTAGCATAATACCCCACTCTATTACAATTAAAGCAATGGATTTTTTAAGCTTCTCTATTTCCCTTATACTTGTGAGTTCAATGAACTTCATCACTTGAACTTTCATGAGACTCCATATTTCTATTCCTTGGTGTATTTGGTACTTAAACTATGTTCACATTGTTAATCATGTTTCATGATAGTGGTTTGGCATAATCACATGATTTCTCACTCTATCTCCCATTACATTGGGTTGTTTGTTGAGTTAATCTCCACATTATCCCTCTCACCCAGGGTTACTTCTAGTTCTATCCATTACTAAAACCAAAATGGTTGACATAAGTGTAAAAAAATTATCAATATGGGGGAATTATTATAATCAATAACCTAAAATGGATTCATCCTTAAAACCTTTTACCCTTTTCATCACATTATCCTATAATTCCTTTAGTTCAACCTAAATCCATCTTAGTTTGACCTATATCATTCTTGGTTCAACCAAGGTTACTTTGAGTTGGGTTCTCTCATACTAATTAACCAAATAATTAAAATAGAGATATAAAATGACCATGAAATTTATTAAAATATTATAAACCCAATAATCCTTGAAATATATACACTCAAAATCCAACTTATCTTTCTTCAAACAACATGAACCATTCCTAAAATCATATACCCAAGTACGTAAATTCCCTAATAATATAATCTCAATAACATAAATTTTCAAAAATCATTTAAATCTTGAAGACATTAAACCATAATGATATTATATATTCTTCCAAAAACTAACTATATCTTTAAACATCAAATCATATTAACCATTAGTTCATAAGTTTACACACTAGTTAAATTATATCATAATAAAAAAAATGAAATTCACCACACCAAAAAGATTATGAATCAATTATTAATCCCAATGTTACCAATACTATCTAACATACTTATTCAAAATAAAACCATCCATTATTATCACAATATTAAACATATTTTAAACCTAAAACTTATCAAACCCTCAAATATGTGCTCTTTAATAGTTATTTTTAAAAATATAACCTTTCCATAATATTATTTTCCAAAGTTATTAATACCATTAAAATATTATTTCAAACTATTAATATAAAACTATCGAAGAACAATCCTTATATGATTTACATAATCCTAAATAACATTTAAAATATACAAAAATTTAATTAATTAATATCAATTTGCTAATTAAAATAGATAAGGTAATCAAAAATTAATTTCTATTATGATATCAACCTCACTAGCATAAGTCAGACTAGGAAACTAACCTCTTCCATCATAATAGTAAAATAATAAGGTTCTCAACCATTTATGTATGCTCAATATTCGATTATAAGACATAATGGTTTCTAGGAACATAAATTTCTCAAAATCATGTTTGTGATCTTGTTTCAATCAAATTCTAAAACCAAAATGGTTATTATAATCTTCAAAATATTTATATGAAATCATAAAATTTAATAGTTATTCCCTTATGACACCTTTGTTTTTTACATATGATACTTTCATATCAACCTATGACTCTCTTTGTTAAATCCTTAGTTATCCATGTTCATTTTTATATTAGGTTATCTAAAACAAACTTATTCAAATCCCTCATAATGGTTTATGAAGAGAATGTGATTGACCAAAATATATCCTCTGGGAGAGTTGAATCGAGTATGTAGTTAGATCTCTTTTTCATGAACCAAGTGACGATTGATTTAATATCAAATGTTCTATTTTGAGGTTATTACTCTTAGGTACATCTATTCCAGAGCCTATATCCACTTATAGTATCCAAACTTATATTTTATTTCTAGGAAAAACCATATACCCAATAATTTACCAAAACTTCAAGATGTCATCCTATACTTATACCCATTCCTAGGATTTCCACTAAAGTTCTCTTATCCTAATCGCCAAATAAAATGCATTATTTCCTTAACATTAAACCATGTAATTATCCCAAAAGGGTTATATATACATTTTAAATTGTGATAAACCCTCACTTATCTACCCTCAAATTATACTTAACAAACATTATAATATACAAAGTGATCTAAAAATTTCTTTTGATACCAACTGTGACACCCATGACCTGTACTCTTAGATCTGGATCCATTAACAGATAATTTATATACTTTCTTTGATACTAACTGTAAAAGTATAGATATAACCATCCATAATTACAAAATAAATAATTATTATTTCATATCTTATATCTTAATGATCTTTTCATTTTTATAGCATTAGATAATTAGGACACAACATAAACTAAAAAATCTCAAGTTCTTTGTGTTAAATGGAAAATTTTCCCATTATGTATAAAAAAACTTAATTTATGACAAGTATTTAATTTCTACCAAAAATTATTTTACACATGTTATCCTTCTAAACACATAATGTGCATGACCTTTATCCATAACATGGGGAAATAGAAACATAATAAGGGGTGATCTCAAATGCTCAGTAAGGTAAAACATTACAATTGAAGAAATAATGGAATAAATATAATTGTAGGATTTGGTAAACAACATGAATCTATAATCAACTTGAAACTTGGAGCATTCTATATCCATAAAAATAAATGAAAACATAAATATCAATAATATTAATCATACCGATGGAATGCATAATTTCATACATCAAAAACCTATTATAAAGGCCTCATGATAAGACAGTTTACTTTTTATTGAGACTACAATCAAAAAATGTTATTGAATTGGGTAGGTACAAACCAAATTTACAAACATGTTTTATCTCATGAGACCATTCAATGCATTAAGGGGCTATATAATTCCAACCCCCACCTATCATCTGATTAAGTCTAGTGTGTTCACCATAATATTCATTAATACCTTTCATACCATTCCCTAAGTAACATCTTTTTAGATAAAACTTTTCTATCTATATAATGAGAAATACAAAAATAAAACACATACTAAACTTGGATTAGTAGTCATTGATCATCAAAAATGAAAATACTTAAACCTATGTAAATAAAAGTGATAATGTGATCATAAACCATCTAGAGAAAGAGGTTTTATTTTAAACATTACATATTTTACATTACACCAATCATCCAAATTGGAATAAATAAATATGGAATGTCAATACCTACCCCTATGTCAATAAAAGGGATAACACGATCACAACCTATATAGAGGAAGAATGCGAACAGTTAAACATTAAATATTAAAATTTCTATTAATAATATATATTTTAACAAAAACATATAGAATGAAAATTATTTTCCCCATGTCAATATAATAACATTCTTTTTCGGTGGAAATCATCCAATCATAATTTTGTAAAATTTGATGTTCACACTATATGGACCAATGTATATATGACTAATTAAATTCATGAAAAAAATGGTTATAATCCCTCCATAGGGGTAAGGTGTATTGTTTTGAATGAACATATCCTCGAGCTGACAAAGGAAACCTATAAGTATTTTAATATAGATAAAAAACATCCTCACAAAAGAATTCTTGAATGATACTACCCAAGAAGGGATCATGAATCAGATTGCTTGGTATAATGAGTTCATTCCCCCCAAAGATATGTGTGTGTGTGTGTTTGAGTATAAATAGTGAAATATAAACCCTATTAGGGAAAATACCTTTTAAATAAAAAGGTAAATGGAAGTGAAAACTTAAAATATATCTTTGAAATAATTTATAACATTAATGTAAAAGTGAAAATTACGGGTCACTTCTAAAAGTTTTTTTCAAAAGGTGAAGTGAAAAATCATTGAAAATTTTTAATTTTAAAATAATCTCCAATAATAAACACTTGAATATGAAATAAAATTTTCTATAGGAAATGCAGATCTAAAACTTTTGATTATGAAAGGGACTTTTTTAATATTTGAAATTACCTTTGTTGAAAACCCACATTATAAAAAGAGTAATAAAACCTTATTTTCATTAAAAATTAATTTCCCCAAATAGGATTATAAAATAACATATAATAAGATATTAGCGTGGGATAAACCAAGAATGGAAGAACATTTTTCAAGATAAAACATTATAACTCAAAGAAGGGGGGTTGAGTTACAAAAAAACCTTACTACTGGGAAAACAAATCTGTCAGTATCCACTTGAATAAGAGAACATGATTTGGATAATAAATCACATTAAATATAGAGTGTATGATAAAAACATATCTGTGGTAATTGAATACACCATAAAAATAAAACATGATTCTTAGTATTTAACATGTCTCAAAGAATCATAATTGAGACAAATAAAAATATTTTGGTTGAAGTAACAGTATAATAAAAAATGACTAAAAGAGAGGTATTGTAATTTAACATAAAATAACATTATTAAAATATAATTCATTATATTATATCTTAAATTGAATATATATAAACCATATAAATTAAATTTGCTGCATAAATACAACACTTGTCTCGATGAAGGGAAATTAGGACGAAAATCGTTACCTTGTTTCAAATTCATTCTGTGCACACACTTAACTTCCTGAATAATCAAGATATTTTTATTATATAACTTATTAGGAACCTTATTATTATTTATTTAATTTAATATGGACAATTTATTATCATATTCTGTTTATTTATTATATAGTTTTCTTTTATATGTATGTTACTTAAGGTTATTCGGTCAATTTTTTCATAACTCCATCTGTATGTTGACCATGTTAGAAAGCATCATAAAATAGTTTCATACTATCCAAAATCTTAATAGTGTTATAGAAATATTTTTTATATATCAAATATATTTTTAAATACAACTATAACTGGTGGTGATGACAAATAAAACGCATTGCTCGTGGAGGTGATAGTCCGCACGTGCAGACAATTAATGTTTCCATTTCTCAATGAATGAGAGAGATAGAAGTTAAATTATAATTTAAAACTTCATAATAATATTTATATTATATATATAATATTTATTAATATATTACATCCTTTTTATCACCATTAATGGTGTTGTTAAAAAATGGAATACGTCATCTTGTGGATGTAGTATTCCACACAACCCACCAATGACACTTGTTTTTCTCAGCAGATGGAGATGAATTAATAATGGTTATTCCATTAATATAAAAATATATTATTATAACAGTTATACTTAATTCATCAAATTATTATGTTTATAATTTATTTATAAGAGTAAAATTAAGAATTAAAAATTAAGAATGAGATAATACTTAAGTTGACAGCTTGATCTTTCCTTGGAAAACTCCTTAAAATTGAAAATAATAAGATAAATCACCGTGAACATGGGATTTAGAAAGTTTTAGGGAATTTTAGTATAGGATATTTTTTCAGGGGTTCAAGGAAAATTTTATTTTGAGTTGCATGTTTGAAATGATGTAAGTGAACCCCTTTTATAAGAGAGGAAAAACACACTTTTGGAAACATTCTTAATATTTTAATAATTCCATGACACTATTACAAGGTCAATGGCTCCCAATTTTTTAAATAATAGAGTGTGGGTATATTTGAGTCTATAAATACTTAATAATTTTTTTAAAAAGAAGTTTTAAACATGTTATAGGTTTTTAGCATTGATTTTTTACATTTTACTCTTTAACTTTTATACTAGGTAACTAGTTTTTAACTAAGAGATTCCATGTTTTATTAAAAATATAAAATAATCCATATAATTTTTTTGGGTATTTTTGGAATAAATGTAACCTCTATTTAATCCAATTAAATTTCCAAATATTTTAAAATTAAATTTTAAATTAAAACCGGTAATGTGTAGAAAAACTGTTTTAGTTGAAAAATGATATTTTGATCATTATGGATTCTTAATATTATTTATTATTGATTACTAATTAAATTAGTGTTAATATATTTATTTATGTGTTCATATATAATATTATATTCATTATTTAGAGGAATAAATTTGATTTATTAGATATAAATTCCATGGTTTTAATAAAATAATAATTTGAAATTTTTTTTCACCATTATTATGCTAGTTAAAATTAATCCTAACAATATAAATTTTATACCCAAAAATTAAATTAGAATTATTAAATAATATGAACATAATTATCTCAAATATAAGAATCATTTTATTAAATAAACTTTATATGTACGGGGAAATTAATCTTAATGTTAGTGCACATAATGTGTAAAAACTCACTTTTTAGAAAAGTATCTTTTTAAGAATATAGTTTAATTATTAGAAACATTTATCAATGTTATTTATTTTAATCATATTAATAATATTATAACTATTTTATTTGACATTAAAATAAATCCAAAACTTAATTTCCTCATGTGTAAATTTAATTAAAGAAACAAATGAAAAATAGTTCCCATAAAATATTACTTGATTTTCAAAAATGATATTCATGGGTTTTATAAATCGACATGGTACTTTTAAATGATTTATTTTACTTTATAAATAAATATTTTTTATATCTAAAATCTTTAAAAAACTTGCACGTCATATGAAAGTGAGTGTATTGAAAAAATCTATAATTTTTTACTATTCACTTAAAAATTGATTATTTAAAAAAACATAAAAAATATATATTAAGGTAATTTTTTTATGTGGAATCCAAAAATTAATTTTAATTTATAAAATTAAAATCCTAAAATTTTTAAAATTATATTTTAAAAATAAAATATATAATTTAAAGAAAACCACTTTTATTGAAAATAATTTTTCAATATTTACCCATATTAATTATTTACCTTATAAAGGTAATAGATATTAATGGTTTACCATATTAGTGTTTATTATAGATTTATTAATAATTTCTTCTTAATATGTTTTGGTTTTTTACATCGAGTGTAGCGTGTGGAACAAAATATCAAACAAATTGACTTATTAAAAAATAATCATATATTATAATTTCAAGGTGTTACAAATTCAGGATCATATCTTGTATTATCTCAACTTTATGATGTTTTGAACTTAACAACACAACTTCAGAATCATAAAATTTTAGTAGGCAAAGTTTTATTCTTAGGATTTATGCATTTTCAATGAAATCCAAAAACCATATTTCTGTAATAAACTTTGAAATGAATTCCACCTTCTCGAGGGATTCTCTAAACTTATTCAAATAATATGATAACTTCTTCAAATTATTATTGGAATTATTAAAATAATTAAAAACTCCTTATAATTCATTTTTGAGGTGTTGTAGGATATTGAATACTCAAATAAGAGTATTTTAGTGAATATTTATTCTATCTAAAGTGTGGTTATTATTTAATCAATCACGATCTATCTCTATTCACTTCAACCTTCATACAAGAGTGTATAAACACTAATTTTAGTATCCAACATACTTTATACTCCTTTGATGGTTTCTCTTCCTTCATCATCTTCTAGTCACTACCTAGAAGTTGTCCAACCAAATATTCTTAAACATTGACTTCCACTTCTTTTGGGTTGATCCGTTCTCCATCACCCAAGATATCTTCTTTTCATTATCATGTTGAAAAAAATAATTTTAAACAAACACCTTTTGGTTATTAAATATATTTTTATGCATTTAAATATTATCAATTGTAATATATAATTGATAACTAGGTCAAACTTGAAAAATGAAGATATGGATTTTGTGGGGGAATAGAGAGCATGATATTTAAGGGAGAATATGGGAAGTTTTTGAGAATTAAAAGAGTCATGAATTATGATATTAATTATTAAGATCTAGTCAAATTTTAAAATAGATAAAACTTGGTACAAATAATGGTGAACATACTGGGCTGAGATTTGTTGAAAATTTAATAAGAAAGATCTCAAGACCAATACTGAAGATGATTTTAGTGGGGAAGTTTTCATATAGTTTCTATATTCAAAATATGGAATAATATTTCATGTTGATATTTGGTGAATATATGAAGAGAAGAGGTAGGGAAAAGTGACTCGATATTTTTATTATTCTTTGAAAAAAATATACATCAAAGAAAGAGAGGGTCTGTAGCTCCCTAACTTGGTATCCAATTAATTGGTGCTCTCGATCAGAGGCCAACTTGGACTTAAGCACACATCCCTATATTTCAAAGGTTTCCAACTATCAGGGAGGGTCTGTTAGGAGATTTGGGGAGACTATAGCCTCTATTTATAATAATAATGATGGTCCTATAATACCAGCACTACAGAATGAAAGACAAAACTCAGTGGAATCAATAAATAAACAATGATAATAACAATCCAAAAGCAACAACCTTACATATCAAAAAAAGTATACATGTCAAACAGTCATACAAAAATAGGAATTCAAGATCTTCCATGGACAATGATATAATAACGTACTCAAAAGACCCAAAAAATAAGTCTATATCTATGTAAAGAACCACAATGTTCCATCATCCATCCATCCCATGAACCTATTCATTCCTAATCACTGTGGTCCATAGCATGATCCCAGTCCCTAACATGATCTAAAAACCATAAAGTCTACATACGTCATGAGGATCACATATTGGGTTTGAGTATGAACTCATTAGGCCACTAGCAACGTGTTCCTCTATTAAATCCATATTTATACAATTGTATGCACACAAAAATAAATAGCAACTACACCCATGCATAAAAATACCTAACCCGCTTACTCATGCTCAATATCCATGAGGAAGTTTTTACCTACTTCAACCAATTCCACAGTGGAATGATGTATCTATGGTCAATCATACTATAAGAACCTTGGTTTCTCATCCACATACATGTCACCAAGCACCTCGTGCCATTCGAAGCCACATACATCACATATCAAGTAATAATGGAATCCCATCGACACACCCAATAAGTGTATCACAAGTCCCTCAAACTTCCATTTAAACAATCATCATCGGCTAAAAAATCTAACATCTCAAAGTTAATCACAAGTCCCTCAGAATTCTTCTTGAACAACCACCATTGGATCAACATACTGGCGTACCAATGTACGATGATGTCCATCCTTCAATAAATAATAAACCACCATCAACTCAACATGCTGATATCCCAAGGAACGGTGAGGTCCGTCCTCCCATCATCCTGGCCCATTGGCTATCAATGTTAGGGTGAGCCTCATCTATCATCTAATGGTCTCACTCACCATCAACCATGAATTTCTATGGTGAGAACCTCCTCCATAAATTATTAGAAACAACATACTATAAGGCACTAAATATATGGTGTCCTCCACCCATAATTATTGGTCAACAAAACCTCAACTAAGTCCTCATTTATGTGAACATGACTCCAATGAAATTATTAGACAAACATGATGAGTGGAAATCACCAACATTTCTTAATCCACACCAATAGGAAACCTTGTTACCACATGTGAACCTCACCACCCATCCTTGGAATTTTTATCGCCATCTTCCTCAAATTAATGATCAAATCACCTCGAATATGATGGTTATCACCATCCCACATATCTCGGGCTATGTCCTCAGCTTGATGAACCTTCACAACAAAAAATAGACTTATACAAATAGAAATTCAATGAAACATAATATATCTACTGGTAAAACTCATTATTTCCAACAGATATTAAGTTTTGTTGGTATTAATTTAATATACCAAAAAATGTTTTTATGAATAGATATTTATTTTAATAATAACTATTAAATACCAACAATTATTTTACTAAAACTTAAATATATTACTTTATTATATCAATACCGACGGTTTTTTACCAACACATCAATCTATTATTAATGAACATCATTACCAAAAGATATTTTAACATTGTAAAAATTTTTTGCAATAAAATTTTGAAGGAAAAAATAATTTATCATTAACTGATTTGGAAATATAATTTATTATAATATCATTTTAAGACCAATGTTAACATTCAATTTATCATGAGTGTTTTGTTAAAATATCATGTTTTATATAGTAATTTAATTTTTATATTTAAATTTATTAAAAATAAAAAACTAATCAGCATAAATACAATAAATTATTAATATAAATTTGGGAAGTAAAAAAATTCTGAGAAATTTTGGAAGGGGTGCGCTCTGCTCAATTGACGCTCCTGCAACCATGCCCTAGCTGGCGATGGATACCGCACCGGCCCCTCCCCCCTCAGCGAGGGAGGGTCCTTCACCGTCTCTACACGGGGATCGACCACCACACATTACGCCTTTATCAAATCCTGATATTTTACCCTCTTTCCTTCAGATCTCCCTCAGCCCGAAGGTCCTGCAATGGTTCGATGGGTCCCCGCAATTGTCACTATCAACCTTGGAATTCACTGATACTTCAGCCCTACTACATCTAACCCTGATTGTGCAATTTAAATGCTGATGGCCATCAGTGGATGCCTTAGATCGCCTGATTTTTGGATCATGGGGCGTACATGAGTGTATGACTGTAGGGATTCTTGATTCCAAGAATATTATGGTCCAGTTCACCTTTGAAGAAGATAAGATCATTTCTTGGTCAAACAAATCATGATTTCACCAATGGTATGTGTTGAAGTTGATGTCTCTAAGACCTGGTCGACTCCTTCTAGATTACTATGGGTGAGGAGTTTCATTAAAAATAGTTGGTCAATTTTAATCTTTGTATTAATTCTTCTTGTTGTGCAAGAAATTGGGGTATAGTCTTGTAGCTTACAGGAACAAGAGGTTGATGCAACATGGATCCGGTCTAGTTGATCGGGTGAATCAGTCTTTAGTTGGTACTGTTGTTGATCATGGTAGGTTCCGAGTGAACTATAATGTGTCAACTGAGGGCCATGAGGGTGATGTTCGAACTCTTGGTATGGATGTTGGTCTTATGAATTTGGGTGATGTAGTGTCACTAAAACCAACATAGTTTTTTCCTCCTGAGCTAAAGGTTAATGGATTTTTTGAAAGGTTAAAACAGGACTTGAAGGTGGTGAGTTCTTTAGGATCATTTGTTAATAAAGGAAATGTGGCTGCTGTAAGTGAAAGCAATGGATAAGCACATGTTAATCACTCAACTAGATGTCTTCTAGGTGATAATGGGATAGTAGAGGGTGCACATGAGGGTGTAATGGTGTATGCTAATCTAGACTTGTATAATGTTTCTTTGAACCAACTTAAGGATGCTAAAATGCATAGGGAAGTAGTGTCTGAGCAACCTAAAACCCCTAGGAGTGGGTTTTATTAGCCAAGAGACACTGATAGGTAGGATGGTAGACTGGTTCATGATGCATATGTTGGGAACATGGTGAAAGAGGTCCAATGTGAGCCCACCAATTAAGATTCAGTTAATGAAGATAGTGCATGCTGGGTAAAGGCAAAAAGTGGGGTGAGATCAGAAAGAATCAGTTCAAATGGTAGAGTTTGCAACCGTTTTGGGAAAACTATTGATTGTGATTTTTTGTTTCAGGTTTAGCCTGGTGTACTTGATGTCCGAGATAGAAAGAATTCTATGATGGGAGGGGGCTATGAAACCTCATCCTGTAGCTACAAAACCCCATTTATTTTGTTCTTTGTTGGTTTCAAAATTGGCTATGGTGTATACGAATATGAAACCAATGAAACCTAGGATAGAGGAGCCCCTATAGAAGATTCACAAGACCAGGATCACATTTCCTCAAAAAATGTCAAGAACCTGGAAAATGATCTTCTTTTGATTCCTTTCAATGATTTATTATTTGACTTTCTATATTTATTATCAATTATATTTTGATAAAATATTAAATCTTCTATTCTCGTTCCAAATTTTGTCTTTAGCATAGTTTTTAATGGATCTTTTTTCAATTAATTTTTTCTTTCTTCACTTAAAAAATTAGTTCTCATGAGTTTTGATTTTACATTAACTTAACATGATTTGTTTTTTCCTAGTATGTTGGCTCTCCACATGTACTGATTTTAAGTGGAAGAACATTAACCACTTTAAATTTTGATTGAAATTGAAGTTTTCCAAATACAAGTTCCAGAAATGAGGACTAGATTCAATCATGTGAGAAAATTTATATGATTAAAATGAAAAAATGGATTCATTAATATGTAAAAGCATTCTAGTCCTTGTTCCAATTGTTTATTCTTTCTATTATTTCATATGTGACTTTTTTTCCCTATTTTTATGTCATTTTCAGTGTGTGATGATCTAGTTCATAGTGCCAAGGCCAGGAAGCTGAAAGTCAAGGTACCTATTAGAATCCCTACAATGTTCCTTCACATAACTTCCAAGAAGTCCCCTTGTGAAGAAGGTAGTTTATAATTTCTTCCTTGATCACTTCCCAGTTTGACCTCAAATTCATGAAATGTTTCTGCATTTTATCAAATCATACATTCAACATTATGTTTTGGAATTTGATTTCAGTGAATTATTTTAATATCATTGTTGTGAATGTAAGTGATGGTTCAAGAAGGTTATGTCTTCATTGTAATCCAAGAGTAGAGTTTTTCTATGATCAAATAGGTCATATGTGGGTTTATATGCATATTGTAACATAACTCATATTGGATCCTATTTTATAGATTGATATTCTATACTCTATTTCTTTTCTTTTCTATTAAAACTTTTAGGGACCAAAACATGGGATTAGTTTGAATTGAGTGTGCACAAGCAGCACTACACCTACTATTGGTGTGGTGCTGCAACAAGCTGGAAGCTGGCGTCACTGCTCTGGTTTGTGAAGTCGGTTCTCAGGTGGTAGATAAGGTGTTGGTCTACTTGATTATGGTGCTCGTGCGCTGAATCAAGATTATGGGACCCTTGAAATCAAGGGGATGGAGGTCCTCATGTGTATGCTACCTAGGAGGGATCATGTTCATCAAAGGATGGATTCTCATTCGTGATTTGGACTTGAGTTCATGTCGTATTGCTGATGGAGGATTTCTTGGTGGATGGTTCATGTCATACCGTTTAGTTTGGAGCCGTAGAAAATATGGTTTTGGTGGCTTCCTGTTTGGGGTTATTCGAAACTAATGGCCAGGAAGATAAAGACTCATGGGCACTTCTATTGTCATGAAACATGTTATAGTTGGATTCTTATGTTGTAATTAATTTCTTGAAGGAGTTCCCACTAGGGTTGTTTCAATTTTTTCACTATTTCACACCTTTCTTGGACCATGATTTGTATTGGGATGCCTCATGAATACTTTTAGGAATCCAATCAACACTTGGAGGCCCAACTAGAAACCAAGGTTGATCAAGTGGGGCGTGTGGAAGGATGACATGAGGAGAGATACACCAAGATAGAATTTGTTACAGCTACTGTGAAAGAGGAGGATTTCACCTATACCAAAGAGGTACCCATATTACTATCCACTCTATATTATTCCTAAATCAACTCAGTAATAAATTCCTCTCAGGGGGAGGATACTTTGCTTATACTATTAATTCTTCATAACTGTGAATAATTTTCCTATTTCTTTCTCTATTCCACTGGATTTATCCACCAAATCACTCTTTTTTCATTTTATTTGTGTTAATGTTGTGTTACTTCTATCCCCCTATTATTATAATTCTAGTTTTGATGTGTTTATTCTTCTTATATCATATGACCTTCTATTTAGTGTTTTTAATTATATTTCATATTGTTTTGTGTTGATGTGATTCATTATTCCTCTATTTAGTGTTGTTGTCTTCTTTTGTTTAGTGGTGTTTTCCTTCCTCCGGTGATGTTTATTTTTCTCATCAGTGCTGTGATATCGCTCCATATATGGAGAGCTAATTGGATTTTATAGTCCAAAGGAGTGAAGATGAATTTTTCATTTTGAGTTTTAAAAATTATTATGTTGATTTTCTTTCATACCTTCTCCATGACTTTAGTGGATGTATTAAGGAGCTTAGTGACAGCACATGAATTCCCATTCATTTTATTCTTCTTTTTCAATCTAATCAATTTCTTCTTTTTGTTAGAATCATTTCTTGAAAAAGTGGGGTGTGAAATGATAATTAAAGTGGTAACTTCACAGAAAAATTTGAGAGTTCATCATTTTACTTGTATAAAGAGATAAATTTACACTAAGAAGACATTACAGTGAGGATCCATCATGCCTATCTTAGGAATAGGACTATCAGGTAGGTTTGGGTTAGAATTTTCCTTAACCAGAAGGGAACCAAACAGGTGTCCAAGATTTTTTAGAGACCATCAAGGAGGCAGTGCAACCAGGGAATGGCTTGGTTAGCAGAAAGAGGCCACCGATGGGCAAGGATGTGCTCCACAGTCACGAACTTAAGCATGTAGGCATGTCTCATGCAGCTAGTGACTATAAAACTCACTGGGAGTGGTGAAGAAAATCATGTCCATTGGGGTCGAGGATGAGGTCACCATTTATGATACTTCTTGAATTTCTTCGACCATTACGACACCAAAGGAGGGGAGAGATGAATTATATCATTTTAGTTTGTAGAAACCCATTTTTGTGTGTGTTTGAATTGTATATATTAATGTTTTATCTTGGAAAACATTTTTTAGGGGTTTTAGTTGGTTTGGGAGACATTATATATGGATCAGAGTTTATGTATCTCTTATAAAATATCAATAGGGATGATGAAAAATGATTTCTAAGAAAATAATTTTTTAAATACCTATATTCATATTTTAGTTTCAATTAAAATATATATTTTTCAATGATTTGAGTTGGAGTGGTCTTGCGGTTCCTGGGGTATGGATGAGTTGTTGATGCTTATTGGTCTATTTGGAATGGATGGGATGGAGCTGACTCGCTGGTCCTAGGGCATGGATGGGTTGTTGGTGGTCATTGGTCCCTAATGTGGCATGGATGGGTGATGGTGGCATGGGGGGGGGGTGTATTTTGTATTAATGAGTGTGATGGATCTGGTTGGGGGGATGAATTTTGAATTGATTCATTTTGTAATAAATATCATTATTTGTATAATTATTTTTTTATAAGTATGAATGTGTGTTAAATTCGTTTTCTATTTAATAAATAAAACAAATATATTTTATATGATAAAATAATAAATAAAATATGAACTTTTACTAGAAATAAAAATTTATAATTTTTATTAAAATGTAATTTATAAATAAATATTATATGTTGGTAATATTATTACCAACATAAAAAATTTTCACCAAAACCTGTTGCTAAACATTTTAACCAACAAATATATTATCTGTTTGTATTATTATAATTGTAAAAAAATTATTTTATCTATTTCCAAAACATTTAGCAACAAAGTTTTTACCGACAGTTTTGTGAAAAAGACATATATGTTGGTAAAACATTTTACCAACAAAAAATGCACTTTTACCAACGGATATGATCTCATTCAAAAAAGTGAAATATTTTTTAGTTCTTGTTGCCTCAAACTTTGTGATCACATCACCCCATATATTCTGATCCATTCTCAACATGTTTATACAGAACTAAATCATTCATATCAAAAAATAATTAATTAAATTAAAAAAATGGAATAACCTTCCAAGTCAATTAGGAGCCTCATACTTGGATCAATGCAATTAAAGAGACAAGAGCATTACCATCTGCATCTCACAACATTAATTATGATTTAAAAATAATTATTAATTTATTAAGGGTTTCACCCAAATAACCCACACATGCCTATGTAGGTACACATCCTATAAAATTCATATATTTAAGGAGAAATATAGGCACCACCTACCTTATGTTTGTAGGTTCTCAATCATTGAATACCTACCTCCAATATGAGTTGAAATTAGAGAAATAAAATACTCTAGCAAAGATCCTATAAATAGGGTAAATGATTTTAAATGGAAATATTATTCCCAATGGTGAGATAAAATAAAAATAGAGGCTATAGGATTTGTATCCTAACCACTAGTTTTCTAACACACCTAATGACACTCAAATCTGAGCTCAAATGAAGAAGATTGTCCAAAACCCAGAGTATGATAAATGGGACCCCACAGCTACTGGAGGAGGCACAAAAATGAGAGAAGAAAGGAGAAAGAAGAAAGACATATAAGGGAGGGGTATTTTAGTAAATTCACCTCCTTTAATGAAACACATGATTAGGTTGAACAATTTGGATAATCATGCGTCAATCGTGTAGTGCCACTGTCTAAAGGTACCTCCACATCACATGACAAGGCACATAGTTTTTCAAGATGTGCACAACCTATGCACACCCTCTGTAATTTATTTCATGTTCCTCACATATTTTTCTGGCCACATCGCATGATTTGTTCTAACTATTCTCCAGTTCAAATGAGTTACACAGTTAACACTAACTTTGTGCCAACCATGCACCTAGTGTTGTGTCTCTTAGACTTTGGCTCTCGAAGCCCAACACTCCCAAAAACAAATAAAAACTCTGATACACTTACCAAAACATAAAACCCATATAAAAAAAATAAAAATGTGTTTTAAATATCAAAATTATGCTCAGAATCCCAATTTAAATATTGTAAAATCCGCCAAACTTAAAATAAAAATTTATCCCGAAATTGGACTTGTTCAAAAACATGGGAGATTACAACCTCCCCACCTTACAATAGTTGATCTCTAAGATATTTGGTTGCATGCTGAGATGGTACCAAACATACCCATATCATAACATCTCTCATACTACCCCAATTACTCAATCATAGGTCAATCCATCTTGTGGTGCTCTCCACCTTAGGAATTACCTACCTAGTTTCTTCCTAACCCAATCTGACATTCCAATGGTTCCTCGACCATCCCCCAAACATACATGTATCCATATGAAATACTTTCATTCCTACACCTCATAAAGTTCTCAATCATATCTATTTCATACACAACACCCACGATTCCTTCATTACAATTAATGCCTAGAATTCATGCATCAAACTGATGCTCAAAAGTGACGTCTCCATATATATTTATATACGCATGCCCATAAAAGTCAAGATGCCTATGCATCTCCTACATGTCACATGTCATACCTGGTGCCCACATACTAAACAACACTTGGTTAGTTAAATCACAACAAATTCACCTCATGAACCCATATCAATCATATCTAAAATCAAAATGACACACCATGATCAAGGTGTACCTCTAACCATCATCAGCTCTCAAACCTACTCTAACCTTTCCAGATCAACAACATGCACCTAACCTAAATCCTAACTACCCAAGGCCTAACCTCTCTATAGAGATTCACCAGTTATTGGTCACTGACCCCACTATTGGTCCCCCTCTCTCTCTTATAAAAACTTTGTGTTCAAAAGTATCTCAGATACCATCTCCTAATACCACTCCCAATCCTACCTTAGATCCCTAATTCTAAAATAGCCCCTGAATTCCAACTATCTGAGAATTATTTCTACATAACCTCTCCAAGTGCCCAATCATTCCACATTCCTATCACTCCTTTGAAGGTTTCTCGCATTGGGTCTAAACATGACCTGGTTTCCCACACTATAAGCACACTTTCGAAAAACAACTCATCAGTGGTCTTCTAGAAACTCTAGTGTAACAAACCAAACCTTTAAATTATATTTTGTTTCCTAAAAATGTATGTTTTGCTGTGTAATAATAAATAAATCTATATAAGTATAATTCAAATATAACCATCGGGTTTTGATTATTATATGACTGTTGGTTAATATGGTTGTTGGAAATAATAATTTTTTTTAACATTATAATTATTTTTTATAAATAAAAATGATAATGGATAATTAATGCAGAAAGAAGAGTTGATGGCCTCATCCAGTAGACTCAGGCCATACGAATCCCATTTTTCAGAGCTTGGGAAGGTGGTAGAATCATTGGGCTTTTCACTAGACCAAGCCGAATCCAAGCTTCAACATGTTAATCTTGAACGAAATCGCCTATGGGAAAAGTTCAAGTTGATAGAAATCACCACTCAGGCAATGTTGTCTAAGCCACCCTAAGATTATATCACCATTATACACCTTAGTCTTATGTCCTATGTGGGTGTTATAATGGTTTATGTAACGAGTCCTTAGTTACTTTGTGTAATCCATTTGTATAAATAAAATTGTTATTATGGTAAAATAAACATCATTTTTGAATTTTCAAATATAAAAATTAATCTAGGATGAATTTTTAGTATTTTTATAAGAAGTTTCATATTATTGATGAATATTTAAAGAAATAATATTTTAAAATATTTTTTTATACTTTAAATAATTTATACTTTGAAATAATTTTTGAAAAACGGATATACACAGTTGTGATTAGTAAAAAATTTAGAGTCTGATAACATCAATTTATTTTTTAGTGAATAGTAACTTATGAATATCAATATTATCCTTATGAATATTAATATGAACAATGGAATAGTAACCTTACCTAAGAAAGTATAAATATAATTTTGGAATCTTGAATTGTAATGTGATATAATAGTATAAGTAAATAACGGTTTTAGAAATTATTAGTTAAGTATTAGTATTTTTTGAGTAAATAGTGATTTTATTTAAAAATTAAATTTATCATATTTATAAAATTATTTTCATAAAATGAAGTTTATTTTTTTATTCATAACATAGATATTATGTTAGGGTGAATTTATGAGATATTTATAAAATGTTTTGTTTTTCAGTGAATAGTAAGAATAAATTTTTTGAGTTTTCAGTGTGTTTAATGACATCATAATGACATATTAAAATATGTTATGAGGTGTCTGAAGTTTCCAAAACCATGGAAAAATACCATTGTTTTTCAAATACCACTGATGAGGTGTCCTCAGAAATTAATAAAAAACTCCCTCTCTTTTACTATAAATACTAAGCCATTCATTCGTTTTATTTCATTAAAAAATAATTCCCCTTGATAATATGATAGTATTACCTTCCAATGAGTCCTCCTAAGGGGTCCTCAATCCATAAAGTTCCCTATCTTAGAGTTTTAGAAAGTTACTCTTCTAGGTAAGGGAAATCTCAACTTCACTTTTCCTTTCATGTTCTCTTTTGATGTTATATGTTGTTAAAATTTCTATATCATGTTATTATGTCCATTTTTTATATACCTATACTTTATCATGAGTCTTTTATTAATGGTATATACTTCTCTCCTCTCTTTTTTAATGTTTCCTAAATCCATGTTGCATACCCGTTATGCTATCAGATTTTTGTCTTGAAATTTCTCTCTTTTTATCAAGAAATTTATTTATTTTCTTTTTTGAATACCCAAACCTCTATATTCTATAGGGTTATTAGAATTTATTTCCAAATTATATATTTTAATTTTTTGATTAACATACATGAAACACACCTTCCTTTTCCGTGGGATTAAAATAACAAAAAGGAACTTGTTTTTAAGAACTTTTTAAAACGTTGTGATTTTGGTATGAAACCCAATTTTTATTCTCTTTGGGTTATTTATGAATTGCTTGATTATGATATATGAAGATCACATAAAAATAAATATATATTAACGGTGTTACCTGATAGCGCTTCACTACATTGGGTAAAGAAATTAATCTCTATAGATGACAAGTTCTTCGATACCTTAGTAAATAACTTTGGTAATTTTTATGACACCTTAGGGATAGACCTTGGGATATGCTTATGAATGTCTAAATTAAATATTTTAGACACATTTTCAAGATATAATTCAAGTTATTATTATCATTATATGACTCTTTCTCATGCCCTTATGATATTTTCTCAAGTTCTTATTGTATTCTCTCAAACTCACATGTAAACTATTTTCCTTATTTTCCCTTACAAGGTCTTATGCTCTCCCTTTACTTTAATGTATTTCCCTAGGTTATGAGATGCAGTAAGTGTACTTTGGATGAACATTTCAATAATCCTTTCAAGTGTATTAAAATAATGTTATATGTTTCAATTTATTATGCACCTTATTTCGAGGACACTAGACTTTAAAGATCCTCTGTTTCTAAAATGTAATGAAAAGTTATGTAATAAAAAGGTGGGATTCCATAGTTGGTATGAAAGGATATTTTAGTATTTTTTGGAAATTATTATTCAAAAAGTTTAAGAATAACCATAAGGAAAATATTAAATATAGGAAAACAACCTAGTATTTTGGTGAAATATTAAGTATGTGGTTTCTAAACAAATAAATCCCTGTCTGGATACAAATAAGTGGATGTGGCTCTGTAATAGATGTATCTATGAGTAAAACCCAAAAAAACCACTTTTAGATAGACTCAAATAAGGATAGGTGTAAAAAATGGTCCTTTTTGTACTCTTGGTTTGACACTCCTGGGGGATATTTTTGGTTAATCACAAGATTTTTGTGAATCACTATGAAGGATTTATAGAGAAATGTAATTGTTGTTAAAGAATAATATGTTTAAGCATGAAGTTCTAAGATATAAAAATCCTTTACAAATTAAAATTTTTTTAGGTGAAATAAGTTTCTCACTAAGGTTTTATTCTTTTAGAAAATGGAAAGAAATAGGAGGAACCATGCAAATGGTGACCACAACAGTCCATGCGCCGACGACCCTCCGATGGAAGCTGTAATGAAAACTTTCATGAGAATGATGAACCAACCAACTGAAGTTATGGGGAATAACTTGAATTAGGTTAAGGGACTGATTTCACCATGAAGGGAAAAAATTTATATTTAGTTCTTTATGTGTCAATGAACACCAATGTTTAGTGGATCTACCTACCCATTAATTACTAAACAGTGGATCAGCTCTATCAAAAAGATCTTTTCTGTACTCTTTTGTTCAGAATAAGAGAGGGTCACCATGGCTGTTTATCGATTAGATGGAGAAGATGATCAGTGGTGGTAACTGATTAAAAACATGTATCCAAGAGGATATATTGAAGATATGGAGTGGTAAGAGTTCATAGGGATCTTCTTCAATAAGTATTTCCCTCGTTCAATGAGAACAAAAATGGATAAGGAGTTTCTCAAGATGAAGTAGAAGGAGAATGAATCTGTTGGAAAAAATGAGATAAACTTCATAAGACTTTCCCATTACACCTAAATATTTGTCCTGGATCCTAATGATAAGGTTGATAGATTATTTGGTGGACTAAGGCCTCATATGAGGAATAATCTAGGAAACCGAGACTATGATAGCTATGAGGAGATCATGCAGAGTGATACAAAAGTTGAACTATAGTTCAGTGAGATGCAATGGTCTCACAAATCCAATAAAAAGAAGAGAAAAATATAGCCAATATTTAGGAGGATATTTTACCATGGAAGAGGAGGAAAAAAAGCGTAACTTCCCACATGTAATAAATGCCGGAAGAAGTATTGCAGTAATTTCCTACTTGGGAGCAGAAAGTCTTAAAAGTGTGGAATACAAGGCCATATCACTCGTAATTTTTGCAGTGAGGGGAAGCCTCAAATTACCAACCCTAAAGAAAAAGTGAAGATGGTGTAAGCCCTACCTGAAATCCAATTCCTCAAGTTTTTATAGCTAGGTAACTTTACCCATCACTGCCTAAATCTGAGGGCAGTGGAGGGGAATCACAGTCAGCCTCATCAAAGTTTAAGGGATCATGGTTATGTTTTTTTCTATCACAACAGTTGATGTTGAATCTCCAAATGATGTGGTGGTAGGTACTCTTGTTTTTCTATCGAAGACAGCAAGTACTTTTTTGAATCTGGTTATATGTATTCCATTATTTTTCCAAGTTTGTAAGTAATATAGAATCAATACCTGAGCTTATAAAAGTATACTTATCAATCAAGACTCTTAGAGGGATATCCAATCATAAACAATGTTTATGGTATTTGATTTAGTGAGTACAATCTTATCTAAAATATAGTAGTCATTACCATATTGGAATTTGACATTATATTAGGGATGTACTGTCTCTCTAAGTGTAATTATAAGATCAAATACTGAAGCAAGGAAATATCAGTAGTCTTGAATGGGAAACCTACAGTTATCTTCTAAGGAGAGATCTCTCAAATAGATATTTGTCTAGAAGAACCTCCTATAGACTTATTTATGGAGTTGATTGGTGAATATGAATAAGGAAATGAGAGTATATGGGTAGAAAATTTCCCCATAATCTAGGAATACATTTACGTATTTTTTGAGGAGTTATCCAGACCTCCCCTAGAAAGAGAGGTAGATTTATCCATTGAATTTGTACCTGGATCTCATCTGATATCAAATAACCCATATAGGATGAAAGATGTGGAGCTGGAGGAATTAAATAAACAACTCTAAGATCTTTTGGAGAAGGTGTTTATCCGACCGAGCATGTCTCCTAGGGGAGTGCCTATTTTCGTTGTGAATAATAAGGATGGATCAATTTGGCTATGCATTGATTATAGATAACTGAATGGGTTCACAGTGAAGAACAAATACCCTATTCCAAAGATTGATGACTTATTTGACCAGCTTCATGGGGATCAATTCTTCTCCAACATTTATATTTGATATGGTTATCATCAATTGATGGTGAAGAAAGAAGATATTCTGAAAACTACCTTTCCGATCAAGATATGAGCATTACTATTTTGTTTTTATTCCCTTTGGTTTGACTAATGCACTTGCTATATTTATGGATTTTATGAATAAATCCTTTAAGGACTAACATGATAATTTTTTGGTAGTTTTTATTGATGATATTATGATATATTCTAAAAGTTTCAAGGAGTATGAGGATCATATAAGGGTTATTTTTCAAAGTCTATGGAAGAAAATTCTTTTTGGAAAGTTCATAAAGTGTGAGTTTTGGTTACAAAAAAGTTTCTTTCTTGGGGAACATTATAACCAATGAAGGAATCTCAGTTGACCCTATAAAGACAAAGGTTTTAGAGGAGTGGCCTCATCCTAAAATAGTAAATTTTATTCTTAGTTTCCTTGGTTTAGAATGATATTATAAGAGGTTTGTGAAAAACTTTTCATGACTTTTCAAATTTCTAACCAAGTTAACTTGAAAAGGGGTCAATTTAATCTGGACAAAGTATTGTGAGGAAAGTTTCCAAGAGCTGAAGAAGAGATTGGTTACTACACCCATGTTTACTCTACCCTTTATCGGAGAATGATTCGTTATTTTTAGCGATGCAGCTTTGAAAGGTATTCTGTGTATCCTCATACAAATTGGAAAAGTAATTGCATATACATATCGACAGTTGAAGCCTCATGATGATAACTATCTCATGCACGATTTGGAGGTACCTGTTCTTTTTTGCTCTAAATATATGGAGGCACTATATTTATAGGGATAAATGTGATATATACAAAAACCATCAAAGTTTGAAGTATATTTTCACACAAAATGAATTAAACATAAGACATAAGAGGTGGTTGGAACTTATTAAATACTATTATTGTTCAATTCATTATCACCCTAGAAGAGAAATAAAATTCACTAATACATTAAGTGGGAAAGACCCTTTTTTTATGGAAATGACGAGGATTCAAGGAGATACCTTAATCAAAGACCTATTAAAACTAGACATGGGAATTGTAAGGGAAGGGAAATCATCAACCCTATCCCAAATAATTTCTCAACTATCATTACTAGAGAAGATCCAGAAATATCAAAAAGAATATCCTTTGTTATAGAAGAAGTTTGAGGTTGTGATGGATGATAAATATCCTAAGTTTAATATTGATCAAGAAGGTGTACTGAAATTTCATACAATACTATGTGTTCCATAAATTATGAAAATAAATAAGGACCTGATGGATGAAGCTCATATCTCTACATTCTCTATACATCCTAGAATCACTAAAATGTATAGGGACCTTCGTGATCATTATTGGTGGGATAACATGAAAATGGAGATTACCGACTATACTATAAGGTTACTGGTATTTTGGCAAGTGAAGGAAGAGTGACAACTTTCTAAAGGGGTATTACAACCACTACCCCTACCAACATGGAAGTGGGATAATATCATTATCAACCTTTTCACTAGTCTTCTAAATTCTTATAAGGGAAATAATGCGATATGGGTTATAGTGGATCATCTCACCATGACTACCCATTTTATCACTATCCAGGAAGATTTATCTCTTGAGAAAATTTCCATGATTTATGTAAGGGAAGTGGTAAGGTTTCATGGGGTATCACATTCTATCATATCTGATCGTGATCCAAGGTTCACATAAAAATTATAGAGAAGTCTTTGATATGCATTGAGTACAGAATTGAATTTCAGTATATCCCATCAACCTCAAACTAATGGAAAATCTTAAAGGACTATTCAAAGACTCAAGGACATGCTGAGAACATGGTTAATGTAATTTAAAGGTGGATGTGATCAACATCTCCCATTAGTTGAGTTCTCTTACAACAACAGCTTCCATTCAAGCATTCAAATGACACACTATGATGCTCTATATGGGAAGAAATATAGAACTGCTACTTGTTGGGATGAAGTTGGTGAGAGAAATATTTTTTGGTCTGATCTTGTGCAAGAGTTGACATATAAACTTCATGCCATCCAACAACACATTAAGGATAATCAAAGTCGGCAGAAGATCTATGTAGAAAACCATCTAAGGGACTTTTAGTTTGATTTTGGTGACAAATTCTTCCTTTTAATTTCAACTTGGAAGAGAGTTATGAGGTTTGGGAAGAAAGGGTAGCTCATCCCTAGGTACATTGGCCCCTATTAAATCCTTAATAGCATAGGTGCAGTGGACTATCAGATTTCACTTCCTCCAAATCTAGCTCAAGTTCATGATGTATTCCACATATCCCTCTTGAGAAAGTACCTACCTAACCCTTCACATGTACCGATTCCTAATGTGCTACAACTAGAACATGACCTCTCTTATGAGGAGAAATTGGTGGAGAAATTGGATTATAGAGACAAGGTTCTATGTAACAAGAATACCCATATTATTAAAGTGTTGTGGAGGAAAAAAAATATGAATAATCTACATGGGAACTTGAAGAAACAATGAGATAGAAGTACCCATGCCTTTTCTATTCTGAGAGTACGAGTTGAAATTTCAGGGACAAATTTTTTAAGTGGGGAAGAATGTAATGACTCAAAAATTTGAATAATATTTTGTTTCATAAAAATGTATGTTTTACTATTTCATAATCAATAAAACTATAAAAGTATAATTGAAATATAACCATCAGGTTTTGACCATTATATGACTGTTGGTTTATATTACCATTGGAAGCAATAATAACTTTTGACATTATAATTATTGTTTATAAATAAAAATGATAATGGATAATTAATGTAGAAAGAAGATTTGATGACCTCACCCATTAGACTTTATCCATACGAAGCCCATTTTTCAGAGATTGGGAAGTAGGTAGCGTCACAGGCTTTTCCCTAGGCCAAGCCCAAGTAAATCTTCAACATGTTATGCTTGAACAAAATTTCCTACAGGAGAAGTTCAAGTTGATAGAAATCACTACTCAGGCAAAGTTGTTTAAGCCACCCAAGATTCTATCACCATTGCACACCTTACTCTTAGGTCCTATGTGGGATCTATAAGGGGTTATGTAATGAGACCTTAGTTACTTTTTGTAATCCATTTGTATAAATAAAATTTCTATTATGGTAAAATAAACATCATTTTTTAATTTCAAATGTCTAAATTAATCTAGGATGAATTTTTAGTATTTTTCTAGGAAGTTTCATATTATTGATGAATATTGAAAAAATTAATATTTTAAAATATTTTTTTATACATTAAATAATTGATACTTTGAAACAATTTTTGAAAAAAGAACATACATGGTTGTTATCACTAAGAAATTTAGAGTCTGATAAGACCAACTTAATTTTTGGTGATTAGTAAGTTTTGAATAGTAATATTACACTTATGAATAGTAATATGACCAATGGAATAATAACCTCACCCAAGGAATTATAAATATAATTTTGTTATCTTGAATGGTAGTGTGATATAATAGTATAAGTAAATAAGTGTTTTAGAAATTATTAGTTAAGTATTAGTATTTTTTTGAGTAAATAGTGATTTTACTTGAAAATTAAATTTCTCATATTTAGAAAATTATTTTCATAAAATAGAGTTAATTTTTGAATTCATAGTATCTATATTAGATTAGGGTGAATTTATGATATTTTTATAAAATATTTTGTTTTTCAGTGAATAGTAAAAATACAGTTTTTGAGTTTTCAGTGTGTTTAATGACATCATAATAATGTAATATGTAATTTAAAAATATGGTAGAATCATATGGATTAAAATATACTATGAGGTATCCGAAGTGTCCAAAACCATGGAAAAATATGAAGGGAAATCCCATGGTTTTGTAAATACCACCGATGGGGTGTCCTTAGAAATAAAAAAAAAACTCCCTCTGTTTTACTATAAATACCAAGCCATTATTTCATTTAATTTCATTAAAAAATCTTCCCCCTAATGGATATGATAGTATTACCTCCCAAGGAGTTCTCCCAAGGTGTCCTCAAGCCCTCAAGGTCTCGATCATAGAGTTTTAGAAGTTACTCTTCAAGGTAAGGGAAATCTCAACTTCACTTTTCCTTTCATGTTCTCTTCTTATATTATATGTATTTCAAATTTACATATCATGTTATTTTGTCCATTTTTTCCATAAATATACTGTATTATTTGTTTTTTATGAATTGGAGACTCGTGTCCCCTCTCTTTTTTAATGTTTTCTAAATTTGTGTTTCATACCTGTAATGCTGCTGGATTTTCATCTCGAAATTTATCTCTTTTTATCAAGAAATTATTTTATTTTATTTTTTGAATACCTAGACCTCTATATTATCCATGGGTATTCACATGGATTTATAAATGATATATTTTAATTTTGGTGTTAACATACATGAAACCCACCATCCTTTTCCACGGGATTAAAATGAAAAAAGGAACTTGTTTTTAAGCACTTTTTAAAATTCCATGATTTTGATATGAAACTCATTTATTTTATTCTATATGGGTTATTTATTAAATGTAAGATTATTATATATGTGGATCACATGAAAGTAAATACATATTAAAGGTTTTCACTTATAGTTCTCCAATAAATTGGGTAAATAAATTAATCTCTATAGATGAAAAGTTTTACGATACTTTGGTGAATAAACTTGGTAATTTTTATGTAACCTCAGGGATGGAACTTGGTGATATGATTATAAATGTATAAATTAAATGTTTTATCCAGATTTTAAAGATATTATTCAAGTTATTATTATCATTATATTCCTCTTTCTCATGTATTTATGATATTTAATCATGTTTTTATTGTTTTCTCTCAAGCTCAAATGTAAATTGTTTTCCTTGTTTTCCCTTACTAGGCTTTATGCTCACCCTTTCCTTTGATGTATGTAACAAGGTTATGAGATGGAGTAATTGTACTTAATATTAAAATTTCAATAATCCTTTAAATTTTATTAAAATAATTTTATTTGTTTTCATGTATTATGTACCTTCTTTCTAAGACACAAGAATTTAAAGATCTTCTGTTTGTAAAATGTAATGAAAAGTTATGTAATAAAAAGGAAAGATAGCATATTTAGACTCACTTCCCTACAAAGATTCTTCATATACACACTTTTAGTTACCTAAAGCATCACTGCCTGCGTCACCTGACACTATCACCCGGATCGAGTAAGTCATGTCTATCAGATTCCCATTGGCTATCAATGCATGATTCACCACCTATAATAAATATTTCAACCTAAATATATTTACCTACACACTTATGGAATGTTGTAATCTATCCTCAAAACACCTAACCCTAGAAATGTCTGCTCCTTCCAAAGAAGGTGAAAATCATGATAGCTCTGTGAAACTCACTGCATAATCCATAGTGGATGTATCCTCATACTATAAGTTTATGAACTCACAGGATTGATATGCCCTCAATGTCTCTAGGAAGAAATGATAGAAGAACCTAGCCTAGAAACACTTCCATGATAGTCCCTCATGTCTATCAGTATTTACTTGTATGTCCCATCAATGTTTTCTCAGTCCTCTAAGAATGTAATTATCTAGCTTCACCCTCCAACATGTGGGTGTCTCAAGATAATTAGATATCATATACATAGAAACGATCCAGTTATTTACTTCTTGAGATCCACCCTCACCCTAAAACAATGGTGGGTGATGATACTCGAAATCTCACATCAAATAATCAATGGACGAATTATCTCTCTGGGATCCCTTTTTAATACTCTATATGACTCATACCAAGATGTCCCTAAGATTCTTGTCTAAACATGGCCCAAAATATACCATTTGTTGCATCTTTCATGGCTTCCTCAGAGCCTCTACCTATGGATCATGATCATCCCAACCCTGATGGGCCTTATCTCAACCCATAGGGGCCTCATCTCATGCATTCACTACCACAATAACAGTTTTTTCCGAGCACCAACCTTTATTAGTGCTAACGAAAAAGAAATGATAAAGGGGGTACCTTTATCAGTGCTTTTTTTTAAAAGAGCTGATAAAGGGTAGACTTCACATAAAATAACTAAAAATAATATATTAATATATAAATATATTTATATTGATATAAATATAATATATAATTTTTAAATATATTTTAGATAAGTATAAATATACATTTATACTTAATATACTTAATATATTAGATATTTATTGAAAATGGCTTATAAAAAAACTAAAAAACATTTTTAATTAACAATTTGCTAATTATTATGGAGTAATAGTCATTTAAAAACAATTTGAAGTCTAAAAAAATTAAAAAATTAAAAAAAGACCCAAAATATGTTGCAACACAACTCGAACTTCAAACGACCATAAATTTTGATCCGGGTGTCCGTTTGAGATCTACTACATATCAAATCGAATATTGCGATGAGCTCTACGTTGCTATGACCTAAAGGGACCTCAGTCAAGGTTTTCTCGAGGACAAGAAAGGCCCATAAGGCCTCCAAAACTGAGTTTTTAGTCGGGGTAACCCGATTTTTTAATATTTTGTGGATTTTCAGCCTCGTTTAAGGGGGTATTGTTGGATTTTTTTAGTGGGAACTAAATTTATTACAAGGTATTACATTCATATTGATATTATGTTTTTGAAATTTCATCATTTTTTATAATGCACTACTATTTATAATCAAATATGTAACAATATATACATATTTTTTTATATATTCACACATAAAAATTTAATTATATAAATATAAATAATAAAATATATTTACATATAAAATATATTAGATTTATCAAAATAATAACTAATATACATTTTATTTAAAATACAAATATATGAATAGTTATATACCTATATATTAATTTAACTATATATATATTAATCTAACTATATATATATTAATATAACTACATATATATATATATTAATATTACTATAAATATATATATTAATATCATTATAAATATATATAAATTAATATCACTATAAATATATATATATTAATATAACTATATATATATTAATATAACTATATATATATATAAATATAAATATATATTACTATAAGAATAAATATAACTATATATATATATTTTTATATATATATAGATATCATGAAATGGAAAACAAATCAAAATAGGGGAGTGGTAAGGGCTTAGGTGTGCAGTGGGGAGGTCTCGAGGTCAAATCCTGGTGGAGGCAGGGGCGCGCGCGCATGGGGAAATATGGGATAAAGCACTGATAAACGGTGGAGGGGGTGCATGGGGTGATGTAGGGGGGTAGAAAAGCATTGTAAAAGGGGGGATCAAGGGCTATAAAAGCCCCCCGATTGGCAGTATTTTCTTAATTTTTTTTAAATTTTTTTTAATTTTTTTTAAATTTTTAATTTTTTTAACTTTTATCAGCGCTTTTAAAAAAGAACTGATAAAAGGGGTCCTTTATCAGTGCTAAAACGAAAGCGCTGATAAAGGAAGCACTAATAAAGGGGTCTTTTATCAACGCTAAAACAAAGCTTTGATGAAGGGCCCTTTTATCAGTGCTTTGTTTTAGCACTGATAAAAGGGGTATTTATCAGCACTTTTTGGAGCGCTGATAAAGGGAACCCCCCCTTTATCTTCTTCGGCATCAACAGTGCTTTTATAGAACTGTTAAAGACCATTTATAGTGTTGATAAAAGCCGTATTTGTAGTAGTGATTATCTAGTAGAACCACATCTACACCTTCCCAACGCTCCATCGGAAGACATCTAGGTGGAATCACACTGAATATAAAATACCATGGTCAATAATAGTAATAAAAATCATATATATCACAAATAGGGAAAGTTGTAATAGGAAGCGCATCTCACAGCCCTTACAATTTCCTACTGCACCCATATCACATATCATTCAGCCTCATGGCCCCCTACCTACCCATATCAGAGTCAGGTATCACATATCATGCATATCAGATAACATTAGTCTTGGGTAGCTGAATATAATTACTCCAAGAAGCTATGAAATAAAAAGATTACATTTTTGTGGAAAATTTAAACAGCTCACCCCATTCCTTTATTCTCATATACCCATATTAGAGTTTGTCCCACATGCTTTCATAGGATCACATACCATCCTGTCTAGTACCACATACCAGGGATGGATGAGTAGAATTCCACCAAAATTCTATGTAGGAAAATATTTTTTAACTTTTTGTTGACACATTAAATATCTCAACCCCTCTTCACATATTCCAGGTTTCGAAAAATAATAATAAGAACATACACACATCATATGAGCCTAAGTTCCTACCATTATGCATAAATACCCCTCCCTTTCCGTACCAGACCGAGAGTCAAAATATCATATTCCAAAAACATTACACCCATGAGTGACACTCGAGATGGAAATCAGTCAAATGTAAATGGTTAAAACATAACATTAGTTTCCCACCCTTGGAAACTTTGAATATCTCCTATACATGGGGCAATAGACACCCAAATATGAGCTTTTCACCTAGTTCAAACTAGATCCTAGTCTCCAGTCTACCATATCCCAAGTAATAAGACAGAAATAAAGAAACACATCTGATACCATTTATAGTTCCCCAACCCATGAGACACTTAACTAGTTCTACAGACTAGAGGGCCATAGGGCCTTAGTCGTGACTCCTCATATGCTAAAAGCTGTCGACTAACAGTGAGGGTGTGTTAGGTGATATTGAGAAGACTATACTCTCTAGTTATAATAATAATACTATAGTCCTATATTACTATAATTATAAAAGCAAAGTAAAAACTCAGTGGAACCAATAAATAAACAAAAATAATAACAAGCCAAAAGCATTAACCTTACATATCAGTTAAAGTATACATACCAGATAGTCATACAAAAATAGACATGAAAGATCACCCATGGTCGATTATATAAGAATGTACTCAAAGCCCTAAAAAGATGTCCAGTTAGATGTAAATAACCTCCATAATCCAGCTACAATCCATACCATACATTTGTGCATCCCTGATCACTATGGTCCAGAGCATAATCCCGGTCCCTAACCTAATCTCAAAACCATAAATTCTACATGTGTCCCAAGGGACAGATGTAGGGTGTGAGTATGAACTCATTAGGTCACCACCAACATGTGTCTGTCTTACATCTATATTTATATAAGTGTATCCACACATAAATAAATAGAAACTACACTCATTCATAAAAATACCTAACCTAATTAGTCATGCTCAACAACCATGAGGAATCATTCACCTGCTTCGGAAAATGCTGGAGTGGAATGATGTATCCATGGTCAGTTGTATCGAAAGAACCTTGGTATCTCATCTGTATACATGTCACCCAACACTCTGTGCCACATGAAACCACATACATCACATATCGAGTAATACCTATGTTCCATCAACATTCCCAATAAGTGTATCAAAAGTTACTTAGACTTCTATTTGAACAATTTTCATCATCTCAACAGCCTGATGTCCTAAAGTCAATCACATGTCCCTTAGAATTCTGCTTGAACAACCACCATCAGCTCAACAACCCGAATTCCCAAGGTATAATGAAATCTATCCTTCAATAAATAATAAAACACCACTAGCTCAAAAACCCAACGTATTGAGACATGATGAGGTCCATCCTCCCATCATCTTGGCCCATTGGCCACCAATTTCATGAGGATCCTTAGAAGTTATCTAATGGTCTCACTCACTATCAACCATTGATTTATAGGGTGAGTACCTCCTTCATAACTGATGTCCAACACCACCCCCTAATCTCTTAAATCTACGAAGGCCTCCACCCATAATGAGTGATCAACAACTACTCAACTAAATCCTCAACTATGTTCACACAACTCTAATGAAGCAATTGGACAAACATGGTGATAATCAATCACCAATATTTCCTAATCCACACCAACCAACAACCATGTTTCCACATGTGAACCTCCTCACCCATAAAATAAATTTTCATTACCATCCACCTCAACCTAACGATCACATCACCTTGAATCTAATGGTCGTCACCATCCCATATCACTCGGTCCATTCACTCAGCCCAAAAAACCTCATTGCCTCAAACCTAATGACCACATCACTTCATATATTTTGATTCATGCCCAAAATATTCCCACAGAAAAAATTCAGCTATATCATAATATAATTAAATAAATTAAAACAACTGAAATAACCAACTCAATAAACTTGGAGCCTCATACCCATATCAGTACAATTAAAGAGACAAGAGTACACCCATCAACATCTTACAACATTAATTATCATTTTAAAACAAGTATTAATTTATTAAGGGTTTCACCCAGACATCCCATTCATGCATATTTAGGTATTCATCCCATAACACGCATATATTTAAGGATAAATCTAGGAACAACCAACCTTATGCTTTCATGAGCTCACTCATTGAATACTAGCCTCTAATTCATGATGAAATGAGAGAAATCAAAGAATTTGACCGACCTTGAAAATAGGGTATAGGAGATCGGATGGAAATAAAATTCTAAACAGATATATCAAAGAAAAATAGAGCCAAGATGATTCGTAGCCTTACCACTAGCTTTCCAACGCACCTGGCGATGCTCTAATCTGAGCTCAAATGAAGAATATTATCCAAATACTAGAGGAGGATAAATGGGAATGGCTGTTAGAGGAGGCATACGAATTTGAGAAAAAATTAGGAAAAAGAAATAAATAAAATAGGGTAGTTTGGTAAGTTCACCCATTTTAATGAACCACATGGTTAGGATGAACATTTTTGGCTAATCATGCACTAACAGTGTGGTACCACTATCCAAAGTCACCTCAAACTCACCATGGTTAGGCACATAATTTTTTCAATTGTGCAAAACCAATGCACACCCTCTGTAATTTATTATAGGTTCCTCTCAAATTTTTCTAGATACCTCACACAGTTTGTTCTAAAAATTCTCTAATTCAAATAGTCCACATGGTTTGGGACACACGGTTCGCATTAACCATGCACCAATTGTGTGCCCAATATTGTTTCTCCCAGACTTCAGTTCTCAGATCCCGATGCTCTAGAAACCAAGTCAGACCTTTGAGGAACTTATTTATCTGTAAACCCCATTTAAAAATAACATAATAACACATTTTAATTCTCAAAATTACACTCCAAATCCCAATTTTATGTTTGGTCCATCCACCAAACTTAAATTTTAAATTTTCCTAGGAATTTGTTTCTTCAAAACCCCTGGATGTTACAGAGTCTACATGAAATTGGATATCTAGTTTCTGCATGACAAAGAGACTAAACATACTTGAAGATTTGGAATTTTGGGAGGAGGAGGAAACTACACATATTGACACATCTGATTGTTGAAGAAGAAGTGTGATGAGATGATTCCATTGAGGAATTATCTTTATTCATTTCAAAGAAGAAAATAGAAACATGATAATTCTAGTACGGAATTATTCGCATCCGAAGGAAGTGTTGTTGCTACTTCGATTGGAGGAATACAAATTAATCCTTCACAATAAGAGGATACTCTTATTCGGCTTGAAGAAGAAGAGAGTAACAAACTTGAAAGAATATTCATGCATCTACCTAGAGTTGAACATGCACATCAAACATGCTTAATATGATTATCATGGAGAAACCAACATATATTTAAATTTTTTAAGATCTTCTTAGACCAGTGTGTGAATGAGGAGAGAGGGAAATGTGCCTTAGGTGAGGAGTGAACGAACCCAAAATAAGTTGATACCTTCACTGATGTAGTGAGCAGACGAGTGGGAGGGGAAGTGTATCTAGGATCGATAGTGTGCCTTTCCTGAACAATTGTAATAACTATAGTGAGTAATATTACCTCTCTATTACATTGAAACATTGTCAAGGTATGCTCATTGGATTATCCCTTTGTGATCAAACAAGTAAAATCTATGCATCTTATGCATTCTTTATATTTATGTATTCATCTATTATTCATTGAGACCAGCATTGAGAGAGATAATGAAAATGGAATTAATCAATTGGTTGAACATATTTCCTACCAAAAACAAAACAATATCATAAATGAAGAACTGAAAAGAAAATAAAAGGTTTAAATTGAGTAATTCCTTGACTCACCCCCACTCTTAGGGTGTGTTGGGTTGAAACATAATCATTGGGAGGTCACAAATATTTACTAATATTTATTGATGATTCATCTAGAAAGGTGTAGGTGTTCTTTTTGTGGACGGAGGTGTAAGTGATAGAGTAGTTCAATATGTTCTCCACCATGGTGAAGCATGCTATGGTGTGGAATTTGAAGTGTCCAAACATCAGATATGATAATTTAATTCCACACCCCATACAACATGACAAGAGTTTCACAAATAATGAATATAACCATCATTTATAAGGTCATAAGTATGATGAGTTTAGTTAATTTCTAAAATCAATTTTGGGGAGAAGCAGTTTGAGTGACATGTTACGTCATCAACAAATCACTATCCTTTCCTTTGAATTCTAAAATTCTATGAAATAGATGATCTGATAAACATTTCTCTTACTCTCATTTATAAGTATTTGTATGTTTAACATCATATATTGCACTTAATGAAAACTAATTAAACATAGTAATAAAATAAAATAAATTATAAAATAAATTATATAAGTGATTTAAAAAATTTAATTATATCAATGAGTTATATAATAATAATCATATAAGTATGAATTTTTAATTGAGTATAATTTTAAATAACAAAGTATTATATTATTTAATTTTATATTATTAGATAATGAGAATAAGTTTAATTCAATATAATCATTAATTATTTATGTAGTTAATTTTGTAATTATATTAAACTCAAAATTTTAATGAATGAAAATATAAATATTATTTAACATATTCCAAGAAACAAAATTCTCTTTTTTTTACACTTTAAATAGAAAAACCCATCTTCATGTATTATAGGTTTTGGATAGCAGTCATAAGCACATACACACATCATATGTGACTAAGTGCCTACCATAATGCATAAATACCACTCCCTTATCATACTAGGCCAAGGGTCAAAATCTCATAATCCAATAACAATACACCCAAGTGTGACACTCGAGATTGAAATCAATCAACTGTAAAAGCGTAAAGCATAACATCAGTTTCCCACCATTGGAAACTTAGAATATCCCCCATACATGGGGCTACAGACACCCAAACATTATCACTTTACCTATTTCTAACTATATCCTAGTCTTCAGTTTGCCATAGCCCAAGTAATAAGACAAAATAAAAAAACACCTCTAATACCATTTATAGTTCTCCAACCCGTGAGCTACTTAACTGGTTCTCTGGAACGGAGGGCCATAAAGCATTTGGAATGCCTCCCCATACACCAAAAGCTATCGACTAGAAGTGAGGGTCTATTAGGTGATATTCGGAAGACTATACCCTCTATTTGTAATAATAATATAGTTCTATATTACTAGCACTACAGAAGTAGAGACAAAACTTAGTGGAAAAAATAAATAAACAACGATAATAACAATCCAAAAGAAATAACCTTACATATCATATAAAGTATACATGCCATATATTCATACAAAAATAGACATGAAAGATCACCCATGGTCGATCATATAAAAATGTACTCAAAATCCCTAGAAAGAAGTCCACCTAGATGCAAAGAACCACCGTGGACCATTTTCCATCCATCCCATGCATCTGTGCATCCATGATCACTATGGTCCATAGCATGATCTCGATACCTAACCAGATCTCAAAACCATAAAGTCTACATGTGTCCTGAGGAACATATGTTGGGTGAGTATAAACTTAGTAGGTCACCACCAATATGTGTTTGTCTTACATCCACATTTATATAAGTGAATGCACACATAAATAAATATAGCCTACAATCATGCATAAAAATACCTAACCCACTTACTCATTCACCTGCTTTAGAAAATGCTGGAGTGGAATGATGTATCCATGGTCAGTTGTACCGAAATAACCTCAGTATCTAATCTGCATACATTTCACCTAACACCCTGTGCCATAATAAACCACATACATCACATATCGAGTAATACCAACATCCCATTAACATGCCGGATAAGTGTATCACATGTCCCTAAAACTTCCATTTGAAAAATCGACTTCATCTCAATAGCCCGATGTGATAAAGTCAAACACAAGTCCCTCAAACTTCTGTTTGAACAACCACAATCATCTTAACAGCCCGACTTCCCAAGGCATGATGATGTCAATCCTTTAATAAATAATAATCCACAATTAGTTAAAAAAGCCAAGCCCTGAGGCATGATGAGGTCCATCCTCCCATCATCCTGTCCCATCGACCACCAATTCCATGAGGATCCTTATACCCCATCTAATGGTCTCACTCACCATCAACCGTGGATTTCTATGGTGAGAACCTCCTCCAAAAATAATGTCCAAAACCACCCCCTAAGATGATAAATATATAGAGGCCTCCACCCATAATGAGTGATCAACACCTACTCAACTAAGTCATCAACTATGTGCACACAACTCCAATGACACAATTGGACAAACATGGTGAGCGTTAATCACCAATATTTCCTAATCCACACCAACCAATAACCACGTTGACACATGTGAAACTCCTCACCCATCCACGACATGTTATTTACTATCTACCTGAACCTAACGATCACATCACCTTAAATATGATGGTTATCACTATCCCACATCTCTCCGTCCATGCCCTTATCCCGACGAACCTCATCGCCTCAAACCTAATGATCACATCACCCCATATATTTTGATCCATGCCCAAAATGTCCCCATATAACAAATTCAGATATATCATAATATAATTAAATAAATTAAAACAACCGACATAACCTACCCAATAAACTATGAGCCTCATACCCATCTCAACACAATTAAAGAGACAAGAGCTCACCCATCAACATGTTACAAAATTAATTATGATTTTAAAAGAAGAATTAATTTATTAAGGATTTCACTCGGACAACCCACTCATGCATATTTAGGTATGCATCCCATATCATGTGTATATTTAAGGGTAAATCTAAGAACCACCTACCTTATGCTTGCAGAAGCTCACTCATTGAATACCAACCTCTAATTCAAGACAAAACAATAGAAATCAAAGAATTCGATAGACCCTAAAAATATGGTAAATGAGATTAGATGGAAATATCATTCCAAATAGAGAGATCAAAGAAAAATAGAGGCAATAGGATTCATAGCCTTACCACCAGCTTTCCAACACACCTGATGATGCTCAAATATGAGCTCAAATGAGGACGATTATCCAAAGCCTAGAGGAGGATAAATGGGAATGCACAACTATTAGAGGAGGTACACAAATTGGAGAATAAACGAGGAAGAATAAATAAATATAAGGGGGTAGTTTGGTAAGTTTATCCCTTTTAATGAATCATGTTCTTAGGATGTATAATTTGTCTAATCATGCACCAACAATGTGGTGCCACTATCCAAAGCCACCTCCAACTCTCTATGGATAGGACCACCATTTTTTAAATTGTGCGTAGCCCATGTGCACCCTCTATAATTTATTTCAGGTGCCTCACATAGTTTTATAGATACCTATCACAGTTTGTTCTAATTGTTATCTAATTCAAATGGCCCATACATTTTGGTTTGTGCGATTCACACAAACCATGATCCAATCATGCGCCCAATGTTGTTTCTTCGAGACTTTGGTTTTCTAATCCGGATGCTCTAGAAACCAAGTTGGACCTTTGAGGAACTTATTGATCCTTAAACCCCGTTTAAAAATAACATAATAACACATTTTAATTATAAAAATTATGCTCCAAATCCCAATTTAAAGGTTGGTATATCTTCCAAACTTAAATTTGAAATTTACCTAAGAATTCAACCCATTCAAAACCCCATGACATTATAGAACCCAAATAGCATTGTATATCTACATTCTACATAGCGAAGAGACTGAACATACTTGAAGATTTGTATTTTTGGGAGGAGGAGGAAACTGCACATATTGAAACATATTATTATTGAAGAAGAAGTGTGATGAGATGATTCCATTGAGGAATTATATTTATTTAGTTCAAAGAAGAAAAGAGAAACATGAAAAATTCTATTACAGAATTATTATCATCTGAAGGAAGTGTTGTTGCTACTTCAATTGGAGGAAGAAAAAATAATCCCTCACAATAAGAGGATAATCTTATCCAACTTGTAGAAGAAGAGAGTAACAAACTTGGAAGAATAGCCGCGCATCTACCTGGATTTGAAGATGCACATCAAACATGCTTACTATGATTATAATGGAGAGACCAACATGTTTATAAATTATTGAAGATCTTATTAGAGCAGTGCGTGAAAGATAAGAGAGGGAAATGCACCTTAGGTAAAAAGTGACCAAACCCAAAATAAGTGGATACATTCACTGAAGTAGTAAGAAGAGGAGTAGGAGGGGGAGTGTCCCTAGGATCTATAATGCACCTTTCTGGAACAATTGTAATAATTTCATTGAGTAGTATTACCTATCTGGTACATTGACACTTTGTCAAGTTATTCTCCTTGGATTATCCCTTTGTGATCAAACATGTAAAATTTATATATCTTATGCATGATTTTTATTTATGCATTCATCCATTATTCATTGAGACAAGTGTTGAGAAAAATAATGAAAAAATAATTAATCAATTGGTTGGACATAGTTCCTGCCAACCCCGGAACAATATCATAAATGAAGAACATACAAGAAAAGAAAAGGTTTAAATTGAGTAATGCCTTGACTCACCCCCCACTCTTAGGGTGTGCTGGGTTGCTACATAATCATTGGGAGGTCACTAATATTTACTAATATTTATTAATGATGCATCTCAAAAGGTGTCGGTGTTATTTTTGTAGAAGGAGGAGTAAGTGCTAGAGTAATTCAATATGTTCCCCACCACGATGAAGCATGTCATGGGGTGCAAGTTGAAGTGTCCAAACATCTGATATGATAAGGTAATTCCACATCCCCTACAACATGTCAAGAGTTTTAAAAAGGATGAATATAACCATTATCGAGAAGGTCAGAAGTATGATGAGTTTTGTTAATTTCTCAAATCCATTTTGGGGAGAAGTAGTTCGAGTGACATGTTACGTCATCCACAAATCACTATCATTTCCTTTGAATTCCGAAATTCTATGCAAGAGATGATCTGATAAACATTTTTCTTACTCTCATTAATGAGTATTTGTTTGTTTAAAATCATATATTATATTTAATGCAAATTAATGAAACATAGTAATAAAATAAACTAAATAATAAACTAAATTATATAAATGATTTAAAAAATTTAATTATATCAATGATTTGTATAATAATAATCATATAAGTATGCATTTTTAATTGAATATAATTTTAAATAACAAAGTATTATATTATTTATTTTTATATTATTAGAAAATGAAAATAAGTTCAACTCAATATAATCATTAATTATTTATGTAGTTAATTTTATAATTATATTAAACTCAAAATTTTAATGAATTAAAATATAAGTATTATTTAACTAATGTTTTAATAAGTTTTAACTTAATTAATCTAATTATGTATTCATATTTATTTTAATTTATTTGTTTTGAATATTTGTGTGTGATTTATAACCATATAATTAGTTCAAAATACATATATCTTAAATTAAGATTATACTGTTGTTAAATTAATAAAAATTAATGGTACTAATAAAAACAAACTAAAAATTAAAATGCATTATATTAATTCATTATACAAATAAAGTAGAATTTATTTCTTTAATTTGATATTATTGTAGACATTCCCTCATTTCCATCTAGGAGCATTTGTTTTATCATTTTTATGTAAACAATATTAATTTAAATTTAATAGTATAAATAAATGTATTAATAAAAAATGCATGAGTTGATATATTTCAATAGTATTATTTTTGTATATAAACAATGGATCTGAAAATTAGACTCTAGAGATTTAATCCCAATGAAGGATGTGAACTGACATCTGAGATCCTTGGGTTTTCCCTCGGCTTTCCTCTCTCCCTCCCTCTAGAAGTTTTTGATATGAGGTTTGGTTTGGATTTTCCCCGCCTTGAAAGATCTTTCGCTGCGATATGTGCGGACCTGAGAAGTAGAAGATGAAGAAGAAGACTGTAAAGATTCCAATTGAAGGAACCTCATACTGTATCGATATCCTCCTAGCCATCTTCCTCCCTCCCGCTGGCGTCTACCTGAAGTTTGGTTGCGGGGTATTATCATTGAACTGATTTCTTCTTTCTGCCGCTTCTATAGTTTATTTTCTTGATTTCATTACCGGTTTTGTTCTCTGTTGGGGTTGGATGGGTGGATGGTTGGACAATTTCACTGAACTGTTAGTAATTATGAAATTGCTTTTCCCAGTGCTATGGTTTCTTTCAGTTTGAAAACCTGGAGAAATTAACGATTTGTAATATTGGATCGTAACTCGATGTCCGTGATCTGTGGGTTTAAAATTTTAAAATATCCTTCATTGACTTAGTTAGTTTATATTTTTGTTTGATTACCGTAACTGATGCAGGCAAAGATTTGGATCTATCCGCTGCTCATGATTCTAGGGTACCTTCCGGGAATTGTATATGTTGTTTATGTAATCACCAAGTGAAGGTGTCAATGATAAAGAGACTCTGTATGTTTCTTTCAACTCTTTCTCCTTGTAACTAAAAAATAATCCTTTCTAGGGAGTCACGCATGGAAAATTGTGTCGGGTATCTATAGCTCGTGGTGTTTATTTGATGTCCTGTTGTGTTTAGGTGGAACATTAAAGGAATGATGTTTGGGCCTCTACAGACACTATTGGACATCATGCTGGAGATTTCGGGATAGGGTAGTAAAGTGGATGATTTTATTTGCATGCAATGTTTTTATGGCTCATCTGACTATACAATAGATTGAAATATATGTAAATATAACTTAATACATACACCAACTTCTATTCCATTATACATGAGATCATAATGTCTGTATTGGATCTTTCTTTTACCATAATCACATTCTTTTCATCCAGTAAATTAAGATTTTAAGCCCATCCCATCAAATTGGTTTCACAAACCCCATAGATGGGGTCTGTCACATGATTTTCAATAATTAGTAGCTGACATGGATTTTCTTCAGAAAGGACGATGTTTTGGATGTTTTCTTGACCACATTGTCAAGGGCATCAAATTAGTTGTTTAGTTTTAAGTAGAATTTTTGCAGTATAGAAGCAACCCTAAGTCATCTTTTGACGAAGCCTTAGATCATTAATTCCAAAATGTGGTCTTATTATTCACATAAAAAAGGGAAATGAGGTTTTATAATACTTGGGTTTGATGACCAAATATGACAATAGAAAATGAAAGTTATAAAACAAAGTAGAAGTAAACAAGATTAATTAAACATGATCAACCCGGGGTACTCTCATGATGCTCATCCTTCATCGCTTCATGAGATAGAGTTATAATTTTTAATACCTGGTTTGTAACACCTAGAACCATAATTTTACAGATTTTATACTAGGATACCTTATAGGGTTTAGTCGAAAACACACAATGATTCACGAGACACAACTGATGATTGGGTGATTTTTGTTCGAATTCATAACCGAAACTCACCAAGGAAACACACAAAGAACTCAATGAGTTTTCCAGATTTGTATGTTATTTCTTTGTGATACCATGAAATAAATGTACATGGCCTTGATAGTGCTTATGTGAGTTAAATTGACCAATTTGAACCACCCAAACACAACAATTTAATGATGGAAGAAAAAGGGAGGAACGTTGTGTAAAACATCACATGAAAGGGTACCCCAAACATGATCATTTGGGTTTGAGTATAAAAAAACAGTTTGTAACTCAATTAAATATAAATATAGGATGAATAAAAACAACATACAAATTGGGAATTAAAAATACCATTCAAATATTACAACATTAAGCTCGGGATTTACAACATGTTCCTCATTGGGAGATCACAAAGGGTTTAGAAACCCATGGGAGGGGAGGAAGAAGAATACGTTGAAGTATAACTTCCCATAGCCTCCAGAACCTCAAATATTGTTGGGAGGACTTCTTTGGGACTCCAAAATTTCATCACTTTTTCTCTGGTTCGAACTCCCAAATGGGGTGCCTAAGGTGCCAATTTATAGGCAAAGTGAGAAGTGGTTTTGGGCACCCTGATTTCAGTAATCCGATTGTTCCATGCTTTTGACTGGTCATAAATTCTTAAATCACATTGAAAAAAAACTAAAGAGTTGTTGGAAGACACATTTTATACCTCCATGTCAAATTTTGCATTCATATATGAAATATAGTAAGAGATATTGCTAAAATACAGAGAAAAAGTTTTGACCCCGTGGAGATCCACTTTATTAAACATATCAGTTTTTATGGGCCTCTTAATGAAATAATTGGGCTTTGGTTCCTTTCTATGAAATGAAGATAATTACATTTAGGACCAGAATACAAATTTTCATCCCATTTGAATTCACGGTTTAGTAGCAGCATGCGTTTTAGTCCACTAATGTGCTTGGATCATGTGCATATTGACCCATTTTTCTTGGACTTAATCATATGTCCTCCAAATCACCTCCACCTACAATATAATTATCAAAACAAGTAACATTTCCCTTTTTAACAGTGTTAAACACAAAATAATTGGATCAAAAATGGAGTGAAATTTGTTATTATACTTGTAATTTTCAATTCATAACCAGTTCAATACATTAGTATAAGGGTGAAATAAAACACTGAATCGTGGTACGATCACACCCCACATCTAAAAATTTGCACTCCTGGGAAAAGTATAATATCCTAATCACATACCATTCCTAAATCAAGGGTGTTAATACATCCAAGATTCTTTTGAAATGAAATTCATCATGTCTCTTTTATGGAATCAATTTTCCTATCATTTTTCTTTTCTCACATTCAAATTTGTTGAACTTCATTTGTTCACTCATGCAACATGCTGCCGCCTACCTCACCTAAAATTTTTCTCTCTTCACTCAAGGAACATATGAAAGTGGATTTATGCTCTTTTCGCAGAGTTCATGTGATCTTACCATATTCTTTCCAAGATTATCATTTATCTACCAGCGAAAACTAGTGTTATACTAAAGAGGACTTCCAACAAGTTGTTCTTAGGTTCAAGGGTTGGAAGGATTTAATGTTTAAAAATATGTGGCAGAAGAGGAGTGTTTAATATTTTATGTACAAAACATGTCAAAATTATGGATGTGTTCACAATGAATGTACACACTCAACCCCTCACAAAGTGTATCACCTCCAACTCACTCTCCCCATTGTCCATTTTTGTGGGTCACAACCAATAAGTGAATAATAATGAGTAAACATCCCCTTTTCTCCATTTTTTTCTTTTTTTCTATTTTTTTTTCAATATACATAACTATTTTTTGTATAGTTTTTTTGAAATAAAGAGGGAAACATGTGTAAAACAATGAGTAATATGGCTTGTGATCCCATTGACCAAGGAAAATATAGGCACCCTTTATATCAACCCATAACAATGATTATCTCCCCATAATTCCCATGGAAACACCCTCTCACCCATACTTGATGAAAATAAACAAGAATATATACAAGATATGGGTAGGTAGGGATAAATTATCTAGTAATGTGGCTACCTAACATGTATTTCATTGTCTCTAAGGCTTAATAATGATAAAATGTAAAGGTGGGAAAAAATAGAGGATAATTGTACAAAGGGATTTTCAATGAACGACTGCCTCTATCATGGATGTAGCATACTTGAATCTTATGGATTCAAATAGAATCAAGGAAAGTTCTAGTTTATCCACAATACCCAAGACTCTCAAGAAAGTGATTAAAAGGGATAACATGCAATAAAGGTCTTAGAATGTCTCTCGGGTAAGGGATTAAAATATTGGTCAGTGCTAATGAGGCAAGGGATTAAAAAATCCATTAAACACATAAGAATGATCTAAAAATAAAAATTATAGAAAAATATCCCATATCAACATTAAATTGAATTTTTTTTTCAAAAAATAATGCAATTTTCCACAAAATTGACTCAAGCCTGAAAAATGATTTTGGATATTCTTTTTATGAAATTTTTTTGTCTAAAAACACAAAATATGGAAAAAGAAATCAAAAATGAAAACACATTTTTTTGTTTTAATCCTAACTATGACATGTCACCCTCCCCCACACCGAAAAGTTACATTGTCCACAATGAAAGTATTTTAAATAAATAGACAAGTAAATAATTGTAGGAAGCAGATACAACCTGCTAAGTTGTGTCATATGTGGCATCTATCAGTTGGATTTCCTCCAAATGATGCTTTGAAAAATCCTCATAGAAGTGTTTGAGCCTCTGCCCATTGACAGTAATCCTCTGTCAACTCTTCTCATGCAAAACATGTATTGAAAAAAAGGGTAAACATCAGTAATGGTATAAGGACTGAGCCATCAGGAACGAAGATTACCTGGGTGGAGCTTTAGCCTAGAATTGTATATGAGTACTTTCTCAACAATATGGAACTTCTGCAGATAAATCATGCTATCGTGGATAGCCTTTGTCTCTTCTTTATATATTAGGGAGTTCTCATATGCATCACGTCGAATTTCTTCAAACTATTGAATCTACAACTTTATATGCTCACCTACATCTGAAAGATTCATATTACATTGTTTAACAGCCCAATATGCATGGTGTTCTACCTCCACCGGGAGGTGACAAGCATTTCCAAAAACAATCCTGTATGGTTAAATTCTTATTGGGGTTTTAAAAGCTGTATGGTATGCCCAAAGTGCATCACCCAAGCGCAAACTCCAATCTTTACTATTGGGTTGTACCATTTTTTCCAATATTATTTTAACTTCTTGATTTTATATTTATGATTATCTGTTAGTTTGGGGGTGATATGCAGTAGAGACTTTATGATCAACCCCAAACTTATGAATCAAATTGTTCATGTTGCGATTGTAAATATGGGAACCCTGACCACTAAGGATGAATCTCGGCAAACCAAACCAACTAAAAATTTGGGACCTCACAAAATGAACAACAACTCGAGAGTCATCATTCCTAGTGTCCTTTTCTTCCACCCATTTAGACACGTTGTCCACAGCTAACAAGATGTACATGAAGCCAAATGAATTTGGAAAAGGCCCCATGAAGTCAATGCCCCATGCATCAAAGATTTCATAGAATAACATGGGTTGTTGGGGAATTTCATTCTTCTTGGAGATATTCCCTGTGAATTGACAACTACTACATGACTTGAAAAATCTATGATCATTCCTATACAATGTTGGACAATAAAGTCCTTATTCAAGGACCTTTTGATCCGTACGTTGAGAGCCAAAGTTGCACCCACATGCCAAAGTGTGGAAGAAGGTCAAAACAGAGGTGAACTCATGGTCAGGGACACACCGAAGAACTACTTGGTCACCATAAATTCTCCACAAATATGGGTCATCCCAAATATACAACCGAGAATCATGCTTAAGTCTCTGGGATTGTGAAATGTTGAAATCAGTGGGGACCCTAGATGTTACTAGAAAATTCACAATGTCTGCATACCATGGGGTAAGGTCCACAATATCACAAAGGTTCTCATGAGGGAAGAATTCTCCAATGGGGTGGGGTGAGTCAACATGATGGTCCAATGGTGGGGAAATCCTACTAATGTGGCCAAGTACTAAATTTTCCACTCCCATCTTATCTCTAATATCAAGGTCAAAATCTTGGAGGAGGATCATCCACCGTATTTGGTAGGGCTTAGCTTTAGGTTTCTTTAAGAGGAATCTAAGGGAAATATGGTCAGAAAACACAATCACTTTTTACTCAAGAAGATATGAACGGAATTTTTCCATGGTAAACACAATATAAAGGAGTTCTCTTTCAATGGTTTTGTAGTTTACCTGGGTAGGGTCAAGGGTACATGAGGCATGCACAATGACATGAGGAGCCTTCTCAACCCTTTGTGATAAAACTGCCCCAAATAGAAAGTTAGAGGCATCACGCATAAGCTCGAAGGGGAGATCCCATGATGGTGGTTAGACAATGGGAGGTGATGTGAGACTCCTTTTTAGTTAATTTAACACATCCTCACAATTTTTATCAAACATAAACTGATTATCCTTTTATAATAATCAGGACAAGGGAAGTGCGATCTTACTGAAGTCTTTAATGAATCGGCAGTAAAAACTAGCATGACTCAATAAATATCACACCTCATGAACAAATTTTGGATATATAAGGGTAGAAATTAATTCAATTTTTGATTTATCTACTTGAATTACCTCTTTTTAAATAACATTTCCAAGAACTATCCCTCATTCAACCATGAAATGACATTTCTCGTAATTTAATACAAGATATTTTTCTATGCAATGACGGAGGATAAAACCTAGGTGAGACAAACAGTTATCAAAGGAAGTTACATAAATTGTGAAATAATCCATTAAAACTTCCATGCAATTCTCTAGGTACTCAAAAAAAAATACTCAACATACAATGCTGAAAAGTACCAAGAGCATTACAAAGACCAAAAGGCATCCTTTTGTATGAAAATGTTCCAAATGGACAGATAAATGTTGTATTTTATTGATCTTCAGTGGCTATATGGAATTGAAAATAATCCTAATAGCCATCAAGGAAATAATAATGGGACTTATCATCCAATAGTTCTAACATTTGGTCAACGAAATGTAGAAGAAAGTGGTCCTTTTCATGTGGCTTGATTTAGTCGATAATAGTCAATATAGACTCGCCAACTGTTTTGCACACGTGTTGGAGCCAATTCATTACTTTCATTTTACACAACTATTATTCCTATTTTTTTAGGCATAATTTTCACTGGGCTAACCTATTTAATATCAGATATATGATAAATTATTCCCACAACAAGTAATTTACTGACTTCCAATTTTACCACTTTAAAGAGAGTGAGATTCAACCAGCATTAAGATTGTCTTACGGGCATAGCCTCGTCATCAAAAAGTATATGGTGCATACAAATAGACAGGATAATACCGGGAATATCAGCTAATGTCCATCCTATTTCCTTTTTACACTCTCTCAAAAGATGAATTAGTTTTGATTCTTGCTGTTGAGAGAGGTTATTGAAAATAATGATGGGAAATTCGTCAATACCCTCAAGATAGGCATATTTTAAATTAGAAGGAAGTGGTTTAAGTTCCAACACTGGGGGTTTTTGGACTGAGGGAGGAGATTTCGAGGGAGTGAGGTCTATTAAACTGTCTATCTTCTCATGTTTATTCTCTAAAGATAGAGAATCTATTGAAATGAGATTTTCAGAATCATCAACGGCCATGGGTACCTCATAATGAACACACTCATCAATTAAAGCATAAAATTTATACTTTTTAGAACCCACACAACACTCAAAACACGAATCAAAACTCAAATCATCCAAGGGTGAAGAAGACAAAAATGAATCAGAGTATGGGTTGAGGAGAGAATTCTGTGTGTGTGCATCATTTGAGAGAACTTCCATCGAATAGATAGGAAGAGTAGAGTGATCATCAACGAGGTGTTTCATAGCCTCAGGGATATTAAAACTTACCTTTTCTCCACCGAGATCCATGGACAGTGTACCATTGTGAACATTGATGATTGTCCTTGCTGTTTTGAGGAATGACCTCCCAAGTATGAGAGGGGCATGTCTTTGGGTTCTAGTATCTTCTATCTCAATAATGTAGAAATTAGCAGGGAAGATGAGATTATTTACTCTGACAAGGAAATCCTCAATCACTCATGTTGGATGCATTGTATTCTGATTGACAAGTTGCTCGACAATGCCTGTTGGTTGAAGCTCTCCAACCTGTAGAGAATTATACATGGAGTGAGGAATTACATTAATGCAAGCACCTAAATATAACATAGAATATGAAAATAATGTCTCCCCTATGGTACACAGTATTGTGAATGTGCCCAGATCCTTGAATTTTGTTGGAATTGTTGGTTGAATCAAAGTTGAGACATTCCTTCCCAAGCCGACTCTCTCATTCCCTTTAAGCCTCCTTCTATGGGTGTAAAGATCTTTGAGAAATTTGGAATTACAGGGAATTTTCTTGACTGTATCCAGTAAAGGAATATTAACATGATCTTTTTTAAATGTATCCATTATTTCAGTATCAATCTCATTATTAGAATTTTTCTTAGATTTAGAGAGTATTTGGGAAAAAGGAAGAGGAATGGATTGTTCATTTGAATCATAAATGATAATTTGATTACCTTTTTTATTTTTTTCTTAATTGGAATCTTTTATGGGTGGGGAAAGGGTGTTTTCAAGAGGGGGACATACCTATTGCGTATAATCAGTAGAAGGAGAGACTTCTTTACCACTATGAAGTGAAGCTGCACATACATTACCTTTTTTCCCTCAGAATGGCAATGGGATGGGATGATAGTTTTCCAGAACCTTTCATCTAAGCTCACCGATGGTGTTCACCAATTGTCCCACTTGAGTTCATATGTATTGAATTGATGATTGTGTGGTCTGTTGGAACTGGTGGTTCTGGGTTTCCATTTTTTTCAACATGTCCTCGCGGCTTGATTCATATTTTGGAGAAGGATGATGATTTTTTTGTGAATTTTAAGGATAAGAAGGTTGCATACCTTGGCCTTATTGATACCAATTCTGCATGAGGTAGATTGAGTTTCCTCCTTGTCTGTATTGGGGTTGTGCTTGCCAATCAAGGTTGGGATTTTTCCGGAATTGTTCTTGCTTGAAGGAAGGTTCTTGTTGGAATGGACGCCCTGGGAACACGGCTATAAAAGACTTAGGTGAATCTTGAAGTTGTGGGAACTGGTCAAAAAAATGAGTATTTTCAGAACAGATACTACAATGTAATGGAACTAGAGAAGATTGTGAGTTTCCTTATGCTTGAGCTAATTGCCTTAGAAGGGTATGCGTCTCATCAATATTGTTATCTACCTTTTATTCTAGAGATGAATGACTTAACTCATGAACTCCTTGGGTTTGTGAAATAGCTCGTGTACCAAATTAATTTTCATTTTGATCCATGTTGGCTATTAAGTCCCGAGCAGCGGAATGAGTTTTATCAACTAGGGAACCACCTGCTGCAACATCAATAATTCCACGATCTATGTGGATAAGTCCATCATAGAAGTATTGGATTAATAGTTGTTCACTAATATGGTGGTGGTGGGGGGGGGGGACCTGAGCAAAGTCTATTGAATCTCTCCCCGTATTCATGAAGGGTCTCTCCTTGTGATTGCCTAATTTCATAGATTTCTTTTCCAATTGATGCAGTTCAGGAGGAATGGAATAACTTCTCTAAAAAGAGTCTTTTAAGGTCATTCCAACCCCCAATCATGGTAAAAAAAATAGTATATCCAATATTTTTCTACACCATCAAGTTATAAAGGGAAGTCCCTAAACATAATTATGTCCTCAGATACATTTTGGGGTTTCATGGTGGGGCACACTATGTGAAACTCCTTAAGTTGTTTATGAGGGTCCTCACTAGGAATAACATGAGATTTAAGAAGAAGGTGGATGATGCCCGATCTTAGCTTAAATTTGGATGCTTCCTTGGGATATTGGATGTACGCAGGTTGGTACTCCACATCCGGGGTGGTTAGTTCTTTTAAGGTTTTATTATTTGCATCCATGTTTTCTTAGGTTTGATTAGGTTCAATTTTTTATTGGTTTATGGAAACTTGAGGTTCCAAAATGGGTTCCCCAGTATTACTTGATCAACCTTCTCTAGATCCATTTATTTTTTAATGGAATGATTTTTCAATTTCAGGGTCAAATTGAGGAAGTGTTTCTTTACCATATCTTGTCCTGCAACAATGATGTCAAGTTTCATTGATTGATTTCTTGTTGTTTTTTTTATTTTTTTAATATTTTTTTATAGAATATAAATGAAAAAAATACTTAATAAATTAAAGGATAAAATAAAATATAATTTTATACTAAAAAATTGTAGAGAGAGATGGAAAAGAAGAAAAAATAGAGAGAGAGAAGATGAACACACAAAAACAACCAAAAATAGAAACAAAAAACAAAACAAAAACAATCGAATGGGGGTGAGGTATTATAAGGGGTACTAATTAAGAAGTAAAATAAATAAATAAAAGAAAATAAAGAAAAAAATGATCTCGTATCCCTGAAAATGGCGCCAAAATTTTATCGCATTTTCGAGCTCGTCAAATTGGTTGTTTAGTTTTAACTATAATTTATGCAGTATAGCATCAACCCTATGTCGCCTCCTGACAGAGATTTAGATCATTAATTCCAAAATTTGGTTCTGATTATGAAAGTAAAAAAGGATAAATGGGGTTTTATAATACTTGGGTTTGATGATTAAAGATGACAATAGAAAATGAAAGTGATAAAATAAAGTAGAAGTAAACAAGATTAATTAAACTTGATCAACCCAGGGTACTCTCATGATGCTCATCCTTAATCGATTCATGAGATAGAGTTATGATCTTTTAATCCCTATTTTTTAACACCTAGAACCAGAATTTTACTGAGTTTATACTAGGATACCTCCCAGGGTTCAGTCAAAAACATACAATGATTCACCGGACACGACCGATGATTTGGTGATTTGTGTTCGAATTCATAACCAAAACTCACCAAGGATACACACGAAGAACTCGATGTTCTATCTAGGTTTGTATGTTATTTATTTGTGATACCATGAAATAAATTTACATGGTCTTGATAGTTCTTATATGAGTTCAATTGACCAATATGAAGCACGGAAATACTGCAATTGAATGATGGAAGAAAAAGGGATAAACGATGTGTAAAAAATCACATCTAAGGGTACACCCAAACATGATAATTTGAGTTTGAGTATAACATACCAGTATATAACACAATTAAATAAAAATAGATGATGAATAAAAACAACATAGAAACCTGGAATTAAAAATACCATTCAAATATTAAAACATTAAGCTTGATATTTACAACAAGTTCCTCCCCGGGTGATCACAAGGGGTTTAGAAACCCATGGGTGGGGAGGAAGAAGAAGAAGTTGAAGTAGAACTTTCCATATCCTCTATAACATCAAATATTTTTGGTATGAATCCTTTGAGACTCCAAAATGGAACCACCTTACCTGTGGTTTGAACTCCAAAATGGGGTGCCCAAGGTGCCAATTTATAGGCAAAGTGGGAAGTGGTTTTGGGAACCCTGATTTCACTAATCCGCTTGGTACATGGTTTTGGATGGTCAGAAAGTCTTAAATCACATTGGAAAAAACTAAAACGCTGCCGATAGAAACTTGGTATACCTACATTTCAAATTTTGTTGCCAAATATAGAATATAATAAAAGATATTTCCAAAATATAGAGGCAATGTTTTGAGCCCATACAGATACACTTTTTTGAACAGATCAGTTTGTATGGGCCTCTTAATGAATGAATTGGGCTTCAGTTCCTTCATATAAAATAGATATAATTAAATTTCGGACTAGACCAAATCTTTTTATCCCATTTGAATTCATTTTTAGTAGTAGAATTCATTTTAGTCCACTGGTGTGCTTGGATCATGTGTAGATTGGTCCATTTTTCTTGGACTTCATCATAGGTCCTCCAAATCACCTCCACCTACAATATAATTATCAAAAAAAGTAACATTGATTTTTTTTAACAGTGTTAAACAAAAAATAATTTAATCAAACATGGAGTAAAATTTGTTATTATACTTGTAATTTTCAATTAAAAACCAGTTTAATACACTGGTATAAGGGTGAAATAAAACAGTGAGTCATGGTACAATCATTTCTTCTCTTGTCTAGAAAAGGAAATATGAAATATACAGTTGAATTATATTGGTTTTTAATTCAATTATTAAGTGTTATAACCTTGTATGTCCCTCTCATTACCGTTAAATCATCATTCTATTTAAGCTCTCCTGTTATATTTCTAATCAAGTTGACAATTCTCTTTGAATGTTTTGGGTTGATTTGAGGGATGCAATGATAACTGCCTTCTCTAATATAGCCTAGCCCGATGATTGGGTTGGGGATCTCCAATCATTCTTATGTCAATTTAATTCTCATGATTTAAAGTAATGTAGATAATCTGAGTGACATGTTTTGGACTTCTCCAATGTTACTCATGTTTTAATGATCACAAATCCTTTAATTTATTTGAAACCTATTAATTCTGTGTAATCTGTCTCAAATCATGTGTACAGATGATTATTATCTTTATGCTGTAAATAAACCTATCCAAGATCTTAATTTCTATACATTAAGTGTAATTATTGTACACTATGTTTAATTTACATCATAATAATTTCTTTGATGAATGACTAAGTCTAAACTATTTTATGAATATCACTTTTTATGTCTATATACAGATATTTGACTAAGTCTGAGAAATTGTGAGTCTGCCACTGATTGTTTTTTTTTGGAAAAGGACCCAGACACCATAACCATCTAGACACCGTGACCGTCCAGACACCGTGACCATCCAGACACCGTTTTAAGGAGACACTATTTCATGGAGACACTTTTTATAGACATACTGTGACACCATTTATTAATCTGTTTTGTCATTTTCAATTTAATTTCTAACGGTCATATTTGAAGCTTTTAAATGTACTGACATAATTAATGTTTATTTGTAGACACATCATCTGACAGTAGGAGGTACAAGGTGAAGAATACATGCATCCTTTCAGCTCCAAAACATTCACTCCAAGAATAAAAGAGAAGTGTGGCCCAGAAACAAATAAGAAGCGTAATAATGACATACACACAAGCTTTCCTGAAAACAAAAACTAACACATACAACTAAACATTCCTGAAGAAAAAATGAATAATTCTTGAATCAACAAGCTGGACACCATTGATTAGAATTGTCGATCACATCTTCTCAATGACAATACCACGAAGAACACGATCCAGATATAGCCAACTTATGATACTCCGTTTTCCACGAGAGGACTCTATTTCTACATCTACTTCATCCCAGAAGTCCAGAGCTGCATAAGCTAACACTTAGAGCTCTTCTAACCTTATCTCATAATTTCTTCTCTACTGTGTATTATTTTTCTTATCTTTTGTCTTGAGACTGAACCACTTGTTTTATATCCGTTGTGCTATTTATCTTAGTTGTCTCTTTTTTTTCTATTTAACTCAGAATTCACTAAATTTAATTTGATAGTTAATCTTGGAAATAAGTTATAATTGTTTTTTCTTTATCATAATAGCTTCAAAAGTAATATTAATAACTGATATTAATATTACTGAGAATTAATCAATCTTTTAATAATTTATTCAAACAGTCAAAATTTCATAACCATATAACCTTGATTGACTAGCCTATATTTAACTTTATCGGGGAACTCCTTTTAAAAATAATTTTAAATAGAAATTTGAATATATACTCAATTCACCCCCCTCTTGAGTACTCTACTCCAATCAACATTTGGTATCAGAGGAGTGTTTGTTAATCCTATTAAGACTCTGTTTTTTCCCCTATTAAACTATGATTGTAGTTGTACTTTAAAGATCTATAAATTTATATTAATTATTAATTTGTTACTCTTTTAAAGTGTTTTTGTATTATGGATAATATATTGGAAGGTGATACAACAAACAGAACACCATTCTTTAATGGAACCAATTATGCTCAACAGAAAATTAAAATGAAAATGCATTTAGAAAGCATGATCTTCAAAATATGGTCTTCAATTATAGATGAATATATGAATACTACTACTAATATAATAACTTGGGATGAACCTACCAAAACTGCCTATAATAACAATTACAAATCTATGAATTATTTATACTTCTCTTTAGGAGATGATAAATTTAATAGAATCTCTGCATGTAAAACTGCCCATGAAATTTGGGATACTTTGTCTGTTTCACATGAAGGAACTTCCAGTGCGAAAGAAATGAGACTTAATACTTACACTATTAAATATGATAACTTTAAAATGAAACCCGACGAGCCTATTTTTGACATGTATCTTAGGTTCAATGAAATTGTCAAAACCATGATTTCTCTTGGAAGGGAATCCACTACTAAAGAACAGATTATGAGGATTCTCATATGCCTACCTGATAGATGGAGAGGAACCTCTGTCTCTATAAGAGAGTCATGCGACATCGGAAATTTACCTATAAAATAACTCATTGTAAAACTACTGATGTATGAAGAGGAGCTGAAAGTCAACAAGGAAGAGGAGGATTAACCTAAAATAAAACCAGTTGCATTCAATACCACCACCTCTAACCACAAAGAGAATGGGAAATATGATGTTTCTATAAAAAGTTCCAGTAGTGAACAATCATCACCAGATAGTGATGATGAGATGGCTCAATTAGCTAGAAGATTTAAGAAAATTTTCAAGAAGAAGAAATTTTTCAGAAAGCCTAACTTCAAGGGAAGATATGATCAAAAATGAAGTTGGAAGAAATATTGGAAAAGAAGTGACAAGTCTGATGAGATTACCTTCTATGAATGTAAATGAAAAGGACATATCAAGGATGACTTTCACAATCTCAAGTAAAAAAAGAAATATGAGGACAAATATAGAAAGTATAAAAAGGCAATGAAAGCTACATGGAGTGATTCTGAGGACAGTTCAAGTGACTCAGAATCTTCACATGATGAACAGGCTAACAAAACCAATATGTGTTTTATAGAAAATACATCTGAGGTAACACTAGAATCTCCTATACACAATTCATATTATTCTAGAGATGGGAGTGACTCTAAAAATATGACTAATAAAGAAATGTTTGAGAATTGTAAAATGCTTGAAGAGACATGTAATGAACTAAAAGATAAATACAAGTCTTTAAAGAAACAACATGCTCTTACCTCAACTATTAAAACTAAATTCACTGTAGAAAGAGATAAAAATACTCAATTAATCAAAGATAACAATAAACTAAAATTATCTAATGAGAAATTAAAAAAGGATCTTGAAAGGTTTACTAATGGTAAATATACATTGATACAAATTCTAGGTAAATATATTTCTCCTAAATATACTACTGAAATTGGGTATCAACCTGGTAAAAGAAATTTTGGAAGAACTAATTTTGTGTTTAAATCTAGGACATACAAATTTACTCACTTCTGGAAAACATTCACCTAGATCAAGTTATGACACACTCTCTACTGTTTCAAGATTTTCTAGACCAAATAGAGTTTATTTTTCAAATACTTTACATTATGCTTATAGGAAACCTATGAGGAAGATATGGGTTCTTAAGGCACTAGTCACTAATATTACTGGACCCAAACAAGTTTGGGTACCAAAATCTATTTTTATCTGACTATTGTGTTGGAAATCTTCTTAAAGAGTTCCTGTAGAATCATATGGTACTTGGAAAGTGGGTGTTCAAGACACATGATAGGAGACTACTCATGCTTCAAGAACTTAATAAAAATTTATGGAGGACATGTCACCTTTGGTGACAATTACAAAGGAAATATTATTGGCCTTGCCAAATCGGTAACTCTAACTCAGTTTTGATTTCTAAAGTACTATTTATTGATGGATTGAAATATAATCTACTTAGTATCTCATAGTTATGTGATGATGGATTTCAAGTTAAATTTAAAAATGATGCCTCCAATGTTTTTAATTCTAAAAATGAATTAGCATTTTCTACATTAAGAAATGAAAAAGTATATTATATTAACTTGAATTATTTATATTGTAAAAATGATTTATGTTTAAGTGTGTTTCACAATGAGTATTGGTTTTGGCATAGAAGACTAAGACACTACAACACTCACTCCCTTAGAAAGTTAACTAAAACAATATTAGTCAAAGACCTACCCAAACTTGAGTTTCTAAATGATAAAGTGTGCAATCCTTGTCAAAAAGGAAAGCAACACAAAATTTCCTTCAAACCAAAAAAAGAATTGTTAACTTCTCATCCTCTCAAATTGGTTCACATGGATTTTTTTGGACTATCTAGAGTTTCTAGTTTAAATGGGAAGCACTATGTTTATGTTCTTGTAGATGACTTTTCTAGATATACTTGGACTTTCTTTTTGGCTTACAAAAGTAAAGAATTCTCTCATTTTACCAAAAATGACAAAACTGTAGAAAATATTAGTGGACATAAAATTAATTCCTAAAGAAGTGATCATGGCCGTGAGTTTGAAAATCAAGATTTTGATTCCTTTTTCTCACAAAATGGCTATAGTCACAATTTCTCTACCCCTAGAACACCTCAACAGAATGGAGTTGTAGAAAGAAGAAATAGAACCGTCCAAGAGATTGCTAGAACCATACTCAGTGAATATGACTTACCTATTTACTTTTGGGTTGAAGCTATAAATATAAGATGCTACATAATCAATAGTGTATTGATTATACCTATCCTTAAAAGAACTCCATGTGAGTTTTGGAACAATAGAAAACCCAAAGTTAGCTACTTCAAAGTATTTAGTTTCAAAGTCTATATCCTTAATACTAAGGACAATATTGACCAATTTGCATCAAAGAGTGATGAAGGAATATTTTTACGATATTCAATTTCTAGTAAAGCCTTTAGAGTGTTTCATAAAAGAACTAAATGTGTGAAAGAATCTATCCATGTCAAATTTGATGAAACAGATCCACATGAGCATAATACCACTCTAGAGAACACAGAGAATGATGTATCAAATCTAGACATTAATTCAAAATCCCCTAACCATCTTATAAAAGAATCTATGAAAACTTCCAGTTCTGAAAATTCTTTAGATTCTGGTCATAATGAAACGGATCCTGTTGAATAACCTGAAATCACCAGTCCTTCTTTTTCTAGAGCTGTTAGAACTCTTAAGAACCATCCTTTAGATGTTATTGTTGGATACTTAGACAAAGTAACAAAAACTAGAGCTTCTATTAGAAATAATGTTGAATATCAAGTCTTATTTTACCAAATTGAACCTAAAAACATTAATGATGCTATCAATTATGAATTTTGGGTGATGGATATGCTAGAAGAACTTAATCAGTTTGAAAGAAACAAAGTTTGGAAACTTGTTGAAAGACCCAAAGACACATTCACTATAGGCACTAAATGGGGGTTTATAAATAAGGTATATGAAGCTGGTAATATAGTTAGAAATAAGGCTAGATTTGTTACACAAAGCTATAGTCAAGAAGAAGGAATTGATTATGAAGAGACCTTTTCACCAGTAGCTAGACTTGAAGCCATTAGAATTATGCTTTCTTATGCTGCACATCTGAATTTCAAACTATATCAAATGGATGTCAAAAGTTCATTTCTAAATGGGTATATAGCTACGGACATCTTTGTTGAGAAACCCCCAGGTTTTACAAACCCTCATTTTCCAATTCATATCTTTAAATTATGAAAATCTTTATACTGTTTAAAACAGGCTCCAAGAGCATGGTATGATAGATTATGTACTTTTCTTATTTCCAAAAATTTTACAAAAGGAATTGCTGATCCTACCCTTTTTATAAAACGAATTTTCAATGGTGTTTTAGTTGTTAAAATCCATATAGATGACATTATCTTTGGATCTTTGAAAAATTATTTATTTATTGAATTTTCAAAAATTATGAAAAATTAATTTGAAAAGAGTTTAATGGGTGAACTCAAATTCTTTCTTAGATTTCAAATATTTCAAAATAATGATGGTATTATTTTAAATCAAAGAAAATATACTAAAGATATTATAAAACATTTTGGATTGGATAGCACTAAATATAGTGACACTTCAATGAGTAGTTAATGTAAGTTGGATCTTGATGAAGACGGAAAATCTGTTGATCAAACCACTTACAGAGGAATGATTGGAATTTTACTCTACTTGACTACTAACTAACCTGCCATTATGTTTAGTGTGTGTATGTGTTCTCGTTTTCAAGAAAATCCTAAGGAATATCATTTAAATGCTATTAATAACATTTTCAAATACCTTAAGCATACACCTAATCTAGGACTGTTCTATCCTAGAGGAAAATCATTTGAGTTAGTGAGTTGTTCAGATGCTGACTTCGGTGGTTGTAAATTAGATAGAAAAATAACCTCTAGAACATGTCACTTTTTAGGCAATTCACTAGTATCATGGTGTAATAAGAAACAAAAATCGGTTATATTATCTACTATAGGAGATAAATACATAGATGCTGGTAGTTGTTGTGCACAAATTTTGTGGACGAAACACACATTACTAGATTATGGATATAAATTCTGGAACTTACCTATAAATTGTGACAATACAAGTGCTATTAAAATCTAAAAAAACACTATTTAACACTCTAGGACAAAACATATTGATGTAAGAAATCACTTTTTGAGAGATTATTATAAAAAATGTGATATTACTTTGGAATTAATTAGAACTAAATATCAGCTTGCTGATATATTCACCAAACCATTAAATTTTTAAATAATCGATTACATCATACATGAATTGGGTATGATAAATCTTAAGTAGATATATTACTGTTTCATATCTTTTTATTTCACAAGTCACTATCTTGAGATTACTGTTTAACTTTAATAGTTCTATAGTTTTACTATCTCAAGACTTTTTGTTTCATGTTTACAGTCTCAATAGTTACTATCACTTGGTTACTATCTGACACTTACTGTCTCAAACAATACGGTCACACCGTTTAGAAACCACATTGTTACTGTCTCACTATGAATGCATGTTACGGTCTCACTGTGAATGCTTGTTACAGTCTCACTATAAATATGATTTATTTTTTTATTTATAAATTATAACCCATATCATGGTAATTCATTATTTTTTACTTTCCTATGATTTTGATCCTGCGATGCTTGATATCCCTAAATGATAAAATAAAATAAGTTTCACTCATTCTTCACCCGAACTCTCTTCTCTTCTCTTCTATCATACTGTAACCTCTCTTCAACCCCCCTCTCTCTCGAACCTTCAGTGAATACCCAGGATGAAACACCCTTCATCGTCAACTCCTGAGAAATGCAGTTCAAAGAAGAAGTTAAAAATCACGCCTAAGTTAGCACCTAAGGACCCTATGAACCGAAACCTAGTGAACATAGTAGTGGTACTTGAAAAGAAGATATGCCTTAAGATTCGTTTATCAAGTAAGTATTTGGTACTGAAAGTTCTAACAGAGCAAGTCTAGCTAGATTGGTTCACTAAGGAGGATAAGACTATCTATCCGAGGCTGGTTGCCCAGTTTTACCAGTATGATCAATTTTATTTTGATTCAGAAGATGGGTATGTTGTGCGAAGCTAGATTAATGGTCTGATTTGTACCTTTTTTTCAAGGTTATGGGCTGCATGACTTAGGATACCTCATGAGGGTATTTTTGAGGACTACCAGAGAGGTCCTCCACCTCAAAGAAATGTCTTTATTTTGGATGAATATTTGAGAAGTTTAACCGGGAATGAAACCAAGAGGAGAGCCATAACTACCAAGCTTGATGGTTAATCTAGACTCTTGTTTAAGTTTGTTCAGAATTTGGTTAGCCCCAGAAAATGTGATTTTGTTGTACTCAAGTATCATGATGTATTTTTGATATATCTCATGAAGAATGGACATAAGATCAATCTTTTTAAGTATGTCATACACCATATGTGTAAATTTATCAAAACAACCTCCAATTAAACCTCCCTGTTTTATGCACGGTTTATATCAATTATGCTTCATGCAAATGGATTGGTTGGACCAGATGAAGAATTCATAAAAGATTATGAGTTCTGTATTTAAAAATTTATTGTAAAGAGAATTAAAATCAATTGGAATCCATGGAGGAAAGAGTGGGTGGAAGATAATGATAGAGTTTATAAAAAGTTTAATCCGGTAGAACACCCTTCAATACCTAAGGATGTTTCTGATCATGGTTTGGCGCCAGATGAACTTGTTGATTATTCTGACAAGGAAGAAGAAGAATAGGCTATTGTACCTCCAAGAGAAACTATTCTGGTTGAGGAAGATAATGAATATTCGCCACAAGTCTTATTTGAAAAGGAATTGCCTATTCCTACAAAAGTTGTTAATTTGGAAGAACAAATTGCTTCCAAAGTAGAATCCATTGCTAAGGTAAGTGGAAAGAGTGTTGTAGAAGAGCATATAAAAGAAAATATTCCTATTGTGCAATATTTTTCCCTTGAGGAACTCCTATAGGAACAAGCTGTTTCTAAAGTTATTCCTTCCACTGAAGAGAGAATGGAGCAATCCTTTTAGTCAGCTCGAAAGGAAATGGATGAGGAAATTAGTAATGAAATCGTGGAGATAGATCAAGGATCCAAATATATCATTCCTAAGAGAGATAAACCTATTGGGGAAGAGATTCCCCCCAATATGGAAGCTTTTGAGGTTCTTAATCTGATTAATCCAAGCTTAGTGGATACATGGTACAAATTTCCCAGTTATTTTGATGTGACTAATTAATAGGAAGTCTCAGTCAAAAGTCTTGATATGTCTACTATGTTTCAGTTGAAATCAGTTTTTGATCTTATCCCTACAAAGAAACCTGATCCTATCTCAGATCCTATTTCTGAGCACTCATAAGAATCTTCAAACTTGGTGAATAATGATGATCTAAAAGATTTTAGAGCTACCCTGGCTGGGATTGAAAAGCTCATGAATACTCAACCAGCTCTTGTAACCAATTTGAGTGAAGGAGATTCTTCACTATTGTTGGAAAAAGTCATATGGTAGATTCAACTCAAGATGCTTCATGATATTTAAGAAGTCAGAGTTGAGAATAAATTTCTCAGTGATGAAGTAAAAACTCTGAAAGGTATGGTTGAAGAAATGAAAAGAGTGATAACCCCAAGACTATAACCAGCTTCTCATCCTGTTGAGGATATTGTTAGTCAGACCCCACAGGAGGTAGCCTCACTGATTCAACCTCATTTAACTTTTTTAGCTGAGAAAGTACCTAAAAGAAACAAGAAGATTGTTCAAGAGATGTGTGAGCTTGTTATTGGTCTTAACAAGTTAACTGATGACTAAAAGGGCTATCTCCAAAAATTTATAAACCAACTCAAATCCCTTAACTCGGCTATCACTTCTTATCATATTGCAGGAAAATTGTGTCAAAATTATTTAGACAGTGATTTGCTTTGAACAATTTTCAAAGAAGAACTTCAGGCTGTGCTTAGTGGATTTGATAAATAATATCTTTCTGAAGTTATCAAGAAGAGTGAAAGAGTTCTTGATTTGGTGCGCATCCATTCTAATATTTCCAATGATTCTCAACAAGAAATTTCTAAGAAGGTGGACTTATACTTCAATCAGATATTCTCTAAGAATAAAATGACAAACCACTTCAAGTACCTTATGGAGAATCTAAGGATTCCTCTTGTAACTTAAGCCTTCAAAACTCAAGTCCAAAATCTCAAAGATTTTGCTCCTTTGTTGGATATGTTTGTGGAGAACAAGGATGACTTTGAGAATGCTATTCAGTATGGTGGTAAAATCATTACTGACTTCATCAAACTTTTGCGGCATTATCTTCATGTTCAGAGTACTGCCATTGTCGCCCCTACAGATGCACGCCTAAGATTTGGTTTGCCTACCTTATCATCCTCTACCCTATCCTAAACCTCTATGTCTATCTCTTAGGATCTGAGTCAAATCATGTCTGTAATCCTTGATCAACAGTTGCCTCGGTCTTCTACTGCACCTACCTTGGCCCCTTCTGTTTTTGAAGGACTCCCTTTACCTTCTCTGTTCACTGGTTCACTCCCTTCCTCTACTTGTACCTCTTCTCCTTTGGCTTCTTCTTCGGATGTTGCTGAAAAGGGTAAAGAGAAGACAAGAAAGTGATGAATAATAGTTACTGCTATCTTTTGATAAGGATTTTTTATATATTCTTGTTCCTTACTGTTTGTAATGACACTCTTTTTCCATCTAATGCATTGTGCACTTTCCTTGTCTAATTCTTTTTTACTCGTTTTTATAATCCCAAAAGGGGGAGAAATATGTATTCTATATGCACTAAATGCACATTAAAGAATAGACACATTACCTAAGAATAAATCTCTCACTCACATGATTTGTGGTCATCAAAAAGGGGGAGATTGTTGGAATTCTCCTATGTTACTCAAGTTTTAATGATCACAAATCCCTTAATTTATGTGAAACCTGTTAATCTTGTGTAATCTATCTCAAATAATGTGTACAGATGATTAGTATCTTTATGATTTAAATAAACATATCCCAGATCTTAATTGCTATATATTAAGTGTAATTATTGTAAACTATGTTTAATTTACTTCATAATGATTTCATTGATGAATGACTAAGTCTAAACCATTTTATGAATATTACTGTTTAAGTATGTATACAGATATTTGACTAAGTATGAAAAACTGTGAGTCTTTCATCGGTTGTGCTTTTCTAGAAAAGGACCCAGACACCATAACCATCTAGACACCATGACCATCCAGACATCGTGACCATCCAGACACCATAACCATCTAGACACTGTGACCATCCAAACACCGTGACCATCTAGACACTGTGACCATACAAACACCATTTCAATGAGACACCATTTCATGGAGACGCCGTTTATAGACAGATTGTGAAACCGTTTCTTAATATGTTTTTTTATTTTCAATTTAATTTCTAACCGTCATATTTAAAGATTTTAAATGCACTGACATAATTAAAATTTCTTTGTAGACACATCATCTAACACTACGAGGTATGAGATGCAGAATACATGCATCCTGTCGACTCTAAAACATGAACTTCAATAATAAAAGAGAGGTACAACCTAGAAAAAAATATAATGCGTAATAACAACGTACACATGAGATTTCTTGAAAACAAAAACTAACACATGGAACTCAACATTCCTGAAGAACACACAAAGCATTCTTGAATCAACAAGCTGGACACCATAGATCAAAATCATTGAGCACATCTTCTCACTTAAAATACCACGAAGAACACAATCCAGATCTAGCTAACTTATAATACTATGTTTTCCGCAAGAGGACTTGATTTCTATATTTTCTTCATCCCAGAAGTCCAGAGTTGCATAGACTAACACTCAAAGCACTTCTAACATTATCTCATCAATTATGTTATGCTGTGTATTATTTTTCTTTTCTTTCAAGCAGTGTCTGTGTTTTTATTAAACACGCACTGTCTTATACATCAAACTGATGGATACATGATATCTTTTCTCTTACATCATTTTACACCTGTGTATTCCCACAAATAAGTGTGGAAGAGGTTCCTATGTGACCTATTAGTTCATACCCACGAAGAAATATGTAAGAGTTTGTGTGACTTGGATAGTCTTGTGTGCTCGTGTAATGCCCGATAAAGGATATATATCTAGTTTATTTATATAAACTACTTGGTAGCAGGTGATCACCAAGTGGAGTGGATTAGGTCTCAAATTGAGACTGAACCACTTGTTTTATATCCTCTGTGTTGTTTATTTTAGATGAGTCTGTTTTATTGTTTAATTCATAATTAACTAAATTTACTTTGATATTTAATCTTGGAAAGAAGTTATAATTGTTTTTCCTTATTATAATAGCTTCAAAAGTATTATTAATAACTGATATTAATATTACTAAGAAATAATCAATCTTCTAAGAAGTTATTTAAATATTCAAACTTTCATAACCATATAACCTTGATTGACTGTGCTGTATTTAACTTTATTGGGAAACTCCTTTTAAGAATACTTTTAAACAGAAATTTGAATAGATACTCAATTAACCCCCCCTCTTGAGTACTATACTTTGATCAACAACTTGCGCGCGTGATCTAGTAATGAGGAAAGAAGAATTCAAAAATCATATAAATAAGAAAATATCATAATGTTAACAGTTTGAATAATTCCAGAGAGTTGAATAGAAGAGATTTATTTAAAATGTGGAATTCATCAACATGGAAAAAATGAGTCTATTCATCTTAGCTATTAAGGGTTATTGTGCCATCACTGGAGTTATTATATCAGAAATAAAAGAAAACAAGGAAAAACACCACCACCTTGTTCATTATAAATGATAACGACAAAAGGTATGGATTAGGTGAATAGACCAAATTACAATTTTTAAAGAGATGAATTAGTTATCAAAGTTTATTTACAATAGAAAATTAAAGAATAAGAGCATATAATTTTTATAGTAATTTAATTCAAAGTGGGAATACTCTACTCTTTTATTATACTCTATGAGAGAAACATTGTTTACTATATAGATTTTTGAAGGGGAATGATAACCTAATTACAATGATATTTTTATACAAAGGGAAAAAATAACCACACTTAACACTGAATTTTATATGGGGACCCACAACTCAATTACAATACTAACTTAAGACTATGAAAATCACAACCTGAATGGTCCTAAATTTAGAATCCTGGAGTCACAATCTGAAGAAATAAATAATGCTTTTGAATGGAAAAGCATAAATAGAAGATGTGATCATATATGAAAACCCATTATAAACTTTATTCCATGATTATTTATATAAAGATAAAGATAATACAATCTCAAAGTATTGAGAAGCCTAGTGTCTTTGGGTAATTAGATACATATTACAGTAAATTGAAACATTGATACAATGATATTATTTAAAACCTGCTTAACATGCCCTGACATTTCATTGATCTTCTAATACTGAACGGGATAACCTAGGAACGTACATAAAAAAAGATTGAGTTACAAAACCCATTAAAGTAATAATTAAAACATAACATGGTGAACAAAATCATGGTGACATAAATAGTGTAAATCATAATCATGAACATCGAGACATGACGAGGATGTGAAAAACCAATCTGGGTAACTTTTAGTGGGAAGTGGAGGATTTATCCGATGCCTCTGAGAGGCTTCTCCTCTCCCATCTACGGTGACTAGGGTTTTCCCATTTGGACTCGCTTCCCCTTCCCTCTCCGGCATGAATCGGTCTTGTGAAGGCTTCCTCTGAATCATATCAGCATGGCGCGGCCTGGTCAGCTTCTTCTGAATCGTCTTGGCGTGACGTGTCTTTGTCGGTCCTCGCGTGACGTGGCTTGGACAGATTATTCCAGATTGTCTCGGAAAGCCTCTACTTAGCAATGGTGTGACGCAGTGGGGTTTCAGATTGGTTTAGCGGTGTCTTCGGCTCTCATGGAAATCATGTCTCAGTGGATCACTGGCTTAGGTCTGTGTGTGGCTCGGATGGTCTGTGCAGACGTTACGAAGTGGATCTGGATCTGGTTCATTCGAGAGCAGCCATGCTCCACCTTTCGCGTGATTATGGTGATGGGCGATGATAGATTTGAGTGGGGCGGAGGGGGGAGGTAATGGTTTTTGGATATTTTGTGATGATTTTGCAGGTTTTATGGTTTGGTGATGTTCTTTTTTGGTTCAGTTAGCTATGATTTTTGTGATCTGCTGGTTTTTCTTGTTCATCCGAGTTGGATTTGGAGTTGTGCTATTCTTCTGGTGTTGGTTCCAGGCTGTGGGCAATGTTGGTGATGGTTTTAATGGTTTGAAATTATGGTTGAGTTTTGCGATGTTTTGATGTGGTTTAAATCTGTTGTAATGGAGATTCATCTAAACTTGACCACATGGATCAGGCCTCAAAGGTGGTTCTAGAGCTATTTGTTCATAATTGCAGTGCTTTACAGATTTGGATGTTTGAGAGGGTATGGCACCAGCCATCATATTAGGCCTGTGCTTTGACACAGGACACTTGATTTTTCTTCAACCATGAAACGATGTAGAGATTTACTATGATTTTATGTTGGGGAGGGGTGCTCCATGTTGTCTGTTTGGTTTGTCTCTCTTGACCTTCGAGTGTGATTTGTTTTAAGTCCATGATGTCTATTTGGGTTCTCCCCCTTCTTCCCTTAAAAGGGGAATTGCTTATAATAAAAAAATTAAGGCCTTACGGCCGTTGGATGGATGGATGAACATCGATACATGACATAAAATGATAACATCAAGACCAATATAAAACATGACATCATAAGAACAAGTTAGAGATAACCACCGAGACATCATAAAATAGTGTGTTTATGCTAAACAACCATGCCCCATACGTGGTATCTCATGAGATAAAAACATTACCTAATGTATTAGAGAGCTATATAATTTTTAGTCCAACCATCACATTCATATCATGTACGTGCATTTGTGTTCCACATAGATCATACAACATAAGAATATATTTCATTACATTTAATCCCAGGATTAAAGAGTGTGAGTAACATACATAAAATTCCTCAATAAATGAAGGATATGTATAATTAAGAGAATACCCTTGATTGTAAATGAGGATGGGTATTCATAACACAAAAGTTCGAATTGGAAAACCACATAATAATTTCTATAGAAAAACGGGTGTATATAAAGGTTCATGGAAGAGATTAATGAGAGTGAAATGTGATCACTTATTACTTCAGAATCATAAGGACAATAAATGGATGTGTAAAAAATACACGACAACATGAGAAATTTGCTATAAAAAGGCTTAATACAAATAAAATACTTGAATAGAGGAAAAAACCAATTACTTGAGGGGTTGCTTATAAAATCTTGGGAGGAGTTTCTTAAGAGCTTGTGAACACCATGAGAGGGATTTAGAGAGGGAGAGGAACTTAATGCTCAATGAGTTTTGAGTGAATATGAAAGAGTGTTTGGGTGAGTATTTATAGAAAAAGAGAGGAGAATTATTTATTAATCTCTAAACACAAGTTTTGGACTCCAAGTAATAAAATAATTAAAACCACAAACATTCCCATGGTTTCTATCAAATATGAATGATTTCCAATATTTTATTAGTTTAGTAACCAAAATTTTTAAAATAATACAATTCATGATATGGAAGTGATTTATGTTCATAAAGAATAGTTTTTAAAACCTTAACATATAATACAGGTTTTGGAGGATTCATTATAGATTTTTAAAATTAATCAAATAACTTCCAAAACACATTATTTTAAAGGGAAAATATATTTATGGTCGTATATTTCTTTTATAGTATTCATTACATCAATTTTGGGCCATTATTATGTCATAATACATACCATATATTTATACAGTATTTATTTTTTACTTAAAAGTTTTATTGTCTTCAAAAATTATAAAAAATCCACCATTGTATAAATTTGACTTTCTAATTTAAAAAATAATATTTATTTCACCAAAATAACATTCTAAATATATTAATTTTAAATTTTAAATAAAAAATACTAATTTAGTGAAAAATTCTAGTTTTTAATACACAAACAATTTTTCGACCTCTATAAAAATTATATGGGAATTTGTTGAATCATATTATCATTTTAATTTAAATAAATATTATTTAATAACACTCTTTTATGAATATAATTCTTTTTTCAAAACTCTTGGATATATCAGAAATATTTTTTTAACTAAAACTATATATATATACCAAAAAATACAATTTTGGTTTCTTAGTAAAAAAATCTAATTTTTCTCAAACTAATTATGTAATCATGTATAAATATAAAGTAATAATGAAAATGGATAAATATAATAATTATTTTATCAAAAAGAAAATATAAAAATCCATACTACTAGGGTATATATACAAAATCTCTTATTACAATAGTGTATTCCCTATAGGTAAGTTTTGCGATAATAGTGTTCTCTTGGGGTTGGTTCAATGAACATGGTTTGAGAGGTGATCTCAATACTGTTCAACTTCTCTCATAACCAATTTCACTTGAGTTTCAGTTGTTGAAACTTATCTTGAGCTTGGTCGAGGGAAAAACCCAGTGAGACCACTCCCTTAGAATCTCCAATAAATGGGTTTTATAGGGTACATCCCTACTAGTCAAAGCCACCCCTTCTTCCTTCTAAGTCAACTAGATTTTTTCACCACCCTTAATATATACTAATATTAACGGTCATAGTAGAATGAATACATTAAAAAAAATTATGATTATTCACTATCTTTTAGGTTCGAGCGATAAATTATTGCTATATTTTATAATCGTCTAAAAATAATATAATTAATATGTTTTTTATAACTATATTTCTTAATAAGACATTTATACATTTCGAATGGAATTTAATTTATAAATGTTTGGGTCATTTTATTCTTCCCCCTTCATAAATTTCAACCTCAAAATTTCATTTCGCACACTAAAATTGATAAGGGTATTTCTGTTCCATCGCCTATTCGGGTTCTCATGTTACCTCCTCAAACTTGTGTTTCCACCATGATATTATGACTAAGAAAGCTGTGTTGTTTCGTATAAATTTGTCTCCATTATCTAAGATCTTTACCGGTTGCTCCTTATATGAAATATATTTCTCCAAAAGGTACCACATCTAGATTTAGTACATGTTTGAAGTATGGTATGTACTTCCTGAAGAGGGATACATGAAACACATCATGTACTTGATATAGGTTAGGTGAGAGTTCTTGATGATAGACCACAACTCTGATGAGATCATATATCTCAAAAGGGTTGATGTATATAGGACCAAGCTTTCCCTTCTTCTTAAACCACATGAATTTATTCCACGTTGATATATAAAGGAACACCATATATCCAATGTCAAACTCTTGGTCTCATTGATGATTATTTGTGTAGATTTTTTGTCGACTTTGAATGGATTTCATATAAAAATGAATGATTTAAACCTTCTCTATCATCTCTTAGATAATATCATGTCCCATCAGCTTCCACACTCCAACTTCATCTTAACACGTTGGAGTCCAACACTGCTTCGCATTCAAATCCTCATAAGGTTCTATTTTGTTGAACCTATGTGTAGCATATGTTTTCAAAGTTGTGTAAATATTTGTTAGGTAATTTTGTATGACTTGGTGATGCCTGGAGAATTTTCATGGATCCATCTAATGGCATTGTATGTCATTCCTGGACAATTATTCTTGAAAAAATTTTATGATTGTTTGAACCGATCTTAACTAGGAATGACATGTACTATGGAGTTTGCACTATGTTTTAAACAAAATTGGGTAAAGAAATGAAGAACATTCAAAATTATATTTTTCATGATTATTTGAGAAAAAGGAGATTGAGAAGTCGACATGGAAATTATTTTTTTAGTTTCATATTTCATATAGTTTTTCTAAGTATTTGAATATGGCCTTACTTAAAAAAATTTGGACAAACCCACAAGTCCCTAAGGATAGCCCTCAACCATACTTTGGAGGACCTAAGGGGTCAAAACCTATGGTAGAGACATTTAGTGAGATTTCATGGTGGCTAAGGAGTGGGTGGGACATGTATAGACCCATAAGAGCGCCCCCGTCTATAAGAGGCTCATAATCCAGTGGGCCCATGCATAGGTCCTTCAGAGCGCACACCCAAAGGCGCACTGAGGTTGGGCTAGAAGATCGTAGGCTAAAGCACAGGTGGTGTGTGTGATGTGAGACTGATGCTTCTCCTTGGTAGCCAGCTCAATAAGGTAGCATCAGTAGTTGATTAATAATCCATGGACAAGATGCTTTATGAATTTGATGCAGGACAAGCTGCTTTGCAAGTACATTTCATATATTTAAGAAGATGTGGATAGAACATACACTATCCAATCCATCCAATCCAATAAAAGAAGGATATCTCCTTCTTACTCCCATGTATGAAGCCCTTCATAAATTAAGGTTTGAAAATGAGCAACCCCAAAGAGATCAACTGCCATGCGGGGTCATCCAAAGCTCATTAGGAGTTTGAAAATCATATATGTATGAATTATTAAAAAGTATAAAAATGCTTTGCGGAATTGAGTATGTAGATGATTCATTCTATTATGTGGAGGCTTCCATGCGATAAATCCACTATGTGAGAATACAGTATGTAGATGATGAGTTTGCAAAGTTGTATAGAAAATGAAATGCTATGTGGGAATAAAAGTATGCTTGCATGGCCACATACTAAAGAAGAGTTTGTGGATGAAGTTTCTATATATACAAGATGCTTTGTAGTGAGTATTATAGTATACAGATATTGATACTATTTGTGACTCATGCATGAAACATGTAATGATGTGTTATTAAAGGTTATACGAAGTAGGTTTGTGGGATTCCATGTAGTACGTGGTGAATTCTATGTGGACATTATTCTATGAAAAACCGTAAAACATATTAAATTATATGTGGGGATTTTAGTTTGTTGAGAAAAAGTGTATGAAGACCAGAAAATGTTTTGCGGAAAATATTTTCTAATATGCTATGCAGAGGCCAATACGTTCTACTAAGATATGAGATGCATTTTTTGGTTTCTCATATAATAAAACTACTTCAAAATACTTACCACTTTTTGTAGAATTATTGTTCATTAAATTCTTGAATAAGTAGTGATTTTTTTCTATAAACACTTGGTTGATTCCCAGATTAATTGGTGAGAGCTAAAGTGTAGAACATATTTTATGTGAAAATCATTTTTCACTCGTAATGTAGATATCCGTTCGAAAAGTAGTGAAGTTGTCTGCATACAGTATGTAGCCACATAAATGTTCTATGCAATAATAATTTAATATACATAATTATTGTTACACATACTATATAAGCACCATATAGTTTATAATTCAAAATCCATAATTTGAGGAAGGAACAGTTGAGTAATGTTCTTCAGTAAGTGAGAATATGATATTTTATTTATCTTGAAGGATCAAAAGTAATATCTTCATCAGTTATTGTAGAAGAAGTAAAAATTTAGAAGTGATTTTTCTTGCGGTGTTTATAATACTTTTTTTCAGGTGGTGTGAAACTACTGTTCATGTGGGACTTTGGAAATCATAGTGTGGCTCTATGATAGTGAAGACATGTATGTTGTAACTTCTTGTGATTATAGTGAAGAATATGTGATTGAGGATTCTAACCAATAAAAATAATGAGTAAGCTCACATTGTGACCAAAAATTGTAAAACAATTGTGTTCCCATGATATTTATTTCTACTAAATACGATAGAGGTTGAGTAATCATAAGATTAGATCATATCCTAATAGGTCAATAGAGGTTAATTTCATAAGAAATAAAAATTGTAAAAATCACCAATGATTCAACCCCTTCTCATTAGTGAAACACCTCCCTGTACACTTCAAATTTGAATTCCAGAATGTAAACTATTGTTATATGAGAACTCCACTAGAGGAAGGTATTGATCCCAACATCCTTAGAAATCTATTTAACATGATTGCAACATATCTTGTAGAGTTTTAATGGTTCTCTTAGGCTGACTATCTATATAAGGGTGATATGAAGTGCTAAAACTCATCTATGTATCCAATTCTTGCTGAAGGCTTCTCTAGAACCTCAAGATAAACCTAAGATCTTGATCATATACAATAAAGAGTGGTAATCCATGCACTCTTACCACTTATCTTATGTATATCTTGGCGATTTGGTCAAGATAGAAATATTACTTGATAGAAATGAAATGTGTAAACTTTTTAAAGTGATTGACTACCATCCAAATGGAATTATGACCTTTAGATATCTTGGGGAGTCGTATGACAAAATATGTGGTTATGTTTTCCCATTTAAATACAGGTATGGACAATGGTTGCATCTTACCCTTAAACTTATATCATTTAGCCTCGACTTATTGGCATACCAAGCATCTAGATACAAATTATGAAATTTACCTCTTCACGTTATCCCACCAAAAGTTTTGATTTAGATCTCTATACATCTTAGTGCTTCCTAGATGAATAGAGGAGGACGATCTATTCATATAATCTAGAATTTCCCTATTCGGTTATGGTTTTTATGGGACACATATCTGGGTTATAAACCATATAACTCCATCTTAACTAGATTTAAACTCTAGAATATTCTTTACCTTTGTAAATTATCATTGTCTTTTTGGGCCTCCTTGATCCTCTCAGGAATGAATGATTCATCAGTTATTTAATCAAGGTAGGTTGGCATTCCTTTTATGATCCCCATGTTCATCCTTTTCATGTCCATGAAGATCTAATCCATTTAAATACTTATTATGGATTGGGTGGTAAGATCCTTTCTACTTAGAGCATATTCCGCTTTATTCACCTTCCCAGGATGGTAATCGATTGAATGGTCATACTCCTTGATTATCTCTAACCACATTTTTTGGTGCATATTGATCTCCTTTTGTGTGAATACATACTTGAGGATCTTATTATTCATATATATATCATAATTATCCCCATAAAGATAATGTCACGAAATATTCAATGTGAATATCACTATAGACAATTCCAAATCATGTGTCAGGTAGCTCTAATCATGGATATTGAATTGGAGGGAGGCATAAGCTATCACTTTTTCATTTTTCATGGGCACAAAACCAAGCCTTTTTTGGATGCATCACTGTAGATTACAAATCCTTCCCCACTGGTGGGTAATCTGAGAACATGTATAGTGATTCGTGTCTTCTTTAACTATTTAAATCTATCCCCATATTCATTGTTCTAAATAAACTTTACTCTCTTCTGATTTATCTTTGTGAGTTTTATAACTGTGAGAAGTTTCTGAAAAATCGATGATAGTAACCATCTAACCCAAGGAAACTATGGATATCTATAATAGATGTTTTTAGGTCACACTTCAATTTTTCTGTCTTTGAAGGATCTATCGATATCCCTTTACTAGTAATAGCATGCCCCGAGAATATTACTTACTCCATACAAAACTCACATTTACTATACTTATCATATAACTTTTCCTTTCACATGGTATTCAATACAACATTAAAATACTCCTCATGTTACTCCTATAATTTATAGTTGACAATAATATCATCTATAAATACTATCAAAAATTTACTGAGGAAATCCCTAAAAAATTTATTCATTATGTTCATGAAGATAGTTAGAGTATTAGTGAGTCACAATGAAATTACTATGAACACATAATGCTTTTACCTTGTATGAAAAATATTCTTGGGGATATCCTCCTCCTTCACCTTTACTTGATAATATCCCAATCAAAGATCCACCTTAGAGAAGTACTGGGATCCACATAGCTAATCAAATAATCCATCAATCCATTTTAGAGGATACTTATTCTTTATCATGGTCTTTCTAAGCTCATAATAATCAATGCAGATGTGCATTGATCTATTCTTATTCTTGATGAAAGGGTCTGACACACCCCATGGTGAAGCACTAGGGTGTATAAACCCTTTATTCAGATACTCTTATAGTTTCATATTCATCTCTTCAAGTTCCATAGTGGATATTCTATATAGAGTTTTAGATATTATAAACAATCTGAGTATAAATTTGATTGAGAACTCAACCTCTTAGTTAGGTGGAAGAATAAGAAATTCCTCAAGGAACACATCAACATATACTCTTACAATGGGTATGTCATCAATAATGATCTTTTTCTTAGTCTTAATTTTTTGAACAAGATACACTTTATTATAAGGTAATAATCACCATGCTTGAGGTGATGATTCCAAAGGAGACCCATTCCCTTCTTTACACTTATATATAGTTAGAGGATGATTCATGACATGGAGGGTGATTTACTTTTCCCAAAAATTTATGTTGTCTTTATACAATGAAAGCCAACCCATACCCAAAATAACATAGAATTACTCTAAAGGGAGTATAAAAAGGCTCACTGAGAAATTCATCCCATAATTATTGATAGTGGAGAAGTTATACGGTTGGGACACAATAATTGAACCTATTTCCATTTTCACCAATAACTCGACATCCAAGTTTTGAGGTGGTGTTTGAATAGTTCTACTAAACTGACATGATATGAAAGAATGCATAGAACCAAATAAAATAGTACATTATCTATTCTTGAATGAATATCTAGTGTACCTTTCACAACAGTGTTGTCAGGATCCACCTCAATAGTTTCAATGGAAAATGTTCTCCCCTAATCTCTAGGCCATGGAGGTTGTTTTCATTGGTTATATTTGATAACCCTTGGCTAAGTGAATTGGTTCACATATTGTCCTTGTTCATTATAGTTGAAAAATTATACAATCAACTGAGGGTTGACTAAAAAAATCCTTTCTTCCACTAAATTGGTGGGTTTCTCACATAAACATTCACTAGAATGGTGACCCTACTTACAACTCCAACATAATTTCCTTGTCCCCTTCATGCATTTTTTGAGAGTCTTCTTCCTGAACATTTGATAAGTGGGAAGTTAGAATTTCTTACCACCATGATATTTCTCCATCGCTTCCCTAGAACTAAAATTCATTATTCACTTCCTATCTCCATTGATATGGGACCCTTGAGATTCAATGATATCCATTTCGACTTTGAGGGAACATCAAATAATTTCTATGTAGTTTTCAAAGTCTCTAATTGCTAAATATTTTCAAAGATTCAAATTTATCCCACTAAATAAGTGGTCAAATTTACTTCCAAAATCAATGATAAAGAGGGATCATATCATGTAAGTATTTTGAATTTTTCATCATACTCCCAGATGAATTCATCCTCCATTTTCTTGAGGCCAAGGAAATCCCTCTATATTTTAAGTTTGAGAGTGCGGAAAAAATATTTATTGAAAAAAATTTCTTGTATTATTTTCACTTCATTTCTTTGATTTCTTCCTTGGGATTTGTATTATTGAGTAACATACACCATTGATCAATTCTTCCCTCTTGGTGATAAAAAACCAGTATGACCTTCTCATACTAAAAGAATTGGAGTAAAAATAAGATCTTTTAAATGGAGGTGGTCCATTTATTTGTGATTAAAGGATCATAATATCCACTGGAAGTTAGTGTCCTTTATCACATAAAGGTATTAGTTGCAAATTTGTCTTTATTAAGGGGATGTGAGTGTTCCTATTGAGTCATGTTTCTATTCAAAACTTGTGTTAATTGAGTAATTATTATCATAAACTCCTCAACTCCTCCCATCAGGTTGAACATATCATTTTTTAAGCCATCACATTTCCTATAACACTGGTTGGTGATACGATTCCTCATATTTCCATCCATTAACTAAAATAAAGGAAAATTAGGGATCAAAATTTTCAAAATATTAAACATATAAAATGGAAAATATGAATATTTAAGGGATAACTCATAAATGACATTTATTAATTAACCTATGAATTTATAGATTTCAATCTAAGTTATCCACAATCTATTTCCTAACATTAAATTTCATAGGAATTTTTGTTTCCTTCACAGTGGTTTATAAAAAGCTTATGAATTTTCCAAAGCATAACCCCTTGAGAGTGTCTAGCCAGGTCTGCAGTAAGGCCTCTCTATCATGAACCATGTATAGGTCATGTTAATACCCAATGACCCCTTTTAAGATTATTACACCTAGGTACATTAGTGCCAAAGCAACATCCACTTGTAGTATCCAGAAAAGGATTTCGTTTCTTGGAAACCACTCGTTCAAATATTTACCAAACTTTCAGGATGTTTTCCTATACTTATACATATTCCTTGAGGTTTTACTAATATATTCTTATTCTAATCCCCCAAAATAACTAGACATTTTTTTGATACCAATTATGACAACCCATATCTTTTCTACACTTTAGTTTTATTATTTTTTACATAATGCTACACATTATATAATTATAAAGGATCGAGAGGCCTAATGACTTTGGTTAATTAGATACATATTAAAATAACATTAAATAGGTATAGAATTACATTATTTAAAAACTCTTTGACAATCCCTTAAATTCCATTGATCTTCTAATACTATTTAAAATAACTTGGTGATGAACATAAGAAAAGCGTGACCTATAAACCTCATTAAGAAAAAAATAAAAGAATAACATTATGAAAGTGATACATGTGATTCAAGATTCATATAATGGTGACATATAAGGTTAGAATCATAATCATGAACATTGAGGCATAACATAAGACGATAACATCAAGACATAAAAGGAATGTAGAAGCAACATAAAACATGACATCATAAGCATAAGTTAAGGCTAACTATTGAGAAATCATAACATAGTGTTATTAAGCTAACCTCTAGTGTTACATGAATGGTATCTCATGAGATAAAAATATTATACAAATAAATGGTGGGCTATATATTCCCAGACCCACCCGTTGCATTCATACCATCTATATGCATTTGTATTCCACATATATTATACAACATATGAACATATTTAATCACATTTAATAATATGATTAAGAAATGTGGGTTATATAAATGAAATTCCCCAATCAATAATGGTTATGTATATCTAGGTGAATATTCTTGAGTGGAAATCGGGATGAGTATTCACAACACAAAATTTTGGCATGGAAAATCATGAAATAAATTTGACAGCATAACTGGGGTATACAAAGGTTTATAGAAGGGATTAATATGAGTGAAAGGTGATATATCATTACTTGGAAATCATAATTATAGTAAATATGTGCGTAAAAAATACATGTCAACATGAAAAAATGGAAATTAAAAGGATTAATACAAATAAAGTACTTGAATAAATAGGTGGTGGAACATAATCCCTTACTTGAGAGGTCACTTCTAAAATCTTGGGAGGATCTTATTAATTTATTGAGAATAACTTGGAAGGTATTTATAGAGGTATAGGGAGATTAAAATAACGCCTAAAAGGTTTTGAGTGAATATGAAAGGGAGGTTTGGTTAATATTTATAACAAAATAGAGGAGGATTCTTTATTAACCTTTTAACATAGGTTTGGACTCTAGGAAATACATTAATAAAAACCTAAAACATTTCTATAATTTTTCCCATAGATTCCACCAAAGAGGAATGAATTCCAATATACTATTAGGTAAATTAAAGAAATTATTAAAATAATACCATTCATGATACGGAAGTGAGTTATGTTCATAAAGAATTGTTTTTAAAACCTTAAAATATAATATAGGTTTTAGAGGATTAATTACAGGTTTTTATAATTAATCAAATAAATTAAAAAAAAATTCTTTTAAAGGGGAAATATATTTTTTACATGTATGGATTTTAGTCTTTATTATTTCACTTTTGGGCCATTATGATGTCATAATACATACTGTATATTTATGTCGCATTTAATTTTTACCCAAAAAATTTGACGCTAAAAAAATTATGAAAAATTAACCATTGGATAATTTAGATGTTCTAATTTAGAAAATGATATTTAATTTACAAAAATAATTTTATAAATATAGGATTTTTTACTTTTATATAAAATTTCTTATTTAGTGAAAATACTAGTTTTTACGACATGAACAACTATATGACCCTTATAAAAACTATACGAGAATTCATTAAATCATATTATCATTTATATTTAAATAAATATTATTTAATAAGACTATTATATAAAAATAAAATTTATTTTAAATTTATTTTATGTATTAGAAAAGGTGTTTTAATTGAAACTTTATATATATTTTCCAAAAATAAAATTTTGTTTTCTTCATATCAAGATCTATTTTTTATCAAACTCATTATGTAATAATTTATATATATAAAGTAATAATGAAAATGGATAAATGTAATAATTATTTTACAAAAGGAAAACATAAAAAATCATACTATTAGGGTCTAGATATATAACCCCTTATTACACCGATATACACACTAATGGTTAGGTGTGTGATACAAGTACTTTCTAGGGGTGGTTTGGAAAACATGGTTTGGGAGGTGATATCGATAAGTTTTAAATTATTCCATAACCTATTTACCTTGAGTTTTTGTTGTTGAATCTCATATTGGGATTAGTCAAGGTCAAATCCTAGTGATGCTATCTCCCTCAAAATCTCCAATAAATGGGTTTTATAGGGTATGATCCCACTGGTTGTAGCCACCATTGTTTCCTTTCATGTTAATTAGATTTTATCATAACCCTTAAAATATACTAGTCTTAATGGTCACTATAGAATAACTACATTAACAATAGTTATGATGTTTAATGGTATTTGAATCCCAATAAACAAATTATGGTTATATTTTATAATGATCCAAAATAATAAATAAAATATAATGCATCTATTTTCTATATATACATTTCTTATTATGGAATTTATTCATTCATATGGGAATTTATTTTATAAATGTTTGGGTCATTACAACATAGGTGTGAGATATAGGAAGTATTAGACACAATAAACCAAGATAAAATAGATACATGATAAACAATTGAATCATATGTACTATTTCTTGTGTAATAGATCAAATTGTCTCATCAAGGCAATAATAGTTAAATAAGTTGTGGTACAACACTTTATAGATCATCCATAAGATGAAACTATTGGGACCAAGTTATCTGGAAGTTGTTTTCATATTCTAAAAGAAGTTTGTGATGATTGTTTTGTATTTTGTTTTCATTATAAAAATAATTTCACTTTGTAAGTATTTATGATCTAATAAAAGGGGTATCATACTTAGAGGATTAGAAATAGTTTTTGATAAGAAAATCTGTCGGTCTAAGTTTTATGTTCTAAAGATTTTTTCAGGGTGAAGTGATTTTCGAACTCACATTGGGTCTAGAATGAATGTTTCAATCGGTATGAAAAAATGTATCATCGTATAAATATATTTAAAGATATTCGATACTAAATATAATTCTACTTTGATGATTTCTAAGTCTTCAACATCATAATTTGTCTTCGAAACATGTGATCCATGATTTGTGAAAGAAAGGTGGAGAAGCTTTGTTTGGCATAATAAGTAAGATGATTCCATGCCAATCCAAATGTTCTCAAAGTCATAAAGAAGTCATGATACAAGAATTTTTTTTAGAAGAATAATGGTTATGGATTCAAAGTCTTCTAGTCTTAGTTTATTAGTGTGATTTTCATTGGATGCATAAATTGGTTTAAAGGCTAGGAAGTTTGAAAATTGCTGAAGCACTGATTGATCAATCCACCAGACTAATAAATTCATCAGATTGTCTGATCCATTGAATAAACCATTCTAAAGGATCAATCATTAGTTGTATAAATTCTAGAATAACGAAGTTGGTGCTGGAAGAAATATATCGAATGTAGTGTGCCACCGATCTATAGGAGGAATTCCAACACCAATCCATCAGAAACAATATTGATAACAAAATAACATCAGATTTAGAGTTATCTCAGAGGAAGAATAAGGTTTTTATGACTGATAATCCTGATGGAATCAGAGGCCGATCAACCAGGTGATGATCAAAAATGTAATCAACCATTCTTATCAGAATTATAATTCAGGTTGATTTGTTTTTCAGTTCACCAAGAGAAAAAGAAACCATGATTTGTTTTTTTAAAACAAAAGTTATATTTTTCTTCAAGTGGGTCAAGTAAAAAGTGTTATTTGTTTATCAAGTGGGTTAAGACTCTTCACATAGGTGTTGAAACCAATTCATCAGGAGGAAGCATAGAATGACCCATTAGATGCATGATGAAATCGATAAGTATTCGAATGATGGAACTCATCGGATGTTGTATCACCAATTTGAGAAGTTGTTAAACAATTGAAGAAAATGATATTTTTTTGAAGAAGTTTTCTAAGGTGTATTTAAGGGGGATCTACAATCTTTAGAAGTTGCAACGATGTTTATAAAAAAATTCTAACTAAGTTTCAACAATGTTCATGGCATAATGGATTCAAAGGGTCATGTCTTTCAGTTGGTACAGAGCATCAGAATGGGTGTCATTGGGTTTTTCTTTTCTGAAGTGGTTCAATAAAATCAGAATGGTATCAGAATGAAATTTTTATTGGACTGAATAAATGTTTATAAGTTCCTTTTTGTTTTTAGTTGGGTTAATAAAATTGAAGTGATCAAATGTTTCAGCATATTTAAGACTGTATAAGAATGAAAATTATATCATACTGAAGAGAAGTTAATAAATTTTTAGTAGAATAAAGTTTCGAGAAGTTTCAAGAAGAATCGAGAGTAGTTTAGAAGAACTGAAATTGTCATAGATTAAGTCGAAAAGAATGTGAAATTTGAGTTTCTAGAAATTTAGTTGAGTGGAAAAGTGAAATTGGTTTCCCCCTCATACCACTTTTGGATCTCCTATAAATAGTTCTGACGATGGAACACTATTCATGTATAGAGAGAGTGAGAGCACTGAAGTTTTAAGTAGAGAGAAAAACTGATAAAAAAACTAAAAAATTCTAAAAACCCCCAAAATCCTACAAACCCAAAAAAACCTTAAAAAAATAAACCCCCTAAAACCATATAAAACCCTAAAAAACTCTAAAAACCCATAAAAACTCTAAAAACCCACAAAAAAAATCTAAAAACCCTTTTAGATTACTAAAAATGTTAAAAAACTCTAAAAAATCATAAAACCCTAAACAAGTCAAAAAAACTATTAAACCCAAAAATACCATAAAACCCAAAAAACCTAAAAAACATAAAAAACCTAGATACCCCTTAAAATACTTAAAAACCCTAAAAACCATAAAAATCCAAAAAGTCCATAAAAATACCTAAAATTATAAAAAACCCTAAAACCCATGAAAAACCCTAAGGAAACCTTAAAATAATAAACCACTTAAAAAACAAAAAAAGGATAAAAAACCTAAAATCCCAAAAATCCCTAAAAACCCTAAAACCCCTCAAAATCCCTTACATCTTTTAAAAACCCTAAAAATAATAAAAAAAATCTCTAAAAATCCCTAAACACTTAAAAAACCCAAAAAACCCTGAAAACCCCCAAGAAAACATTAAAAACTATAAAAAACTTTAAACCCCCCAAACCATGAAAAATAGTAAAATCCCTAAAAAATGCTAAAAGACCCAAAAAATCATAAAACCCCCCTAAAAACCATAAAACCACTAAAATGATAATAACCCAAAAAACCAAAAAACCCAGAAAAATTCTAAAAAACCATTAAACCCATCAAAACACTAAAAAACTCTAAAAATTCATAAAAACATAATAAACTAAAAAGCACCCTAAAAATCTAAATAACCATAAAAACCCTAAAAACCCTAAAAACCTTCAAAATCCCAAAATAAACAGAAAATCCATAAAAATCCATAAAAACGTAAAAAATTATAAAAACCATAAAAAACCTTAAGAAAACCTAAAAACACTTAAAACAGTTAAAACACCAAAAAAACGCTAAAAACCCTAAAAAACCCCTAAAAACCCTAAAACCATAAAAACTCTTAAAAACCTTAAAAAACCCTAAAAACCCATAAAAACCCATAAAAACCCATAAAAATAGTAAAAACCCACTAAAACTCTAAAACCCCTTTAAACCCCTAAAAATGTTAAGAAACTCTAAGAAACCTTAAAAACACTAAAAAACTAAAAGAAAACCTGAATAGACAAAAAAACCATTAAAACCATAAAAACCCTAAAACCCCTCAATTCCCTATAAACCCTAGAATTCATAGAAATACTAAAAAATCCCTAAAAATATTAAAAACCCTAAAAACCATGAAAACCCCTAAGAAGACCTTAAAAACCTAAAAACACTTAAAACCCCTAAAAACCTAGAAGACACTAAAAATCATAAAAAATCCTAAAAACCCTAAACAAACCTAAAAACCTCAAATACCTAAAAACTCAAAAAACCATAAAATCTTAAAAATCCATAAAAACGTAAAATACCCTAAAAACCCTAAAAACCCCAAGAAAAACATAAAAACCTAAAAACACTTAAAACCCCTAAGTTGCCTGACCAGAGAATGGCTCTTGTTCTCTTCGAGAAGCTTCCACCATATATTGAACTTTTTTGATCTGATTATGCTGGATTGTTCGATGATACCACTTGAGCAACATATTTACGACATCTTCCATAAGCCTGACCTACAGCCGGTGACCTTCCTCGGAGATGAGAATGAAGACCACCTAAGGCTTTGATAAATCGTTGGGGACCGTGATGATCTCATGTATGCTAGATTGAACATAATTAAGAAGGCATAGGAGATGATGGGTCTTTCTGATTCATCTGGTGGTAAACTGAAGAGAAGTCCATGGTCTGACCCTGAATGTAGCAAGCAGGAAGACATGGTTGCGCCTGCCACCTCATATCAAAGGAAGAGCAAGATCCAGAGTGACCCTCCGGTGAAACGAAGAGCTAGGAGGGACTATTCCTCCCTGCCCGAGCCTATGGCTACCAGGGCTTCTTCCAAATCTAGAATAGGTAAAGGAAACACACTTAGCAGGGGACGTCGAGATATCAATGTGAAACCGGATGTGGAACTCAGGAAATATTGTGAAGCCTTTCTTAGGTAGTATGAATCCTCTGAATAGGAGTCGGTGGACTCAGATGCCTCTTCAGGTTATGGCGCTGATGGTGATCCCTATGGTGATGATGAATTTTTTTCGTATTTGTTTTGAATTTTGGGCTCTTGGACTTTTTTATGTGGGTTGTCAGGGCTTTGGGTGTTGGTTATTTGACCCTACCCCTCCCTTGTATGTTGCTCTTTTTCTCTTCTTTATATATCTGGGGGTCAGGGATAGCCTGGCCCCACACCTTTCTTTCCCTAAAACCCCTAGAAACAATAAAACCCCTAAAATACTTAAAAATGTATAAAAACCAATAAAAACTTTAAAAATCCACTAAAAAAAATCTAAATACCATTCAAACCCCCAAAAATGTTAAAAACTCTAAAAAAACTTTAAACCCTTAAAAAAATCAAAAAAAAAACATAAAAACCCAAAAAACCTTTAAAATTCTAATAACCCTAAAAAACCCTAAAACCCCTTAAAATCCTTAAAAGCCCTAAGAAATCTTTAAAATCCAAAAAAACCCCTAAGAAAACCTTAAAAATATAAAAACACTTAAAACCCCTAAAAACCTAAATAAATGATAAAAAACCTAAAAAACACAAAAAATAATAAAAATCGTATAAACCATCAAAAACACTTAAAACCCTTTAAAAACCATAAACCCATAAAAATCTAAAATAACAATAAAAAAATAAAAACACTTTAAACTGCTTAAAATGTTAAAAAAATCAAAGAAAACTTAAAGACCCTAAAAGACTCAAAAAATTCCCCCAAAAACAACAATAAACATCAACTCTAATAAACCTTAAAACCCCTAAAAATCCCTAAAAACGATAAAAATCCTAAAAAATTCCTAAAAATCCCAAAATCTGTAAAAAACCCCAAACCCCTCAAAAATCCTAAGAAACCCTTAAAATCCTAAAACACATAAAACCCTTAAAAAACATAAAAAACCCCAAAACCCCTAAAACCCCTAAAACCCTAAAACCCTAAATCCAAAAAAACTCTACCCCCCAAATCACTAGAAAACCAAAAAAACCATAAAAAATCCCCAAAATCGCTAAAAATCCCTAAAATCTAAAAAACCTAAAACCCATTGTAAACTTTAAAACCTAAAAACACTGAAAACCCCTAAAAAACTAAAAAATTCTAAAAACACTAAAAAACCCCAAAAAATACATTAAAAACCCAAAAAACCACTAAAAACTCTAAAACCCTTTAAACCCTTAGAAACATTGAAAAAATATAAAAAATTTGAAAAACCCTAAAAAATGAAAAAACCCAAAAAACGTTAAATGCTCTAAAAACCCTAAAACCCTTCAAAATCCCGAAAACCCCTAAAAACATAAAAATCCATAAAAATCCCTAAAAAATTATAAAACCCTAAAAAACCCAAGGAAAAATATAAAAACCTAAAAAAAATTCAACACTGAAAAAACCTAATAGAAGCCAAAATCCATAAAAACCCTAAAAAACCGTAAACACCCCTAAAAATCTATAAAATCCCTAAAACCCCTAAAAATCATAAAACCCGTAAAAAATATTAAAAAACATAAAAATCATAAAAAGCATTAAAAACAACTTAAAACTCTGAAACCCATTTATATCCTTAGAAATGTAAAAAAACTCAAAAAAACATTTAAACCCTAAAAACTAAAAAAACCTTAAAAACCCAAAAAAACCATAAAAATAATGAAAACCCTAAAAACCCTAAAACCCCCCAAAATCCCTAAAAACTCATAAAAATTCTAAAAAATCTCTATAAATCCTAAAAAACATAAAAAACATAAGAAACATTAAAAACTATGAAAACCACTAAGAAAACCTTAAAACCCTAAAAACACTTTAAACCCATAAAAAACAAAAAAACGCCAAAAGCCCTAAATACCCTAAAATCCCTAAAAACATCCAAAACCCTCAAAATCACTAAAATCCCTAAAAATATAAAAATATTGAAAATATTTAAAAATCAATAAAAACATAAAAACCCTAAAACCCTGATACACCCTAAGAAAACTATGAAATCCTAAAAACACTTAAAACCCCTAAAAAACATAAAAAATACTAAAAGCTCTAAAATGATCATAAAAACCCCAAAACCACTAAAAGCTATAAAAATAATTTGAATCCCTAAAAACATTAAAAACTCTAAAAAACCTTAAAACCCTAAAAAACTCAAAATATCCCTAAAATACAAAAAAACAATAAAACCCTAAAAACACTAAAAAACCCCAAACCCCTCAAAATCCCTAAATACCCTAAAAATACTAAAAAGTCCCTAAAAATCCCCAAAACATAAAAAACCCTAAAACCCTAGAAAAACCCTAAAAACACTTAAAAAACTGAAACTGATAAATTCCATAAAAAACCTAAAAATAGTAAAACCATTAAAAAACCCTAAAAAGATACTAGAAACCCTAATAACCACTAAAACCATAAAACCCTCCAAACCCTTAAAAACCCTATAAACCCATAAAAACCCAAAAAAATCCACTAAAAAAATCTAAAAACCCTTTAAACCCCTAAAAATGATAAAATCTAAAAAATATTTAAAAACCTAAAAAATTAAAAAAAATCCTAAAAATAAAAAATAATAAACCCTTTAAAATCCTCAAAACCCTCAGAATCCCTAAAATTCCTAAAAAACATAAAAATATTAAAAAAACACAAAAAATACTTAAAAATTTAAAGACTCCAAAGAACTCTGAAATCCACTAAGGAAGCCCTAAAAACCAAAAAACACCAAAAACCCCTAAAAACTGAAAAAATCCTAAAAACCCAAAAAACAAAAGAAACCCTAAAACTATAAAAGCACTTAAAATCCTTAAAACCCTTAAAAACCATAAAAATACTAAAAATCACTAAAATCCCTAAAAATGTAAAAAAATACTGAAACAGTTGAAAAAACTTATGAAAATATTAAAACATAAAAGCAATCAAAACCCTAAAAAATTTAAAAAATGATAAAAACCCTAAAAAGACACAAAAAACCCAAAAAACCACTAAAAAATAAAAAACCCTCAAACCCCTAGAAGCCTGTAAAACCTTAAAAAACCACTAAAAACTCTAAAAAACCATTAAACCGTTAAATTTTTTTTATAAAAATCTATTTTTTTTAAATCCTTAAAAAACTAAAAACCCCCTAAAAAACTATCAAAACCCTAAAAACCATAAAAAACCCTAAAAACCCAGAAAACCCTAAAAATTCCCTAAAACCTAAAAAACCATAAAAATCCTAAAAATATTTAAAAATGTAAAACCCCCTCAAAAAACCCAAAAAAAACCTATAAAAACATTAAAAACCTAAAAGAAATTTAAACTCATAACAACCTAAAAATGCCAAAAACCATAAAATCGCTAAAACCCAAAAAACCATCAAATCCATAAAAAACATAAAAACCCTAAAACCCATAAAACCCTAAACACCCAATAAAATCTATAAAAATACTTTAAACCCTAAAAAATGTTATATAAATCTAAAAAACATTGAAACCCTAAAAAACTCAAAAAACCCTAAAAACCCAAAAAACCAAAAAACCTTAAAAACATAAAAACCCTAAAAACACCTAAAAACCTAAAAACAATAAAAATCCTTAAAAAATATATAAAATCCCAGCAAATGTAAAAACCCTTAGAAGATATTTATACTCTAAAAATTATTGAAACACCTAAAAAATGTTAAAAACAAAAAAACACTAAAACCCCTCAAAATCCCTAAAAAACCCAAAAAACCATAAAATCCAAAAAAGCCCTAAAAATTGATAAAAATGTAAAAATCACTAAAAACCCTAAAAAACCCAATGAAAACCTTAAAAACCTAAAAACACATAACACACATAAAAAACCTAAAAATGAAAAAGGAATAAATAACCATAAAGAACCTAAAACTATGAAACCCCTAGAAACTATATAAAATATAATAAAATTTAAAAACCCTAAAAACCCATAAAATCCCTAAAAACTACTAAAAACTCTAAAAACCATTTAATCTCCTTAAAGCGTTAGAATACTCCAAACAAAAAAACCCTCTAAAACCAAAGAAAAAATAAAAAACATGGAAAACCTAAAACCCCTCAAAATCCCTATAAACCCTAAAAACAGTAAACATCCTAAAAAATCTCTAAAAATAGATAAAATTTAAGAAACTCTAAAAAACATGGAAACCCTTAATAAATCTTTAAAACCCAAAAAACACATAAAACCCCTTAAAACCTAAAAACTTAAAAACCTAAAAAATGCTAAAAATCCTAAAAAACCCCCAAACCCTAAAAACCCTAAAAACCCTAAAACCCTAAAAACCCTAAAAACCCTAAAAACCCCAAACCCCTAAAAATATTAAAAAATAACAAAAAAAAATAAAACTCAATAAAAAATTAAAAACCCTTCGACCCCAAAAAAACATTAAAAAAATCTAAAGAACCATAAAACCCCTAAAAATAAAAAAAACCTAAAAACCCAGAAAAACAAAAAACCCTAAAATCCCTAAAACCCTAAGAATCCATAAAATCTCTCAAAATCCTAAAAATCCCTAAAAATACCTAAAAATGTAAAAACCCTAAAAAAATTGAAAACCGTTTAGAAAAACATAAAAAATATTGAAACACTTAAAACACCTAGAAACCCAAAAAAATACTAAAAACCCTAAAACCCATAAAACCCCAATAACTATAAAAACCCTAAAACCCTATTAAAACCCTAAATAATCACTAAAAAGTATAAAAACCTTTTAAACCCTTAAAAAATTAAAAAAATATAAAAAACCATTAACCCATAAAAACTCAAAAAACTCTAAAACCCTAAAAACCCAAAAACCCCAAACCCCTCAAAATCCGTAAAAACCCTAAGAAAACCCAAAAAAAGACGATGTCGCCGCTCTCTCCTGGACTCTCCCTCCTTCCGCGATGATTTTCAGGGTTTCGTTATGAAATCCTTTCCGGGAGCTTCTTTGTCCGGATTAGTGTTATAGATGGAGTTCTGGTTGAGCGATCTTCTTCCCTGCGCTTGTGGGAGATTAGGATGCTGCTTGTTGGTGTCGGGATCTGGTGGTTCTTTGCGAAAAAAGGAGAAGACAACATGGCATGGATATTGCGGTGATTTTTCACGGCTTCGATTTTTCCAGATCTGGAATATGGCGAAGTCGGCGACTCCTTGGAGGCCAGGAAGTCCCATGGAGTTCTGGCTTTTGAAGATGATTTTTCAGATATGGGTTTTCCACAGACGAGTCAACGAAGTCAAGGGATTCGGTTTGCGCGGATCTTCCAGAGGGTTGTTCGACAGATTTGTGTTGGTGCGGTCGGTTCCTTTGAGAAGGACCTTCAGAGGATGTAATGGTACCATGAGCTTTATGCTTTGGCCAGGTCTTGGTCGTCGGGCGATTGTGTGGCTTCCTCAGAACAGATATCTATTTCCTGTTCTCGTGATGCTGATGAAGGTTTGGTTTTTGCTCTGGCTTTCCCTAGCTCTTGATTTGCGATGCTGATGCAGGTGCGTGCTCGACCCGTTCCCTTGGTTCTATCTCTGTTTCACACTGTTGATGCGAGCTTGGGTTGGATTTCTTGGCTCTTCATGTTCTTATGTTTACTGGTTGTTGTTACGAGTGTGAGTAAATGGGAGTTATGGTTTTTGTATCTGCTGAGAGGTGATAGGCGTGTCTTGGTGATGCTCCATAATTTTTCTCTTTCCAAAGAATTCTGGATGCTGTGGTTTGGTACTGGTTATGGTTGCTGGTGGTGTGCTGTTAGTTGTACTGTGAGGTGTGGATTGCTGCAAGCTGTTTGGGCTGAAGGATTTGGCTGATGGTTGTTTGATGGGTTCGGAGGTTGCTACTGGTTTCTTGGGAAGATGGGACTGGCAAGGCATGATCTGCTTCATGTTGTTGATGAAGGGTTTGTTATGCTGTGCTGTACTATGGCTGATGTGCTGGACCATGGTCAACTGTGTTATGGTTGTCGTGGTTATGAATTGATGCGAGTGATGCTTCTTGATTGGCTGAGAGGTGGAGATGATGAAAGATGTTGGTGCTTGGTGATGATTGCAGTTTTGTTGAGGGGAGACGAAGGATGCTGGTTGGTGATGGTTGCTGTTTTGCTGAGAGGTGATGAAGGATGCTGGTTGGTGATGATTCTATGCTACCGGATGCTGGTTGATGCTGGATGGTGGTGGTGGCTGCTTGAATTTGTGTGTTTTTTCTTCTCTTTTTTTGATTTTTCTTTTTTGGGGTCTTTTGCGTCTTTTGTTGTGAAGGGTTTTTGGGTGTCGGTCGTTTGACCCCTCCCCTCCCTTGTCTGTTGTGTCTGTTTTTTTCTTTTTAATAAATTTGGGGGGGGGGGGGGGAATAGCCCGACCCTCGCATCTTCCTTGCCTAAAAACCCAAAAAACAATAAAAATTCTAAAAAAACCCTAAAAAACCCAAAAAACATAAAAAACTCTAAAAACTCAAAGAAAACCATAAAAAATAAAAAACCCTTAAAACCCTTAAAAACCTAAAAATGATAGAAATCCTAAAAAAATTTAAAAATACCCTAAAAACCCTAAAAACCCTTAGAAACCATAAATCCCCTAAAAACCATAAAAACCCTAAATATAAATAAAAACCCTAAAATCTCAATAAAAACTCTAAAAACCCTTTAAAACCCTAAAAACTTTATAAAACTGTAAAAAAAATTAAAAACCCTAAAAAACTAAAAAACCCTAAAGACCCAAAAACAATAAAAACCCTAAAAACCTCAAAATATCTAAACACCATAAAAATCATCAAAAACCTAAAAAGGCCATAAAAATCCCTAAAATGTAAAAAATCCTAAAAACCCTAAAAAACCCTAAGAAAACCCTTTAAAACTAAAAACCATTTAAACCCCCCAAAAACCTAAAAAATGAAAAAAACTCTAAAAAACCACAAATCCCAAAAAACGATAAACCCTTAAAAACCTTAAAAAACCCTAAAACCCCATAAAAACCCTAAAAACCCATAAAAACCCTAAAAAACAACCAAAAACTCTAAAAAGATTTTAAAACCCAAAAATCATTAAAAACCATAAAAAAACTTAAAAACCCTAAAAAACTCAAAAAAACCCTAAACCAAACAGTAACCATAAAACCCTAAAACCATCAAAACCCCAAACCCCTCAAAATACCAAAAAATCTCGAAACAAATATACTAAAAAATCCATAAAATCCCCAAAAACATAAAAAAAACCCTAAAAACATTAAAAAATGAAAATAAAACCCTTAAAACCTAAAAAACACTTTAAACCCTTAAGAACTCAAAATTTATAAAAATGCTAAAAACTCAAAAAATACTAAAAATCACTAAAACCCCTAAAAATGCCTAAAATTTGTAAAAATCATAAAAATCCTAAAAAATCCCTAACAATCCATAAAACATAAAAAACCCTAAAAATCTTGAAAAACCTTAGTAAAACCCTAAAAAATTAAAATAAATAAAATCCCTAAAAACGTAAAAAAATGATAAAACCCTTAAAGACCCTAGAACACTAAAACCTATAAAAATCATAAAACACCCTAAAAACCTTTAAAACCCCTAAAATCCCATAAAAACAATAAAACCACCAAAAAGAATAAAAAACATTTAAACCCCTAAGAATTTCGTTTTGAGGTGGAATAAGGAAGGGAGTTTGGTGAAATGGGATTTCTATGCAGCCCCAGGCCGTACCGTCCCCTAATGGCAAGATTGCAGATTTAGCTTTGGGTTTACCGGAGTTGTGTGACCATAAGGAACTCTTTAATCTATACAAGTGTCCACCTAGAATGTCTTATGTGATTCACGTGGTTCCGAAGGTGTCGGGTTCGAAGTTAAACTTTGTGGAGGTGGTGAAATTAGCAGCCTCGCTCACCTTCTCTGATTACGGTGTTCCCTCCCCTGGTCGAGTGATTAATAAGGGGCAGGTGACCCATGTTTCTAAAAATCATGATGTAGTAAAGGTATGGCTTAATTTATGTCGCTTTTCCATTATTTATAGGGTGTTACCCCAAAATGAGAATGACTACGGAAATTCACTGAACTTATCAAATGGATCATGAATATTTATGGATTATCCGAATGGAGGATGACTACTATGGGGAGAGGGTATTGTCACATTTTCTTCCCATCAGATGTATAAAAATAGAGGTCATGGAGTTTTGTCTATCTCAATGTAAAGCCCAGTCTTCTTCAGATTTAGGATTGGGATCAATATTTTTATCCCTCGAATCTGAAAAATACCTCCACATAGGTATGGATCCAGATCTATAAGCTGAGGTGGATTTATTGGAACCCCCAAATCCTTTGGGACATTGAATACTCAATAGGTTTCCCCATCCACATTAACAAGGTGACAGATAACCCAAGGTATGGTCACTATGCAATCATCCTTGTTGAAGTTGGTTTGGTATCTACATTAGTTGAGGAGGTATTGCTCAACAAAATTGAGGATATATTCACGCTGGAAATTTAGTATAAAAGGAGGACCAAATTTTGTTGCCATTTCAATCTCCTAGGTCATCTCATTTCTGAATGTCGAAGGATGAAGGTGTATTCCCACTATAATATTAAGGGGAATTATGCTGAATCCTGTAAGTGGAATCATGGTGATGGCACCAGGAAGGGTCAGGTTTTACCTGATAAACATCCTACACCCCAAGCCACCATTGATTCTGTGTTTGTATAGTCCTCTGATAACAAAGAAGTGACTCATGAGGATACTCACAATCTGGGTCCTGCTTATGTTGTGCCCCCTGCACAGCCCCCTCTATCAGCTTTTCTAATTAGGTGGAAGTGGATAATTATATCTACTATCAGGGGACTCCCCCTCATTTGCAAGGAGTCGTTGCTTCCACTAAAGTCTCCCCTCAGTCTCTTATCCCGGACGTGGATTCTGATGGGTCTACAGCTATGTGAGACCCCCATGATTTAGATTCTCTCTGGCCTTCCCTGGTTGGGATGAATTTTTTCAATCTTGGTGGGTTGTCGTCTATTACAGTCAATGATGCTTCACCTGACTCTTCTCCAGGGTCTTCTATCTTGAAATCCACCCTAGTTTCCCATGTGGTTGTTGCTGTAGAGGTGAATTTGGAATCTCTTTTCATAACAGCTGAATCAAGTAATTCTAAGAAGAATATTTCACCTGATGAAACTTTACCTGCAAGTGATGACTCGTTTACAGTTGTTTCTTCTAGTAAGGTTGCTAGGAGGACCCTGGCAGGGGCTGTTACTGAAGATCTATGTCCCCTGAATATATTCTCCCCTCTCAGTGGGAACTTATGGTCTAATGTGGTTGATGACCAGTCTGATGAGGTTGGCAATCATATGGAGGAAACATCCAATCCTACTGATGAAGATCACCACCATGAGGTTGGTACTCAACTTTTGAATGATTCTGGTTCAAAGTACCAGATTATGGAAGTCACCGAATCATCTACTAAAAATAATTATGTAGGCAGGTCCAAGAAAAAAGGGAAAAAGGAAAAGGAAAGGGGAGCGATTCACCCTCTGTCTCTGGCTCTTGGAATCTGCCTCGCGCGAGGGGTAATTCTCCTCTTAATTAATGAGGATCATGTTCTCGAATTTCCATGGGCTTGGGAATTAGTCCACTTCCTCAGTCCTTCGACATTTTATCACTTCTTAGAGGCCTATGCTTCTTGGAATTTCTAAACCTATGATTTCTATTGATAATTTGAAGGAATTCAATTGGTCTAGCCTTGGTTACTCCTTTGTTGCTAAAGATTTTAATGAGACTAGTCTAGATACATTATGGGTTTTGAAACATGATGATGTCTAGATGATGCCATTTTAAAAGATTCCTTAAGTCATCACCCTATAAATTAGCTTTCATGATGTTCCTTTTTCTCTTTCCTTAGTGTATGCTTCCTTCTCATATACTAGGAGAAGGGTCCTGTAGAGGAAGCTGGCTCAACTGTATGAGTCCATTTATCACAGCAGAACTGTCCTTGGATACATTAACACTATTTTGAGACCAAATGATAAGATTGGTTCCAACTTCTCCCACTTGGATACTAATTATTTCTCTCATTTCTTAGATACTTGTGATCTCATTTAAGTTGCCATTGCTGGAGTCTTTTCACATTAGAAAGATTCACAATTAATGGAAGATAGGCCAGTAAGTTGGATAGGTGATTCTATCAGATCAATGGCATAAGTTTTTTTCTGATATCTCTAGGTTCACCCTCCCTAAGTTCAACTCATACCACAACCTTCTTATTGTTTATTTCTTGAGCAGTTCTCCTAGGTTATCACTTTTTCCTTTCAAATTCAACAATTCCTAGCTCCTAAATCTGGGTTGCAGGGAAATTATTACTAATGGGTGGAATAACTCTTTCCACGGAAGTCATTAATTTATTCTGATATCCAAACATAAGGAAATCAAAATTTTACTAAAGGAGTGGAGCAGGATATTGTTTTATTGGATGATGATATTAAGGCTGCTGAACTTCAGCTTGCCTCCCTCCAAACTTCCAACCAGCAGTTGTCCATGCCCTCTCGGGGGGAGCTACATAGTCATTCGAAATTGGATGATCTTATGGATATTTAGGAGAAGTTGGCTAAGAATGAGTTCAACATAAAGTGGATCAAGGATGGGGATCATAATTTGAAATTTTTTCCACTGATTATATAAAGAAAATAAGTTCAAGAAATTCGTGAATACAGTCCGCATTTATGAGTACACCTACACTTCTAAGGATGATATTTATATTATATGGTGGACTATTTCAAGGGTCTATACACTAATTATTGTGGGGAATATTCCATTCCCTTGATGGATTCCATTTTCCTTATATTGATGAGAAGATAAATAAATCATTAAATAATGATCCCTTTGAGGAGGAAGTCATATTTGATTTTTTTTCTATGAAAATGGAAAGTGTAGCGGGCCCAGATGGTTTTAGCAACATGTTCTTCATGTTCTATTGGGATATCATGCATGTGGAAATTACTAATGTTTTTAGGTAACTTTTTTTCCCTCGATCTTTCCTACATGAAACCAACTCAAACTTGATTGATCTGATTCCCAAGAGGAAAAATGATATTAAACTTGGGGACTTTAAATCGGTATCTATTGAGACTACTATCTCCAAAATTATCATCAAAATTATGGTCAAGAGGATGGGAAAATTTATGGGTGATATTGTTAACCCAAATCAATTACGGTTTATTTCAGGGAGGAATTTCCAGATCTTCTTATTTACAGCCTTAGAGGGTATCAATATCACGAGGTAATGTTCGAAACATGGTAATTTTTCTTTAAAGATAGATATCTTGAAGGATTTTAACACCATTAAGTGCAGCTTCATTTTCCAAGTGCTCTCCAAATATGTTTTATCAAACAGCTTCATCAAGATGGCTTTATCCATCTTGAATAGTGTTAAGGTTTTCGTTCTTATTAATGGATCCCCTAAGGGGTTCTTCCCATGCTCTCGTGGAGTTAGGTAGGGAGATCCAATCTCAGGTATTCTCTTTGAGATTGCCAAATAATATTTGAGTAGATGCCTCATTGATCTCATGTAGTCTGGTCTTTTCAAAAAAATTAATTCAAGGAGAGACCTTTATGTGCCATATCACATTTTCTATACTGATTACATCCTCCTCTTTGGACAGGCTGACAAGTTGACCTTGTCCTCAATTCGAATGGTTTTTTGTCACTATGAATGTGTGGCGGTTCAATCTATCAGTTGGGATAAATATTCTATTTTATTTTGGGAGGGGGTTTCCCCCTCTCTAGAGTTATGCATTGCTCTGTCCCTTGGGGTTAAGAGGGGATCACTTCCCTTTGTCTATTTAGGTGTCCCTATCTTCTGGGGAAGGGTCAAGATTTGTTGTCTTGAGAGTACGACAAACAAAATCACTCAACAACATGCTAAATGGAAAGGGAAGTGTCTATCACAATCTAGGAGAGTTTTTTTCTCATCAATTCAGTTATCACCTATATGTTTACCTATGCCTTTTCCATTTACATATGGCCAGTTAACCTAATTAAAGACTTGTAGGTGAAGATTAGAAACTTTTTTTGGACGGGTTCTATTAGTGAAAGAAAATTGGTCTCTGTGGCCATGAAAGATTGCACAAATCCAATTGATTTGGGAGTACTTGGAATCAAATAACTCAAGATATTTAATGATTCCTTCTTTTCCAAGTTTACTTGGGGCTTGTTTGACACAAATTATGATGGCCTGGGATTTTGTTGTGAGAGTTTTTCACTGAAAATTTCTGATGGGTTTACATGATATTTTCCATCCTCGGTTTGGTCAGTAATCTGAGTTTCATACAAAGGAATTACTGATAACTCAAAATGGATTGTTTCAAAGCACTCAGATCGAAATTTTTGGTCCACTACATGGATTGATAGGCATGTGATGGATTTTATGGTGCCTCCCGCTGACTTAAGAAGAATTTCTATTGTTGAGTTCATTTATCGATTGGGAAAGTTTTATGTTCTCCTTCCAACAGACATTTTATTGAAGATTCATAGATACACCTTTGTTTATTATGACACTTTAATTTGGAAACCCAATCTTGTTGGTCGGCTTGACGTGAAGAACTTTTACCAGTATAATTGTGCATGAGGAATAACTCTTCCAGCCTGGATCTTAAGCTTCAAGAGACCCTTTATTACTCCAGCTAATCACCTGTTTCTCTGGAAATTTTTGAAAAATTGGCTGCCACTCTAGGATCGACTCAAAAAGGCTGGGAACAGCTTGGCCTCGGTCTATTTTCTCTATCTTTGTGCAGAGGAAACCATTCAACATACCTTTCTTCAATGCAGGTTTGTAGCTGAGTTTTGGGACTACTTGAAGAATCTATTTGGGTTCCCATTTTGCTTGAACATAATATTTTTTGAGCTGTTGGAAAACCTGGTTAATTGGTCTTACAGTAAGCAGGTGTCTCACTTTCTGCTTGTTTCCATTTCTACCATCATTTCTTATATTTCGGATACCTAGAATGCAGTTTCTTTTAATAATAAGCGACTCTACTTCCATGGAAGTGTCCTGAAACTTCATACGAAAATTCATGTAGCGTATCATATTTAAACTGGTTCGATGTAAAATGATGTTAATGATCTTATTATTTTATGGATGCATGGAGTTTCTGGAATTACCAAAAAACCACAGGTTCTCATGTTCATCCACTGGATCCCCCTGATCTGTTCCTGTATTAAGGTTAATGTTGATGGTGCGGATTTGGGCGCACCAGGCCCCTCAGGATGTGGAGGGGTCTTCCGTACCCATTGAGGGTTTGTTAAAGGCTGTTTCCATCACTTTATTGACAATGGGTGTTCCCTTGAAGCTGAATTTTTGGGCTATGATAAAGGAGATTAAATTTTCTATTCAATTTAGATGCAGACTTCTCTGGATTGAATCAGACTCAATGCTTGCAGTGGACGCCCTCAAGAACAAGTACAAGAGAGTCCCTTGGAGGATTCATCCCCAATTGTTGGAATGAATCACCCTTTGTCAAGGGCTGAACCTCAATGTCACACATACTTATCGAGAGGAGAAATCAGCTACAAATTCTCTCTCTAAGCAGGCAATTGTGGAGAGGTGTTTGATGTGGTCTTTTCTGCCCCATATTTCTACTCATGGTTCGTGGTGTCTGATTTGAAGGGTGAGTTTCACACTCGGTTTTTTAATCCCTTCTTGTAATGCTATATTGTCTTCTTTACTTTTCTAATAAATTTTGGGGGACCAGATATGTCTAGTCTCGATCCTTATTTTCCCAAAAAATGTTAAAAACTCTAAAAAATATTTTAAAACCTAAAAAATTTCAATCAAACACTAAACCCCCCAAAAAACCATAAAAACCTAAAACCCTAAGATACCCTAAAAACCCTCAATATCCTTAAAAACCCTAAAAAATTATAAAATCCTAAAAAATCCAAAAAAACCTAAAAATGTAAAAAACCTAAAACCATAAAAAAGCGTAAAAAATCTTAAAAATCAAAAAAAATTAAAACCCCTAAAAGCCTAAAAAACACTAAAAACCATAAAACCCTTTAAAATCCCTAAAACCCTCAAATTCCTCAAAAACCCTAAAAAACCATAAAAATACTAAAAAATCCCTAAAAACATAAAATAAATAAAAAACCTAAAAAACCCATAAGAAAAACTTAAAAACCATCAAAAATATTAAAACCCATAAAAATTGTAAAAACACTAAAAAACCCTAAAACCCTGAAGAACCATAAAACCCTAAAAATATTTAAAAACCGATAAAATCCCTAGAAAACCATTAAAAACTCTAAAAACCTTTTAACACCTTAAAAATGCTAAAAAAATTCAAATAACCAAAAAAAACCATAAGAAACTCAAACCCCCATCAAACCCAAAAAATAATAATCACTATAAAAACCCGAAAAAAACCTAATACCACAAAAAATCCATAAATACCATAAAAACCCATAAAAATCCTACAAATCCCTAAAAACATAAAAACCCCCAAGAATATAAGGAAACCTTAAAAACCTAAAAACACTTAAAACCCCTAAAACATTAAGAACGATAAAAAACCTAAAACCCCCCAAAAAAAAACAATAAAATTCCTAAAAAAGATCTAAAATTCTTTAAAAATTTTAAATACCCTAAAAACTACGAAAAACCCTTTGAAAACTATAAAAACCTAAAAATACTTATAAACCCTAAAAATTAAAAAAAATGATAAACCCCCCAAAAAAACCCTATGAGACCCTAAAACTCTAAACCCCATGAAAAACCATAAAACCCCTATAACCCTTAAAAAAAATCTAAAAACCCATAAAAACTCTAAAACCCACTAAAAACTCTAAAAACATTTTAAAATAATAAAATTTTTAAACAACTCTAAAAAACCTTAAAGACCCTAAAAACTCAAGAAAATCCCTATAAACCCAAAAGACTATAAAAACCCTAAAACCCTAAAAATCCTTAAAAACCCTAAAAACCCTAAAAACCATAAAAATATTACAAAATCTACAAAAATCTCTAAAAACATTGAAAACCCTGAATAATACTAAGAAATAATTAAAAACCTAAACACTCTAAAAATCCCTAAAAACCTAAAAAACTGTAAAAACCCTAAAAAACCCACAAAGCCCCTAAAGTCCCTAAAAACCAAAAAACTACTAAAAACCTTAAAAAACTCTAAAACCCCATAAAAACCCTAAAAACCACTAAAAACATTCCAAACCCTTTAAACCCATATGAATGTTAAAAAACCCCAAAAACATTAAAATTCCTAAAAAACTCATAAAAATCCTAAAATCCAAAAAACCCATGGAGATGCCGCCACTCTCTTCTGGTCTCTCCCACTCGAAGCGGTGATCTTAAAGGTTCCCTCTCCGAACCCTTCTCTTCGGTTCTATGGATTGCTTACAGACCAAGATTTGTGATGTGGATAGAGCTCAGAGGTTTTCTTCCCTGGTGCGATGGTGGAAGACGAGACAGATGCTTGCTGGCGGAGGGATCTGGCGGGTCGTGGCTGGGAAAGGCGATGATGCTCTAGTCTGGTTTGGAGCAGATCTGTTAGATCTGGACCTTCCCTTTCCTCGGATGCTGTCTCTGTTGTTCCATGGTGGTGGCATTGATGGTTTCTCGGTGGTTTGGGTAAAGTCTGTGAGGTTGACGTCGAAGTCAACTTTGGCTCCAAATCTACATTTCCGACGTATTTGCTTTCTCTTGCTACTTCACTACATGGTTTCATCCCTGATGGCGCTTCGATTCTAGAGGTTTTCTGTGAGTTCGGGATTCGACGTCTATGGAGGCTCTGTGGGATGCTGGGATATTGCAGACAGCTCCTTGGCGGCTGGTTTTTATGAGTTTCAGGCGTCGATCGGAGTTTCGCATGCTGACCAGAGGCTTCCATGGATGGGTCAGTGGCGTAGGGGGATCTAACAGCAGTGAGGGTTGCTTCGGCGACACAAGATGTTGCCTCAGGGTCCGGTTTCTTCTATGACGATGACTCAAATCTGGGGTGCCTTGTTTGACCTTGCTGCTGACGAAGGTATGATCAAACTTTGCTGTGTTCGCCTTGATCTGCTGGTCTGTGTGTGGTTTACTGGTGGCTGACCTGGATTTGAGTTGCTATTTCTGCTGAATGAGTTTTGGATACTGTTTTCCTTTCAATGTGGATGTTGGAGATTGGTTCTGTTGGGTGGTGCTGTTTTTTGTTCTGTTGCTGCTGATGGTTCCATATGGCTGGAGAGGGACCTTCTTGGTGAGAAGGTGCTGGGTGCTGGATCTTGTAAGACTAGATGCGGGCCTTTGGTTGGTTATGAGTTGCTGGTTGGTGGTGAATGCTGGATGATGTGTGGTTTTTTGGTTTTCGATACTGATGTGGATGATTATATTGTTGTGCTGCTATTTGATGGTTTTTGTTTGCTGGAAAGTGGTGATTGCTACGTTCGGTTGTGCTTGTGCTGTGGTGTGATGCTGCTGAGTGTGTTTGGCTGTGATGCTGGATTTGGTGATGTTGGTTGCTGGGGCTGGTTGGTTTGGATTTATTGCTGCTGTTGTGTTGCTATGAAGATTGGATGTGGTACTGCAGGATGCTGGTACTGGATGGATGTGACGTGATAATGTCGTTGTTGTGTCTGCTTTTGAGTCCTTTCTTTTTGCTGTTTTCTTTTTGGCATGGGTTGTAAGGGTTTTTTTGGGTGCGGGTCATTTGACCCCTCCCCTCCCTTGTCTGCACTGTCTCCTTTTTCCTTGTTAATAAATTTGGGGGGGGGGGGGGGGGAATAGCCCGACCCTCACATCTTCCTTGCCCAAAAAAACCCATAAAAAACAATAAAAATCTTAAAATACCCCCCAAAAACAAAAAAAATAAGAAAAACCCTAAAAACCCTAAGAAAAACATAAAAACCTAAAAAAACTCAAAACCCCTAAAACACATAAAAACTCTTAAAACCATAAAAAACCAAAACCCCCTCAAAATTTCTAAAAACTCTAAATACCCTAAAAACTATAAAAACAATAAAAACCCTAAAAAATAGATAAAATAACTAAAATCCTAAAGAATCCCTAAAAACAAAAAAAATGCTAAAACATCTAAAAAACCATAAAAGACCCTAAAACACCCTAAAACTATAAAAATACCCTAAAAACATTAAAAAACCTAAAAAGCTATAAAACCCCTAACAACCCAATAAAAAAAATATGAAACACCATTAAAACCCTAAAAACCAAAAAACCAAAAAAAAAAACAGAAAAACCCATACAAAACCTAAAAACCATAAAACCCCCTAAAAATACAAAAAATGTAAAAAACTCTAAAAAACCTAAAAAACCTAAAAAACCTAAGAAAACCATAGAAACCTAAAAACACGTTAAACCCATAACCCCCTCTAAAAAAACTACAAACCCCTAAAATACCCTAAAACCCCTAAAAACACCTAAAAACCATAAAACCCTACAAACCTTAAAACACCCTAAAACCATTAAAAACCCTAAAAACCACTATAAACTATAAAAACCTTTTAAACCCCTAAAAACATCAGAAAAATCTAAAAACCCTTAAAACCCCTAAAAAACTAAAAAATCACTGAAAACCCAAATAAACCATAAAAACCTTAAAAACCATAAATAACATAGAAACCCTCAAAATCCCATAAAACCCAATAAAATCATAAAATTACTAAAAGAACACTAAAAAATCCTAAAAACATAAAAAATCTAAAAAACAATTAAAAACCCTAAAAAAACCTTAAAAACCTAAAAAATATTTAAACCACTAAAAGCCCTTAAAAAATACACAAAAACATTAAATTCCTAAAAAAGTTAAAAAACTCTAAAGTACCATAGAAACACAAAAAACCCTAAAACCGATGAAACACCTAAGAAACCTAAAACCCTAAAAATCCCGAAAAACCATAAAAAAATATAAAAATCATAAAAAATCCCAAAAAATGTAAAAAACTCTGGAAAACCATAATAAAGCATTAAAAATCTAATAAAATTTAAACCCTTAAAACACCTAAAGAACGCTAATACCCCTTAAAACCCTAAATCCATAAACCCATCAAAATCCCTAAAAACCTTAAAAAACAGAAAAATCCTAGAAAATCACTAAAAATGTAAAAAACCCCAAAACCCTAAAAACCCAATGAAAACCTTAGAAACCTAAATAAATGTAAAATCCCTAAAAAACATAAAAAATGCTAAAAACCCTAAAATTCCTAAAAGACCCTAAAACCCTCTAAAAACCATAAAACTCCTAAAAACCAATAAGAACCCTAAAAACCACTAAAAACTCAAAAAACCCTTTAAACCCTAAAAATTTTAAAAACTCCAATAACCCTTAAAAATCCTAAAAAACTCAAAAAATCCTAAAAACCCAAAAAACCAAAAAAAACCCTGAAAACCCTAAAAACCTAAAAACCCACAAAATCCCCAAAACTCTAAAAACATTAAAAATCCTACAAAATTCCAAAAACTACCTAAAAACATAAAAATCATAAAACCCTAAAAAGAACCTAATAAAACCTTAAAAACCAAAAAATACTTTAAACCCATAGAAAACCTAAAAAATTCTAAAAACACTAAAAACCCCTAAAAACCATAAAACATTCAAAATCCCTAAAAACCCTAAAAAAATAAAATCCTTAAAAATCCCAAATAACGTAAAAACCCGAAAAAACCACATGAAAACCTAAAAAACACTTTAAACCCCTAAAAACCTAAAAAATGCTAAAAACTCTTAAAAACCAAAAAATACCCTAAAAAAATAAAAACCATAAAAACCATAAAAACCCATAAAATCCTTAAAAACCCATTAAAACCCATAAATAAAAACCCATTAAAAACTCTAAAACCCTTTAAACCCCTAAAAACTTTAACATACACTAAATAACTTTGAAACCCTAAAAAACCCCCTAAAACCCCAAAAAATCCCTAAAAACCCTAAAACCATCAAAATCCCTAAAACCCTAAAAATCCATAAAAATCTAAAAATTCCCCCCAAATCCCTAAGAAACGTAAAAAACCCAAAAAGACTTATAACAATACGAAAACCTTAAAAACCTAAAAACACTTAAAAACCCTAAAAAACATCAAAAATGTTAAAAACCACTACAACCCATCAAAATCCCTAAAAAACCTAAAAAAGAAAAAATATTAAAAAAAACCCAAAAAATATTTAAAATCATAAAAAACCCTAAGAACCATGAAGAACTCTAAGAAAACCTTAAAACCCTAAAAACACTTAAAACCAAAAAAACCCCTAAAAAACGCTAAAAACTCGAAAAAACCATAAAGGACCCTAAAAACCCTAAGAACCCTAAAACCCATAAAACCCCTAAAAACATTAAAAACCACTAAAAACCCATTAAAAACCCTAAAAATCAACTAAAAAAATATATTCCATTTAAACCCCAAAAAATCTTAAACAACTATAAAAAAACTAAAAACCCTATAAAACTCAAACAACCCTAAAAACCCAAAAAAAATAAAAACCTAAAAAACCCAAAAAAACTCTAAAAACCATTTAAATCACTAAAACTCTAAAGGATATAAAAATATAAAAAAATACCTAACAATCCATGAAAACATAAAGAACCTAAAAAACCATGAGAAACCCCAAGTAAATATTAAAAGCTTAAGATCACATAAAACATCTAAAAACCAAAAAAACGCTAAAACTCTAAATAACCCTAAAGTACACTAAAAACCTCAAAATAACTAAAACCCCTAAAAACCATAAATATCCTAAAAATTAAATAAAAATCCCTAACAATGTAAAAACCCCAAAAACCAAGAAAAACCCTTATAAACCTGAAAAACCTAAAAACAATTAAAATCCTAAAAATCCTAAAAAATGGTAAAAACTATAAAATAACCTATAATACGAAAAACCCATAAACCCATAAAAACCCCTAAAACCATAAAAACCTCAAAACACCAAAAAATCCTAAAAAACTGTTGAAAATTCTATAAACCCTTTAAACCCCTAAAAATGTTTAAAAACCAAAATAAACCTTTAAATCCCTAAAAAAATAATAAAACCCTAAAACAAAAAAACCCTAAAACCCAAAAAACCATACAACCCTTATAACCATAAAAAAATAAAAATCCAAAAAAACCATAAAAATCCTAAAAAAGAACTAAAGATCCCTAAAAACATAAAAGTCTATAAACACCCTGAAACCCCCAAATAAAACCTTAAAAACCTAAACAAAATTTAATCCCTTAAAAATAAAAAACTAAAAACCCTTAAAATAATAGAAACACTTTAAAACCTTAAACATATAAAAACTAAAAACCGTAAAACTCTAAAAACCGTAAAAAAACCTAAAACTTGCAAAATCCCTATAAACCCTAAAAAACCATAAAAATATCTAAAAAATCCATAAAAATCCTAGAAAACGTAAAAAGACATAAAAAAGTTAATAAAACATAAGAAAACCTTAAGAAAATAAAACACTTAGAACACCTAAAAACCCAAAACATGCTAAAAGCCTTAAAAAATCTAAAAAATCTAAAAACACCTAAAAACCATAAAAACCCTAAAAACCAATAAAAACACTAAAACCACTAAAAACTCTAAAAACCCTTCAAACCTATAAAATCTGTAAATAACTATAAAAACCATAAAACCTTAAAACTCAAAAGAAAACACAAACACCCAAAACACCATAAAAATCCTAAAAACTCAAGAACCCTAAAAATCACTAAAAATCCTAAAAAACCATAAAAATCCTAAATATCCATAAATATACCTAAAAATATAATAAACCATAAAAAACGTAAAAATTATAGGAAACGCATAAAAACCTAAAAACATTTTAAACCCCTAAAAACCCTCAAAAAAATGTGAAATTCCCTAAACCCCCTAAAAACCCTCAAAATCCCTAAAAACCATAAAAACTATAAAAAACATAAAAAAGACATAAACATCCCGAGAAATGTAAAAAATTATATAAACAATGGAAAACACTGATAAAACCTTAAAAAACCAGACCAAATTATAACCACTGAAATCCTAAAAAATGCTAAAGACCATAAAAACCCTAAAAGACCCTAAATCCCCCCAAAAAGCATAAAAAACCCCTAAAAACCTATAAAACCCTAAAAATCCATAAAAACCCTAAAACCACTACGAAATATAAAAAAACTTTAAACTTCTAAAAAAACATAAAACCCATAAACATTAAAAACACTAAGAAACTCGAAAAAAAACCTAGAAACCTAAAGAACCAAAAAAACCCTCAAAACCCTCAAAACCCATAGAAACTTAAAAACCCTAAAAACCCTTAAAAACCATAAAATCCTAAAAAAGACCTAAAAATCCCTAAAACCAATAAAAGTAATGAAAAAACCTATAAAAACCTTAAAAAACACTTAAAATCCATAGAAAACCTAGAAAAAACTGAAAACCCCAAAAAACCATAAACAACCATAAAACCCCTAAAACACATTAAAATATTAAAAACCCCTAAAACCCATAAAATCCCTAAAATCCAAAAAAAATCCTTTAAACCCCCAAAAAATAAAATCTCTAAAAAATATTAAATAAGATAAAAAACTCAAAAAAACACTAAAACCCTCCAAAAAATTAAATACCCGAAAACCCCTCAAAATCCTTAAAAATCCTAAAAATCCATAAAAACACTAAAATACTATAAGAATCCTAAAAATTCCATAAAAATCCCTAAAAATTTAAAAGACCCTAAAAATCATGAAACACCTCAAGAAAAACTTAAAAACCTAAAAACACCTAAAACTCCTAAAAACCTAAAAAAGGTTTAAAATGATAAAAACATCTAAAAAAATCTAAAAACCATAAAAAATAAAAAAACCATAAAAATACCTAAAAACCTAAAAACCCGTAAAACCCATAAAATCCCAAAAAAACCACTAAAAAAATCTAGAAACCCTTTACACCCCAAAAAATGATAGAAAATAAAAACTATGAAAAACTCAATAAAACCCTAAAAACTCAAGAAAACCATAAAAACCCTCAAAAACCTAAAACCCCTAAAAACCCTAAAAATCCATAAAAACCGTACAAACCCAAAAAAATCAAAAAAATACCTACAAATTGATAAAAATATAAAAAACCCATAAGAGAACCATAAAAACCTAAAAACCATAAAAACCTTGAAAAAAAAATAAAAATGATAAAAACCCTCAAAATCCCTAAAAAATATAAAGACCCATAAAAATTATAAAAAAACCTAAAACTACATAAAAATGTAAAAAACCTTAAAACTCTGAAAATGCTTAGAAAACCTAAAAAACAAAAAACCCCCCTAAAAAACCTAAAAACCATAAAAACCATAAAAAAAACTTTAAAAGTATCTTAATACCTAAACCCCTAAAAACTATAAAACCCCCAAAACCTTAAAACCCCTAAAAACCCATAAAAACTAAAAGACCCAATAAAAACTCTAAAACCCCTTTAAAACCCTATTTTTTTAAAGTCTAAAATCCCTTGAATGCACTATAAAATCAAAAATCCCCTAAAAACCATGAAGAAACATAAAAATCCTAAAACAATAAAACCCTCAAAATCCATAAAAACACTGAAAACCATAATGATCCCAAAAATTCCCTAAACATAACTAAAAATTTAAAAAACTATAAAACCATTAAAAACTGAATAAAATATGAAAAACATAAAAAACATAAAAACACTTAAACCCATAAAAAACTTAAGAATCTCTAAAATCCCAAAAGCCACAAAAATCCCTAAAAACCCTAAAAACCCCTAAAAACCTCAAAAACCCTAAAAACCATAAAACCACTAAAATCCCTCGAAACCCTTTAAAACCCTAAAAAAGTTAAAATTATCTACAAATTTTAAATCCCTAAAATACTAAAACCTCCATAAAACCCCAAAAAACCATAAAAACTATAAAAACCCTTAAAAACCCTTAGAAACCATAAAAACCGTCAAAATCCTTATAATCCCTAAAACCTTAAAAAACATAAAAAATCCCTTAAAATACCTAAACACATAAAAAAATTTAAAACCATGAAAGTCCCTAAAAAACCTTAAAAGACCTAAAAATACATAAAAACCATAAAAACCTAAAAAATTCTAAAAACCCTACAAGACCCTAAAAACCCTAAAAGCCTAAAACACTTAAAAACCCATAAAAACATTAAAAATCCCTAATAAACCAAGAAAAAACCTAAAAAATAACTAAAAAATCTAAAAACTTTTTAAACCCCTAAGAACATTGAAAACTCTATAAAACCATAAGATCCTGAAAAAACTAAAAAAACCTAAAAAACCTAAAAAAACAATAAAAAATCTAAAAGCACCAAAAATCCCTAAAAACCATCAAAATCCCTAAAAACCATAACAATCCTAAAAAATCCCTAAACACATAAAAACTCTTAAAAACCCTGAAAACTATAAGATAACTTTAAAAGCCTAAAAACACTTACAACCCCTAGAAAACATAAAAACGTTAAAAAACATAAAAATCCTAAAACCCCCCAAAACCTTAAACACCCTAAAAATCGCTAAAAATTATAAAAAACCATAAAAAACCTAAAAATTCCCCAAAATCCCTAAACAAGTAAAAAAACCTACAAACTTGAAAAACACTAAGAAAAAATTAAACCCCTAAAAACCATAAAACCCATAAAAAAAATAAAAAAACCCTAAAAATCCATAAAAACCCTAAATTCCACGAAAAACATTAATAACCCTTTAAACCCCTAGAAAATTCAAAATACTCGAAAAAGCATTGAAAAACCTAAAAACATAAAAAACCCTAAAATCCCCTAAAATATCATAAAATAACTAAAAACCATAAAACCCTAAAAACCTTAAAAACCCTAAAAACCATAAAACCTTCAAAATCCATAAAAAAACATGAAAACCCATAAGAAAACCATAGAAACATAAAAACACATAAAACGAATAAAAAATCTAAAAACCCCAAAAATAATAAAAACACCTAAAACCTTTTAAACCCCAAAAAACCAAAAAACACACTAAAAAACTACTAAAATAAATCTAAAACTCTTTAAACCCCTAAAAATGTTAATAACTCAAAAAACCATAAAACCCCAAAAAACACAAAAAAACCCTAAAAATCCAAGAAATCCCCGTAAAACCCTTTAAAATCCCAAAAAAGTATAAGAAACCATAAACATCCTAAGAAATCCCTAAAATCCCTAAAAATAGAAAAAACCCTAAAAACCTAAAAAACCCTAAGAAATTATAAAAAACCTAAAAACACTTAAAACCCCTAAAAATCCTAAAAAACCCTAAAAACACTAAAAACCCTAAATATCACAAAACCCATGAAGTCCCTTAGAATCCTAAAAAAACCATAAAAACCCTTAAAATCCCTAAAAACCCCTAAAAAAATAAAAACCCTAAAAACACTAAAAAACCCTAAGAAAACCTTAAAACCCTAAAAAACATAAAACCCTGAAAATATATGAAATAAAAAAACAACAAAAACCCATAAAGAGCCTAAAAACCCTAAAACCCCCCAAAAATGATAAAACCCAATAAAAAACTTAAAATATCTATACCCCATAAAACCCTAAAATACCAAAAAAATTGGACTCCCTAAAATAACGTAAGAACCCTAAAAAAACTAAAAAAAATCTGAAAACCCTAATAAAACCATTAAACCCATAAAACCCTAAATATCCCTAAAAATCCTAAAAACCATAAAAATCCCAAAAAAACCCTAAAAATTCCTAAAAACATAAAAAACCCTAAAAACCCTAAAAAAATATTATAAAAAGTAAAAAAACATTATAATTCCTAAATCCCCCAAAAAACTTAAAAATGATAAAAACCATAAAAGGCCTAAAAAACCTAAAAAACCCTAAAATCTCTCAAAATCCCTAAAAATCATAAAAACTCATAGAAGTCCTAAAACATCCCTCAAAATCCTAAAAAATGTAAAAACACTAAAGACCTTGAAAAACGTTAGGAAAACCTTAAAGTCCAAATAACACTTAAAAACCCTATAAAACATAAAAATGCTAAAACCCCTAAAATCAATAAAACCCCTAAAAAAAATTAAAACCATAAAATCTCTAAAAACCATAAAAATCTTTAAAACCCCATAAAACCATTAGCACCACTAAAATTTCTAAATACCATTTAAACCCATTGAAATGAAAAAAAATATAAAAAACTTTAAAAGTCCTAAAATACTAAAAAAAACCCTAAACCGCAAAAAACCAAAAAACCCCAAACCCCCCCAAACCTCTCAAAATTCCCGACAAACCTAAACATTGATAAAAATTGTAAACCCTAAAAATCACTAAAAATGCAAAAACCATAAAAATCTAGAAAATTTATAATAAAACATTAAAACCCTAAAAACACTTCAAACCCCTTAAAACCTAAAAAATGCTAAAAACCCGAAAACCCCTAAAATTTCTCAAAATCCCTAAAATCCCAAAAAAACAAAAAATTCAAAAAAATCGGTAAAAATCCCTAAAAATGTAAAAAACCCTAAACTCATTAAAAAATACTAAAAAACTAAAAACACTTAAAACCCATAAAAAACCTAAAAACGCTAAACCACATAAAAACCCTAAAAGACCCTAAAAACCTTAAAATCCCCCAAAACCCAAAAAAAACCACTAAAACCTTAAAAAACACAAAAACATATAAAGTCCCACAAAACAGTAAAAACTCAAAAAACCTTTATGTCACATACATGACTTATTTTTAAGTTAAATTTAATTTATTTTCCTTTCATTCTTTGTTTTGGATGGTTTCCAAAGGTTTTATGGAGAAATAGATGAGTTTTCATGAATTGGGCCAAACCGTGAGCCCAATTCCAGATTTAAAAATAAAATTTGTTTCCTTTATAAATTTTTAATTTTTTAATATTTTTCCTTTATTTCAATTCCTAAATGGTCTCCTCTGACCTATTAACACCAAAATATAAATTTGGAGCCTTTATAAATCCTTAATCATGGTGGATATGAGTTTTTATGTAAGATATTGGGTCTGCCCAAAGGCCCATTTCCTCCATTAAAAATAACTTTTAAATTTTTTATATCTCCTTCAATATTTGCGTTTTTTGGTGATTCCACCTCCCACTCGACCCTAAGAAACCCAGGCTCGCTCCCATTGCCTTTACCCCCTCCTTGGAGCTCTTTGATATCGCGAAGTATGGCTGATCTTCATAGGGTGTCTCAAATCTTCCAGAATTGAAGAGGTAACTTCATCTCTTCTTAACTCTCTCAATTCTTACTATTTTCCCTCCATTTTAGTTCCCAAATTACCTCATATATCTTGTTCGAAGAATCCCTGAATTTTGTCTGTTTTCAATTTCAGAAACTATTGTTTTTGGAGTGATTAATTCAGGATATTTCAAGTAGGTGAGTCTATTTCTTTCCTCTTTCAAATTGCTTAGGGTTTCGTCCCTAATTCTTGAATTATAAAAAATTCCAGAAGTTAGGGTACATGCATAGGTTCTAAATTACTGTATTTTGGGTGAAATATTGAGGTTTTAGGTTTCTTTTAACTTCCTTGAGGTGCGGCGGTCATGCGGTTGATGTTTCGCCCCAATATTTGAGGGTTTCGATACATTCGGTAGGTGATTCCGTGGATAACCATGTAATGATGAGTTAGTTTGCTTGATTAAATAATTTTAAATTTTCCTTATGTGTTGTGAATTATGAGAAAACCATTTTTGGTAGCAATAGTAAAGCATTTGTTTTTAAAGTTACATTTTTTCTTGAAGTGTGTATTTTTCAAATGTATTTCATGTGTTATCTTTTGTGGTAGTTTTGTAAAATGTAGAAGTGGTTTATTAGTTGTTGAAAGGGGATGAAAATTATGGTTGGGAAATGATATAGTTCCATGTGGGCCTAAAAAGGGGGTGTATTTGAATGGTTTTATTTGTATAACCTTGTTATACTCCTTGAAAGTGTTTTATGGATTTGTGTGTTCTCATGGGTATCTTTTGTGATATTATTCAAGGTGATTATATAACATTTGAAAGTGGATTATTACATGTTGATTGGGATGAAAATTCTGTTTTGGTAGTGTCTTGGTGTGATTTTGGCTTAAAAAGTGGGTTTTGAAATGGATTTTATGTGCAAAGTTTGGGTATACTCTTTATAATTGTTTTATGAATGTTTTGAATGGTTTACTGGGTTGTGTAATAGGTGAAACTATATCAGAAAACTATTTTGGTAGGAGTATATTTTTAAAAGGTCCATTTCATTTGTGAAAATGTTGTTATGTGATATTTATCATCCTGGAAATATTTTATTAAATTTTTTGAAGGAGATATTGAGGAGTCAAAGTGATGTGAATGTGATGTGGAGTATTTTGTGTGCGTGTGATGTGAAAAATTGAATTTTTTATTATGAAATAAGTGTTATATTCCATGTGTGTGGGCTTTTATATGAGTTTAAATATATTATAATTGTTTTATAAAATTGTTCAATGGTTTTTTGGAAGTGTTGAAGAAATGTAAAACGTGTTGTGGGCTATTTTGGTGTGTTTCGGATTTCAAAATCATTTTGAATGAAAAATGGATTTTTGTGACTTTTGGGGTATACATATGGGCTGTTTGGTGAATTTGTGATGTGGAAATGATATTTTCATGTTCAATTTATATTTCTTGACTTGTTGAACTTGTTTGAGCACAAGGGGAAAACCTGGGTATCTAGGTGGGTGGACGTGTACTAGTATGCTAGTGAATCCGTGGGGTTTGGCCTCAGTTTCACTTAGCAAGATTGACGCTTAAAACTCTAACTAAACTATGATGATGATGATGATTGGGGACCACTAGGTTATGGGTATGTTCCCTACTAGTGTATCGTGCACGAGAATGGATATTTTTGATGGTTAATCTCACCGAGATACGAGGTACATGGGACCCACAACTAGCTAGTGCCTAGGGGTTACTTCCTATTTCTTGTGCTCATTATTTACTTTGTAATTACCGTCGGCATACGGTATAGTTGGCTGGAAAATTCAGTAGTGTTGACATTATTTTTAAAAGTGTTTATTCTTAATGATAGCCCACTTGAAAACTATTTTTATTCAAAGTTGCATCTTTTAGAAATTGTAACTAGCTTTTCATGTTTTTGAAAACTTGCATGCTTTTCATCTTTAAATGTTTATCACATGGAATATCTTAGTGGTGGTATCCTACTGGGCATTGTCTCACACCCTACTTACACCCTTGGGTGTATGTAGAAATGGTTGTTTTTGTTGTCGCAGTTTGGGTAAAGTTTTTTTGTTCCAGTGGTTCAGGTTTCTAGCAGGTCCTTGGTGGTGAAGTCTTGTGGAGGTGGCTTGAGGGCAGTGCCCCTTGCCATGAGGGTTCTTGGGCTGTCCTTATTTGGATTTGTACCTTTGGTATAGACGTTTTGAGTTGTTTTAATCCATGTAATTCAGTTCTGAATTTTTGTAAAAGATTGTTTGGTTGGAAAAATCCAGATTTGTTTCATTGGATTCTTTTGTTGTTTTATGTTTATAAACTCGGGTAAATCGTTACCAATTTTCATTTTATGATACCCGGGCACTTGTGCCAGCCCGTGGGGATCAGGAACGCCCTTCGGGCCTTGTCACGGGCTGGGTTTGGTTCCATTTTTGGTGGCGATCGATTCGGTTCGTGACAAAATGGTATCAAAGGAGGTTCAGGTTAACTCTTTGGGTCATTTTATTTGGGGAAGAGTCAGGATAGTCTGGAGTTAGGATTGTTGGGACATGGAATTCTAGTTATGGGTAGTGTGCCTGATCCCCACACCTCATAATGGGATTCAAGTTTCCAAGAGAAGTCGGGATTTATCCAATTCCTTCAGTTTTCTTGGTTCGATGATGATTAAGGGAAATGAAAAGAGAGTTGGGTTAATAGTCCTAGTGAGCTCGCAAGGCCTGGAAATCCAAGTGGAGCCAAGGATATTCCCTAGGACACTCTCTGTGACAGTGAAGTGATTGGAATATGGCTGCCAGCCATATTTCCAAGTCACCCACTGAAACTAGTTTCCTCTTGCACTGTTTTGTGCTTAGGTTTTGAAACCTTAGCACTTTGGTTTTAAGAAGTGTAAAGTTTTTGTGAAATGATTTTCAAATAAAGAGGGAATGGTTTGGTTTATGAAATGGTAGAACTTAATTTTCAGAATTGTTTTGAAATGTAAAATGGTGTGCTTACACCTCTTTGAAAGAAGGAACTATATTGAAGTTGGTTTTGAAAAGTGTTTCCAATAGAGTTTTATAAACAATCAGAGTGTGTTTTAATGGGATGAGATGTTTTGAAATTGATGTGAATATCTTGAAAGTGAGTTATTTTCTAAATTTTTGTGACTTTTTGAAAATTTTTGTAAGATGTGAGTTGGGATTTTGATCTCATGGTTAGTAGTTATGAGAAAAAAGGATGTGTTGGTTGACCGTTTTGGTTTTGAAAAGTGGGAAGAATTTTTGTTTTAACCTTTGGTATTTCAATTAGCGACCACATGCATGGGGTTATATGGGATGATGGATGGTTGATGGCACGACTGGATGAGTGCCGGGATGGATATGAGGAGGGTGTCTGGTGTGGCACAAAAACATGCATGTGTGAGGCCCATAAGGTACCATTGGTGGATATGCTTACTGCTAAACTGTTTGTTCTCAAAGAATTACTTTTAAAGAAAAGCACGATGTCTTGATGAATATTTTTGTATGGTTTGTATTATGGGTTTTTGAAATTGTTTATGTTGTGGGATGTTTTGATTCCAAGAACCCCTTCTGTTTGAACTGTGTTTTGGGTTTGTGTTTGGTCGGTAAGATGTGTTGTAGGGACGGTTAGTGGTCTCTTTTGAAAAATGTTTTGGGATGCCTTTATGATAGTTCTATTCATGTGTTTGGAGCTGGTTTATGGCTCGTTTTGACCAATGGACCATATTGGTTGGGTCCTTGGGTTCTCTCATTGGATAAGGTATGCCCCCATTAATAGTTAATGCATAACTAAAGCGCAACCCAAATTGTTTCTCCATTGGAAAATACTCCAGTTGATCAATATAAAGAATCTATTTCTTGATCTTTTTAGATTGAGTATACACCCTTTCCTTTATTGGTTTTGTGTATCCTCTTGTAGTGGGAGATTGATTATGGATGGTTGAAAGTGACCTTAGCCTCTTAAGTTTCCTAATTTTTCGAAGGTGGAAGTGTTATGGGGTTGTTAGCATGGATGAGTATTTGGATAGTGTCTAAGAGGAACTCTCGGTCCTTCATAGTCTCTTCGAATAAGGAGTTCATGTTAAACTACTAGTGTGGGAAATCTGGCCATGAGAGGATATTATGGCCACTTTCTAGAATTGTGTGTTGTTTTGGGATGTTGTAAAAGTTCCCTCTCGATTCACTGTTTATATCAGTCGCAATGGTCATGTTCAGTGATTCCTCGTGATGTCATGTGCTCGATTGACTGTAAAGGTGAAAGTTGGGAAATCATATGAGAGTCTCTATTATGTTGGGAGAATGTCTCCCTTGAAAAAAAACATAAAAAAAATATTCCATTTTAGAGGAAGGTGAGTATAAGTGTTCTTTACTTCTATTGTTTCTCACTCGAACAAACAAGGTGTGATGTGTGTACATCTTCTAATCCCTTGTTTCAGTGAAATAACGATTTAGGGTAAAGTGAGTTTGGAATGTGTTATGTCTTGGAAAAAACTTATCGGGGGGATTGTGGTGTAGTTGTTGTTTGCAAAGAAAGAAGAATTCTCATTCAGGTGGTTTCCAAAGCCTAACTGCGAGGCCGAATATGCTTCAATATTTTGAGCTCCAGCCATAGGTCCCGGAGAGAAGCTGGCGCGTAGTCAGGGGAAACCCCAGTGTCATTTAAACCCTTGTGTAAAGTCCTATCCTCAATATGAAAGATAAGAAGAGTTTAAACCTATGGTGTCATCATATTTCTTCTGTTGTTCCCGTTCGGTGGAAATAGGTGGAGGGTCTTGTACCCATGTCATCACACAATGTTATTCCCTCCCTCTTTGGTTTCCATTGAGTCTTTAGAGAAAGGTATGAAGTTTGGATAGACAGGTTGACCACACGGTTTGCAATTGGTTAGTAGTGACCATGCCCCCCAAAAAAAACCATGTAGATAGAAGAATCTCCACTGTTAGTTCATGGTTTCCCAAACCATGCAGACTAACCATGTGGTCATCCCAACACTTTATATTTTGGGGTCTTTCTGTACCATCCCATGCTGGTCGATTAAGATTGTTGGTTCTTATGGTGGGGAGCCTATTTTTCCCCCCATACCAATAACTTAGATTTATCCATGGTCAAGTATTGGTGGTAGGTAGTCTCATTCGGATCTATCAAGCTACCTAAATCTTCCTTGAGTAACCATTGATATTGGAGAGTGCCCAATGGTTTAGTTATAGCAAGGTATGTGTAACCTTGTTCGATGTTGTTGTTCGTTTGAGTGAATTGCTTGAGTCTTGTTCTGATAATGTTTGAGGTTTTTTACTTTGGGATAAAGCCTGAATGTGATTGATTGTTTCAGGAAAGTGGTGTATGATTTTGTTGTGAATTATTCCATCCTTAATTGATCAATGGAGGTGTTTTGGCCTTTGCGGGCGAAACCTGGAAAGGGAGTACATCTTGGTTTATCAGTTCGGTTTGGCTTTCGTATCTGGCCTTTCTTTAGCTTTCCGGGGACGGAATGTTTTCATGGTGGGGATAATTGTCACATACATGACTTATTTTGAAGTTAAATTTCATTTAGTTTCCTTTCATTCTTTGTTTTGGATGGTTTCCAAAGGTTTTATGGAGAAATAGATGAGTTTTCATGAATTGGGCCAAACCGTGACCCCAATTCCAGATTTAAAAATAAAATTTGTTTCCTTTATAAATTTTTAATTTTTTAATATTTTTCCTTCATTACAATTCCTAAATGGTCTCCTCTGACCTATTAACACCAAAATATAAATTTGGAGCCTTTATAAATCCTTAATCATGGTGGATATGGGTTTTTATTTAAGATATTGGGCCTGCCCAAAGGCCCATTTCCTGCATTAAAAAATAATATTTAAATGTTTTATATCTCCTTCACTATTTGCGTTTTTTTGGTGATTCCACCTCCCACGAGACCCTAAGAAACCCAGGAGCGCTCCCATTGCCTTTCCCCCTCCTTGGAGCTCTTTGATATCGAGAATTAGGGCTGATATTCATAGGGTGTCTCAAATCGGCCAGAATTGAAGAGGTAACTTCATCCCTTCTTAACTCTCTCAATTCTTACTCTATTCCCTCCATTCCAGTTCCCAAATTACCTCATATATCTGGTTCGAAGAATCCCTGAATTTTTTCTGTTTTCAATTTCAGAAACAATTGTTTTTGGATTGATTAATTTAGGATACTTCAAGTAGGCGAGTCTATTTCTTTCCTCTTTCAAATTGCTTAGGGTTTCTTCACTAATTCTTGAATTATAAAAAATTCCAGAAGTTAGGGTTCGTGCATAGGTTCTAAATTACTGTATTTTGGGTGAAATATTGAGGTTTTAGGTTTCTTTTAACTTCCTTGAGGTGCGGCGGTCATGCAGTTGATGTTTCGCCCCAATATTTGAGAGTTTCGACACATTCGGTAGGTGATTCCGTGGATAACCATTTAATGATGAGTTAGTTTTCTTGATTAAATAATTTTACAAGTTCCTTATGTGCTGTGCATTATGAGAAAACCATTTTTGGTAGCAATAGTAAATCATTTGTTTTTAAAGTTACATTTTTTCTTGAAGTGTGTATTTTTCAAATGTATTTCATGTGTTATCTTTTGTGGTAGTTTTGTAAAATGTATAAGTGGTTTATTAGTTGTTTAAAGGGGCTAAAAATCATGGTTGGGCAATGATATAGTTCCATGTGGGATTAGAAAGGGGGTGTATTTGAATGGTTTTATTTGTATAACCTTGTTATACTCCTTGAAAGTGTTTTATGGATTTGTGTGTTCTCATGGGTATCTTTTGTGATATTATTCAAGGTGATTATATAACATTTGAAAGTGGATTATTACATGTTGATTGGGCTGAAAATTCTGTTTTGGTAGGGTGTTGGTGTGATTTTGGCTTAAAAAGAGGTTTTTGAAATGGATTTTATGTGCAAAGTTTGGGTATACACTTTATAATTGTTTTATGAATGTTTTGAATGGTTTATTGGGTTGTTTAATAGGTGAAACTATATCAACAAACTGTTTTGGTAGGAGTATATTTTTAAAAGGTCCATTTCATTTGTGAAAATGTTGTTATGTGATATTTATCATCCTGGAAATATTTTATTAAATTTTTTGAAGGAGATATTGAGGAGTCAAAGTGATGTGAAAGTGATGTGGAGTGTTTTGTGTGAGTGTGATGTGAAAAATTGAATTTTTGATTATGAAATAAGTGTTATGTTCCATGTGTGTGGGCTTTTATATGAGTTTAAATATGTTATAATTGTTTTATAAAATTGTTTAATGGTTTTTTGGAAGTGTTGAAGAAATGTAAAACGTGTTGTGGGCTATTTTGGTGTGATTCAGATTTCAAAATCATTTTGAATGAAAAATGGATTTTTGTGACTTGTGTGGTATACATATGGGATTTTTGGTGAATTTTTGATGTGGAAATGATATTTTCATGTTCAATGTATATTTCTTGACTTGTTGAACTTGTTTGAGCACAAGGGGAAAACCTGGGTATCTAGGTGGATGGACGTGTACTAGTATGCTAGTGAATCCTTGGGGTTTGGCCTCAGTTTCACTTAGCAAGATTGATACTTACAACTCTAACTAAACTATGATGATGATGATTGGGGACCACTAGGTTATGGGTATGTTCTCTACTAGTGGATCATGCATGAGAATTGATATTTGTGATGGTTACTCTCACCGAGATACGAGGTACCTGGGACCCACAACTAGCTAGTGCCTAGGGGTTACTTCCTATTTCTTGTGCTCATTATTTACTTTGTACTTACCATAGGCATATGGTATAGTTGGCTGGAAAATTCAGTAGTGTTGACATTATTTTTAAAAGTGTTGATTCTTAATGATAGCCCACTTGAAAACTGTTTTTATTCAAAGTTGCATCTTTTAGAAATTGTAACTAGCTTTTCCTGTTTTTGAAAACTTGCATGCTTTTAGTATTTAAATGTTTATCACATGGAATATCTTAGTGGTGGTATCCTACTGGGCATTGTCTCACACCCTACTTACACCCTTGGGTGTAAGTAGACATGGTTGTTTTTGTTGTCGCAGGTTGGGTAAAGTTTTTTTGTTCCAGTGGTTCGGGTTTCTAGCAGGTCCTTGGTGGTGAAGTCTTGTGGAGGTGGCTTGAGGGCGGTGCCCCTTGCCATGAGGGTTCTTGGGCTGTCCTTATTTGGATTTTTACCTCTGGTATAGACCTTTTGAGTTATTTTAAGCCATTTAATTCAGTTCCGAATTTTTGTAAAAGATTGTTTGGTTTGAAAAATCCAGATTTGTTTCATTGGATTCTTTTGTTGTTTTATGTTTATAAACTCGGGTAAATCGTTCCCAATTTTCATTTTATGATACCCGGGCACTTGTGCCAGCCCGTGGGGATCGGGAACGCCCTTCGGGCCTTGTCCCGGGCTGGGTTTGGTGCCATTTTTGGTGGCGATTGATTCGGTTTGTGACACTTTAAACCCCTAAAAACATTAAAAAACTCTAAAAACCCTTAAAAACCATAAAAACTCAAAAAAATACTAAAATCCCCAAAAAACCATAAAAAACATAAAAACCCTAAAGACCCTAAAAACTTTAAAGACCATAAAAACCCTAAAATACCTCAAAATCCATAAAACCCTAAAAACATAAAAAACCAAAAAAACACTATAAATCCCTAAAAATGTAAAGAACCAGGAAAAACCCAAAGAAAACATTAAAAAAATGTAAAAACACTGAAAACCCCTAAAAACCTAAAAAATGCTAAAACCCTAAAAACCCTAAAAATTATAAAACCCTAAAAAACTAAAAGCCTTTAAAACCATAAAATCCAAAAATTACATAAAACCATAAAACCCCTAAAAACTCTAAAAACCCTTTAAACCCCTAAAATTTTAAGAACTCTAAAAACATTAAACCCCTAAAAAACTCCAAAAAACCCTAAAAAGCCTAAAAACATTCAAAATACCTAAAAACCCTAAAAAACCATATGAATCCTAAAAAATTCCTAAAACCATAAAAACATAAAAAACCCTAAAAACCTTGAAAAAACCTAAGAAAACCTTAAAAACCAAAAAACACTTAAAACCCCTAAAAACCTAAAAAATGATAAAACCCAAAAAACCCTTAAAAACCCTAAAAAACCCAAAACCCCATTAATATCCCAAAAAACCATTAAAACCATAAAATCCAAAAATATACCAAAAAATCACCCAAAATGTAAAAAAACCTAAAAATAATGAAAACCCAAAGAAAACATTAAAGCCCTAAAAACACTTAAAACCCCAAAATCTGCTGAATGTTGTGCCATCATTTCAAATCTCTTCTCAGGAGTTCTCGATGGCATCTGGTCACCTAGATCTCATGTTGGTGGCCTAATTTGGAAGGATACAGCCCTCTGTGGCTGATTTTAACAGGTTTGTTTCTTCTTCTTGGAATCTCCGTGAACATGCAATTGTATGGTTTTTGGACAGTCGACACTTTCTAATTCGGTTTAGGAATGTAGAGGATCTAATTTTGGTATTGTATTTTTCTATACAATCTTTTTCTGGCCATTGGTTTCACTTATTCTGCTGGAATTTTGAATTTCATCTGCACCGTGATCCGACGAGCATGGCTTTATGGGTTCCCTTCCTGGTCTTGCCCTTCCCATCCAAAACCCAACCATCCTCCACATTATTGGTAACCTCATTGGTAGATACCTTTGTATGGAATCACAAACTAGTGTTTCCTTCCACCTTGTTGCGCCAAGGATTTGAATTGAGGTGGATGAGTCCAAAGATCCGATTAATTCTGTCTGCGTTGAGATTGAGGTTGAGCTCCGGTGGCACCAGATGATCTTCTTTGAATCCTGGGTGCCTTTTTACTTATCCTTCTATAGACTGGGCCACCATGCATCTACCTGTATGTGTGTTTTTTCTATCAAGCCTACACTTAAGTGGCCAAATGCTCCATCTTATGGTCTGCAAACAGACACGCCTCCCTGGGGGGGGGGATGGAATGCACAATGCGGGTTCCCTACTGAACATGCTAATGTGCCTCTGGATGAGAATCATGTTTTTATAGTAGTTGGGGATGTTCCGTTGTAGGTTGATCAATAGTCCCTTTCTAACTCGAGGTTTTGTGATATCTTTGATGGGCTGAAATGTGACCTGGGAATTTTGGCCGATATGGGGTTGATGAATCTTATGGATGGAGGCAAGAGTCTGAGGATGGTGGAGTCATGGAAGATGGTTCTGCCTGGTCTATCACCTGTTTCTAGCGGTCTGGAGGAGGCCATACATTCTTCCAAAAAATTGGCAGTGCATGAGGGATATGATGATGTCCCTTTGTAAAATTAGTTTGATGGATTGGCTTCGGAGAATTTGACTCAGGAGCATCATATTGTGAAACCAAAGTTGGCCAGTGGCTTTGATGAGAAAGATGGGAAAAATGCCTACTCTAGGATTCAGGGAGTGGCTTGTGAAGATAGGGGTAAGGGGTCACAGGAAAATGGTGGTAAAATTATGTTGCCTAGTTCTTTGGTGCTTATAAGAGTTCTAGATGCTCAACCCGCTGGTAATGAGACGGAGTTCGCAGGTGCTGATGTGCCGGTTCCCTTTCCCAACTGTGATGTTAGTACTGGGATTGAGAATTTTGTATGTGATGAAGAAGAGGGGGAAGTGGCTACACAGGGGTACATGGCTGATTAGATGGTGTTGGTAGAATAGGGAGGGGTCCTCCCAACGGTGATCAATGCGGCGATTAGGGAGGATGGTTTCGAGTGTGTGGCTGGTTGCAAGCTTTCTGGACTGGATTTGAATATGCCTGGGGCAGTGTTTGAGGGGGCTGATGGTGGTGCTTCTTTCCATGTGACTGAGAATGGGAAGGTGGAAGATAAAGGGGTAGTGAATATAGTGGAGGAGGTGGCTGATCAGGGTGGAGCGTCTGAGGAAGGGAAGGTGTACGGGAATGGGGAGGGTTCAGGGACGGGGGATGATCATGAGCAGGGGGACGCCACTGCATAGGTGGAGGTGATGGGGACGGTCATGGAGGTGCATGAGGATCCCCTAGCTGACATGCCTGGATGTATGGGCTTTCATGAGTTTGAGGTGTTGGACTGTCCAGGTGTCCCCTAAAAGGGAAGTCCCAAGGTGGATCTGCTCGAGCGGCTGGAGGTGTTGGATGGACTGGATCTCGGGGCACCTGAAGTGGTCCCTAGCACGCTGCGTGGTGGGGTTCTTACTGGATGCTCACTAAACCAATAAGCCTCATTCATTCCTAACCAAGTCTAGGAGGATGGAATAAGGATGAATCGCGACATGGATATGATCCTTAAGGAGATGTCATTGCTTGAGGAAGCCATTTGGAAGGAAAACAAGCCTGTTGGGGTCCCTATTGACTCAGGAAGGAGGAAGCTGAGGAAAGAATAATCTCTTTTTCCAAAGACTGTTTCCACAAGATCCTCTTTAAATGCTAAGGAAAATGCCTATGGAAGGGGAGGAAGGGCTGTCAAGGTGCAGCGAAATGTGGATCATCAACATCTTAGGTAGTATTGCTCCAACTTTCTCAAGCAATTTGAATCTTCTGAATGGGAGTCGGTGGACTTGGATGCTTCCTCTGGGTATGGTGCTGATGGGGATCCATATGGAGATGATGCGACCTATGAATATGGTGGAGAGAGTGACCCTCATGGAACTACTTCTGTTTTTGATTTTGGTGGCGACGTTGACTGACTTGTTTTTCTTTTGGGTCTTTTCTTTTTCTTTCTTTTTTGGTTATGGAGTCCTTAAGGGTTTTGGGAGTTAGTCGATTGGCCCCTCCCCACCCTCTTCTGTTGTGTTTTTTTTCAAATAAATTAGGGGGGGGGGGTGTTGGGATTAGCCTGGCCCTGTACCTTCCTTGCCCAAAAAACCTAAAAACCCATAAAAAACCTTTAAAAAATAAAAAAAATAAAAACCACAAAAAACCAAAAAAAAATGCTAAAATTCCTAAAACCCTAAAATCCTAAAAAACACTAAACCCCTCAAAATCTATAGAACCCCTAAAATCCCTAAAAAAACCTAAAACCCCTCAAAATATATTAAAATCCAAAACCCTTAAAAACTGTAAAACCCCTAAAAATCTCTAAAAACCCTCAAAATCCCTAAAACCATAAAATACTAAAAAATACCTAAAAATACCTAAAAACATAAAAACCCTAAAAACCTAAAAATCAAGAAGAAAACCTTAAAAACCTAAAAAATCATAAAACACCAAAAAAATATAAAAATCCTAAAAACCCTAAAAACCCTTAAAACCGTAAAATCTTTAAAAAATCTTAAAAAACCTTAAAATCGAAATAACCCAAAAAACCGTAAAAATCCTAAAAAACCCCTCAAAATCATGAAAAATGTAAAAAACCATATAAAACCTGAAAATCCTTAAGAAAACCATAAAAACCAAAAAACAATTAAAACCCCGAAAAACTATAAAAAATTCTAAAAACCATGAAAAACCTATAAAATTCCCGAAAACCCCCTAAAAACTCTAAAACCCCTAAAAACCATAAGACCCATAAAAACCCATAAAAAACTAAAAACCCACTAAAACCTCTAAAAACCATCAAACCCCAAGAAACATTTAAAAACTCAAAAAAACTTTAAGACCCTAAAAAACTCAACCCCCCCCCCAATTCCCCTAAAAAACCATAAAACCCTAAACCCCTAAAAAATAGTAAAACCCCTCAAAATACATAAAAACCCATTAAAACCATTAAAATTCTAAAAAATCTCAAAAAACATGTAAAACCATAAAAAATCCTAAAAAACTGAAAACCGTAAGAAAATATTAAAACTTAAAAACATTTAAAACCCATAAAGACCTTAAAAACCCTAAAAAACTATAAAAAATCTTAAAACAACTAAAAACTCTAAAACATATTAAACCCTAAAAAATGTAAAAAATATAAAAAACCTTAAACCCCTTAAAAACATATAAAACCTAAAAAATTGAAAAAATAATAATACACTAAACCCTAAAAACCATAAAAATACAAAAAACCTCAAAAAATCCCTAAAACCCAAATAACTAAAAAATCCAAGAAATTCCAAAAAATACAAAAAACATAAAAAACCCTAATAAAATTGAAAAAACCCAAGAAAACCTCAAAAGCATAAAACCAATTAAAATCCCTAAGAACTAAAAAAATTCTAAATCCCCTAAAAAACTCTAAAAACCCATAAACCCCCCCCCAAAACCATAAAAAAACTCTAAAAACCCATAAAAACTTTAAAAATAATAAAAAACAACTAAAAACTCTAAAAACCCTTTAATCCTTTAAATTTTTTAAAATAATCTAAAAACATTAAAGACCCTAAAAACTAAAAAAACCCTTTAAACCACAAAAAACCATAAAAATCTAAAAACCCTCAAAATCCCCCCAAAATCCAAAAAACTATAAAAATCCTAAAAATCTCGAAAAATCACTAAAATTATTAAAAACTATAAAAACTTTAAAAAAACCTTAGAAAACCTTTAAAAACTAAAAACACTTAAAATCCCTAAAAAACAAAAAAAAACTCAAAAAACCGTAAAAACCCCAAAATACCCTAAAAACTATAAAAATACTCAATATCCCTAAAAATCGCCTCAAAAAATAAAAATCATTAAAATCCTTAAAAATCCATAAAATATTAAAAAACTCTAAAACTCTAAAAATCCTAAGAAACTCGTAAAAACCTTTAAAAACTTAAAACACCTAGAAATACGAAAAAAACCTAAAAACCCTAAAACACCATAAATCTTTAAAACCCTCTAAAAACCATAAAACCCTTCAAAAACAATTAAACCCTATAAAATCTATAAAACCCCACTAAAAATTCTAAATTCTCTTTAAACACCTAAAAATGTTAAAAAACTCTAAAAAATTCAAATACAGCCTAAAAACCCAAAAAACAATTATAGTTTTTAAAAAACCAAAAACCAAAAATCCCCAAAAATACCTTAAAACCCTAAAATACCTAAAAACCCTAAAATACCTAAAACCCTAAAAACCTTAAAAATCCTAAGAAATCCACAAAAAATCTCTCAAAACATAAAAAACCCTAAAAACCAAAAAATCTCAATGAAATCCTTAGAAACCTAAAAACACGAAAAACACTTAATAAAACTAAATAATTCTAAAAAACTTTAAGAACCCTAAAAGACACTAAAACCCTAAAACTCCTAAAAGACATAAAAAACCTTAAAAATCCATAAAAACACTAAAAAAACTAAAAAAACTAAAAAAACTTTAAACACCTAAAATCAATTTAAACCCCTAAAAATGTTAAAAAATACAAAAATTATAAAAATACAAAAACTCAAAAAAACCCTAAAAACACAAAAAAACCATAAAATCCCAAAAACCCAAAAAAACCCAAAAAACCAACAAATCCCTAAAAAAAATTAAAATACCTAAAATCCTTAAAAATGTAAAAATCCTAAAACCATGAAAAATACTAAGAAAAACTCAGATACCTAAAAACACATAAAACCCCTAAAAACCTAAAAATCACTAAAAACATAAAAAAACCCTAAAAACCCTTTAAATCCCTAAAAATGATAAAAAACATAAAAATTCATAAAACCAATAAAAATAACTTAAACATAAAAAACCCTAAAACCCCTCAAATATTCCAAGAAACCATGAAAAGCTAAAAACACTTAAAACCCTTAAAAATCTGAAAAATGTTAAAGGCCCTAAAAATCCCAAATAAACCCTAAAACCCCTAAAAGCCCCCAAAAACCTTAAAAACACTAAAAACCAATAAGAACCCAATAAAACCACTAAAAACATTAAAATCCCTTTAAACTTATAAAAATTTTGAAAAAGTTTTAAATCGTTAAAAAACCTAAAAACTCAAAAAAACCCCTAAAAACCCAAAAAAATCCAAAAAATCCCTTAAAACCCAAAAAATCCCTAAAATCCCTAAAAATTCCAAAAACCACTAAGAAACACCTAAAACAACCCTGGTGATGGAGGCCAAGTCTCCGGGTGCTCTCTCTTCATGATCGCCAGTGCTGATGCATCCTCTTTCCAATGGAGCTTTGTGGGTCCTTGGCGGCGGTGTTGAAGGCTTCTTAGTGGCCTGAGAGCGGTCTCAGAGGCTCGACTTGCTTGGTGATGGTCACGAGAACTCTCATCGGTGGTGTGGTGTGAGGGCAGGGCATGTTTCCAGGTCAATTATGAAGTCAACGCTGGTTCCAGATCTGAGTTTTCAGTGGATTCCTTGCCTTCGTGACGGTTTCACGCAGGTGCGGTAGGTGTCCCGACATCTTGGTGCTATGATAGACTGGCCTTATCGGCCGTTAGTGATGCGGTACCTTCCAGATCTGTCTTTGGGAGGGTTTTGGTGGCTTTCTTGGCTTCGTGATGGAGTAAGATGGTGGTAGAAGGCGATGATTTGGCTTGCTAGTGGCACGATCAGTCCTGGTGTGTGGGATTTCAGATCTTCTTGCAATGGGGTTACACATGAGCTGCAGGTTCGTGCTTCTGGATCTTCAGCTACAACCTCATTTCAGGTTGTTTTTGCAAGTTGTTTTTCACTATGATGAGATATGGATTTAATGTTGTTCTGGGGACTTTTGAGATGCCGGAATCACTCTGGTTAGAGCGCCCTGCACCTTGAGATTTGTTGTTCGCGATGCCTAGATGCTTCTTGGTTACTGTTTGGATGCCTCGCTGGTGGTGGATGTCTTGGTTGGGACTCTATGTTGGTGTTGGATGATGGTTTTTGTAGAGACCCGAAGCTTTACGTACATGGAAATTACATTACCTTTGCGGAATACTTAGTACATAACAAAAACACACACACAAGGATCGTAATAGTTTAGTGTATTTGGAAACTCGGAATATAATCTTCTAATCGTGGTGAAAGATCTTCAACATCTCCCATAAAGATCTTCCCTTTTTTTACCTAAAACCTTTCTTTATATCCTGGGGAAAAGAAAACATAAAAGGGTGAGCTCAAATTCTCAGTAAGGGTAAACAAAAGAAATATCAATCACATCATATTCATAAGACCATAACATTTTGGAAATCTTAACCTGCAAAAGAGAGCATAATTTCATAACATGGGATAAATCATAGTAGTGAAATGAAATCCCAATAATCATAACGTAAAACATGAAACTTTGTGGAATACACACATAATCATAGAGAATCATATAATATTAGTCAAGACTCATTTCCAAGACTATCTTAGTGGACAAAGTCCATTTCTGAACCGAGTCACCCTCGTTTCAGTCCTGTTTCACTGAACCGATATAACCTACCATTCCAACCATGTATATCTCATGAGATATAAAATATTTACCCAATTAATTGGAGGGAGATATAGGTCCTACCCATCTCATAATGATACCATTCTTATGTGTGCCACAAAATCATAAATCATACATCATTTCATAACCCATGTAGTAAAAATGGGATTCTTAAACAACATGACATCATAAAACAATTCATATAAAATAAAGGAATTCTTAAAAATAATTCCATCACAACATAATCAAATCAATGTAATAACAGGGATATAAACATAACCCTATATTATCTTATATGGAAAATAATTTTGATAAAGCACTTGAACTCCATTCTTGAGGAAAATATCCGTTCTACTTCAAAAACATTTTCCTTTCTTTAACATGTCATAAAATTTAAAACTAAAAGAAGTTGATTAAAAATAAACTTGAAAACTTGTAAAGGAAGATTCTTGGAAATAATGTTTTAAAAATACATTCATGCCGTATAAGTTAAAAAAACATTCTTCTCGTACTTTTGTCAGAAAAGTCAAAAAGTACCTCGTACGAAAAATGACAAAAGATTCCTTTCATATCTTTTACTAAAAACTCACCGAAAGGTAAAATTGGATTTAAACAATTGTAGGTGGATGGAACAATATTACATATTGAGGGAACATGGATGTGGATGATAAAATACACCCCAGTAAATACCAAAGTATAAACAATCTCGGATAAAAATGAGATTGTGATATTTTCCCTTACCTTATGTCCGATATGCTTTGTACGTATCCAAACCTCCTCTTTTTTACGCGCCTTTTCTTAACCTCCACTTAAAGAACTAAGGATGGTCTTTGAAGAATACCAGGACCTATAGGATGATACTAGGGAAGGGGAGAAGAGATTTTGGCAGGGGTTGGCCGAGCATGAATGATCAAATTGGTGTGAGGAGGAGAGGGAGGAGGTGCCCTTTTATAAGGGAGGAGAGGGGCACCTTAGGAAAATCTCAAAATATTATTTTATATTATGGTCAAATTCGGTTTATAATGGTTCCAAAGGGTCTTATTTAGAAGCTAAAGTGGGGATGGGTCTAAATCCTCTCATCCAATATGATTTAGACAAGTTTAGGTTATTATTTTGACCTTATCAATTAGATTTAACTCTAAGGTAAATAATTTATCTTTTACCATGTCTTTTTGTTTTCTTACACTATATGGTTAATAAACTTACTATATCAAGTCAAACGAACCCCAAGTTGTTTATTATTAATATATATAACCTTATCTAAGTCATTTGGCCGAACCTTAGATTTTTAAGAATAAAATAACAATTAATAATATAATATTTGTTTTAAAAACTAATTTATGTCAATTTTGACACTATTTGGTACATGATTTTTATGAAATTCATAACAGAATGATAAGTTCGAACCAAGTTACTTAAATCAACAATAACATGTCATATTAACCTAGAAAATTAGTTTAAGTCATAAAAAGTCTCAAATTACATTTATTTGGGCATTTATAACATCAATTATGTTAATATTTTCTTAAAAAGGTAATTACTGCATCATTGTTGTGTCATAAATAATTTAAATTATTTAATGTCTAAAAATTACAAATAAAATATCATTCTGTAGGAAATCGTTTTATCTTTATAATTAATATTTATAGTCGAATTTATCTTATGTATAACCATATATTAAAAATGATTTACTTATTAAACATTGATTTTAACTATTTTAACCCTTCTTTAAATAAATTAATAATAAATGTCCTAATCTAATCGAAGTGGGATTAAATGGTCATATTTTATTCCTAAGGTTGTTTTTGGTCAAATTACACTTATCCAATAGAATTTGGACATGTGTTAGGGTAATAATAATATCATTTTTACCCTTAATTAACCTATTTACTTTTAACCGTGGTAAAAAAAGTCAAAAGTTACTATTCACCAAAAATTATTTTTATCTCATTGAACCACATTTTAGTCCTTGATATTAACCGTGTGTCTCAGATTTTCGAAATTCCACTCACAAAAGCGGTAAAATTAAGTTTTATGAAAAATGCAGTTTTTAACTACCACTTAGTGGTTTCACTATTCATCAAAAAATGCACGTTTCCAGAAAAATAAAAAAAAATTAGGCCTAAGCTATATTTGATATTATGAATTCAAAAATGAAGTCTATTTTACCAAAATCAAAACATATAAGTTGCATTAATTAATTTAAAAATTAATTCCCGTCGTTAAAACAAATAGCGTGTTTTTAAGAGATAATAACTATCAAAAGATTGACACTTGTTTATGTCTGGTTTAAATGTGAAATTACATCCAACGACCAACATTGTATTAAATTGTAAAAATATATTCTAAATATACTTTAAAACCACTCAAATTAATAATTTATCACTATTAATTATTTCTATTAAAAAAGTTGTTTTTAATTAAAATTTAGTAATTTTCACTATTCATTAGAATATGAAAGTTATCCGAAAAGTACCAAAATTTTACCCTAAGCTAATTTCGATATTCCGAATCCAAAAATGAAGTCCATTTTGAAAAATAAAATTTACAAAATTTCAAAAACTGGTTATTACAATTCATAACGGCTAGTTTTAATAATATTTTAATAGCATATCATTGTTTAGTGAAACTCGGTATTGCGTACTATACACGCTATCGAGGAAGGTCGCGATTGCGTGTAATGCAAGGAATGTCAAGGATGTGTGTTGTGCAAGCTCATTTTGGTTTACCTTACAACACAAGAAATTAACGAAAAGAATATTTTTCATAAAATCTCGGGGTGTTACAGTTTTAAAGGGAGACATTGGGTGATTTCTGGTCATGCTGTGCGATTTCTGGGTCGGTCGAGATACATCCTATATCTGGGTCAAATCAAGGTGATTAGGGTGATGCGGATTGGTGTAAGGATTTGGTACTGATAGTCCTATGTTTCTGTCTGGTATGCTGTGGGTGGTGTGTTGTGTGGTGAATGGCCAGGAGGCACTGACCGCTGGATTTGGAGCTGCTGGGTACCGATTCCTGCATCGCTGGGAACCGCTGGAAGAGGTGCAGGTTGTCGAAAACTGATGGGCTGGATGCGAGCTACTGCATGGCCGAGATGTGATGAAGCTGATGTTCATATTTTTGGTGATGGTGGTCATATGTTTCTAGTAGTGAATTTGCTTGGAGAGAAGAAACTGGATGCTGGAAATTATGTTGTTGGATTGTTGTTTCTGTGTAGCTGGGAGGTGCTGAAGCTGGGTTGTTGAAGTTGCTGCATATGGTTTGGGTGCTGCTGGATGCAGATTGTTGATTGGATGGGATCTGATGTTTGGGACAATTCAGTTTTTCTGCTTTATTTGGTTTTGTGTGCTTTTTTGGGTTTTTTTCTTTAGGGTCTTTCGGGTTTGGGGTTGTGAAGGGTTTTTGGGTGTGGGTTGTTTGACCCCTCCCCTCCCTTATCTACTGCGTCTTTTTTTCTAATAAAATTTGAAGGGTCAGGAATATCCTTTCCTCACACCTCTTCTACACTAAAACCCCTAAAAACCATAAAAATCTTAAAAAATTCATAACAATCCTAAAAATTTTAAAAACATTAAAACCCTTGAAAAACAATATGAATACCATAAAAACCTAAAAACACATAAAACCCCTAAAAACATAAAAAATGCTAAAAATCATAAAAAACATAAAACCATAAAAACCATAAAACCCCTAAAAACCATCATAATTACAAAAAACCATAAAATGAAAAAAAAATCATTTAAAATCCCTAAAAATATAAAAAACATAAAAAAACCTTTAAATCCTCAAAACCCCTATGAAAACCTTAAAAACCTGAAAACACGAAAAAACCATAAAAGACCAAAAAAACGCTAAAACTCCCCAGAAAACCATAAAATACCCGAAATACCATAAAAAACCGAAAAACAAAAAAAACCCCCTAAAATAATAAAAAATTTAGAAACCCTATAAACCCCATAAAATACTCAATAAAACCCTAAAAACCCTAAAAACCGAAAACCCTAAAAAAGCATAAAACCTTAAAAAATAGAAAAAACCCTAAAAAACAATATAAATCCTGAAAAATCCAAAGGTTTTAAAAAAAACCTAAAAACTCTGAAAAACCCGAGGAAAACTTTAAAACTAAAAACACTTAAAACCCCTTAAAAACCTAAAAAATTGTAAAATTCCTAAAAACAAACAAAACCATAAAAACCATAAAACGCCCTAAAAAATATTAAAAAGTTATAAAATACCTAAAACATCAAAAAACTCTAAAAAACCTTTAATCCCTTAAAAACATTAAAAAACTATAAAAAACCTTTAAACCCCTAAAAACAAAATAAAACATAAAACCCAAAAAAAACCTAAAAAACCCAAAAAACCATAAAAATCTCAAAAACCCTAAAATCAATAAAAATCCTCAAAAATCCCTAGAAATCCATAAAAACTCTAGAAACCCCTAAAATCCCAAAGAAAAACTTAACAACTAAAAACACTTAAAATCCATAAAAACCTAAACAATGCTAAAAACCCTAAATACCCAAAAAACCTAAAAACACTAAAACCATCAAAATATCAAAAAACCATAAAAAACATAAAAAATTCTAAAACAGCCCTCAAAATACCTAAAAAAAATAATAATAGCGTAAAAACACTGAAATCCTATAAAAAACCATAGTAACCTAAAAATACTTTAAACCCCTAAAATACCTAAAAAACGCTAAAATCCCAAAAAACCTAAAAATACCCTAAAAACCTTAAAACCCCTAAAAAATCTAAAAACACTTTAAACCCAAAATAACATTAGAAAATTTAAGAAACCTTAAAATTCATAAAAAATACAAAAAAACCCTAAAAAAACCCTAAAAAACATAAAACACTATAAACCCTAAAAACCCTAAAAAACCGTAAAATCCTTTATAATCTATAAAAACACTAAAGAACCATAAAAATCCAAAAAAGTCCCTCAAAATACTAAATGTGTAAAACCCCCTAAAATCAATTAAAAACCATAATAAAAACATAAAAACACAAAACAACTAAAAACCCATAAAGAAACTAAAAATGCTACAAACCCGTAAAAACCATAAAAACCCTAAAAACTCAAAAATCCTAAAAACCCTAGAAAACCATAAAAATCCAAAAAATACCTAAAAATAACTAAAAACATAAAAAAAGTCTAAAAACCAAGAAAAACACTAAGAAGACACTAAAAACTTAAAAACACTTCAAACCCCTAAAAAATGATAAAACCCCAACAAACCCTAAAAAACCCTTAAAAACAAAAAACCCCTAAATATATTACAACCCATTAACACCAATAAAAACCATAAAAATAACTAAAAACTCTAAAAACCATTCAAACCCTTTAAAACGTTAAAAAATTTTAAAAATAAAAAAAATCATAAAAACACTAAAAAAATAAAAAAACCTAAAGCCTCTCAAAATCCCTAAATCCCCTAAATAACCATAAGAATAATAAAAATCCCATAAATATCCCTAAAAACATATATAAACTAAAAACCATGAAAAAATCCTTTGAAAACCTTAAAAACCTAAAAGCGCTTAAAACCCCTAAAAACCTAAAAACCTTAAAAACCCTAAAATACCCTAAAGAGGCCTTAAAAACCCAAAAAACCCCTAAAAATAAAAAATCCCTTTAAGCTTTAAAAAATACTAAAACCCCATAAAAACCCAAAAGAAAATGCTAAAAAATCTAAAAACATTTAAACACCTAAAAACATTTAAATACCTAAAAACATTTCAAAACTATAAAAAACTTTGAAAACCTAGAAAAAACTCATCAACAACCATTAAAACACAAATACAATAGAAAATATAAAAACCCTTAAAAAATAAAAAATCCCTAAAATCCAAATAACCATAAAAATCCTAAAAAACAACCCAAAAATCATTAGAAACGTTAAAAACCCTAATAACCAAAAAAAAAACAAAAAGAAAAATTATAAACATAAAACCAATTAAAATCCCTAAAAAACCTACGAAATGCTAGAAAACTTAAAACCCATAAACCCCTCAAAATCGCTAAAAACTCTATAAACTCTAAAAATTAAAAAAAAATATCTAAAAAACCCTAAAACGTAAAAACCCTAAAACACTAAAAACCCCTAAGAACATTTAAAACCTAAAAACACGTTAAACCCTAAAAAACCTAAAAAATAAGGAAAACCCTAAAATTCACTAAAAATACTGTAAAAGCCCTAAACCACCAAAAAACCATAAAATCCCTAAAAACCTTAAAAAACACTAAAAAATCATAAAAACACTAAAACCCACAAAAATCTAAAAACCCTTTAAACCCTAAAACCTTAAAAACTCAAAAAAACCTTAAAACCCTAACAAAACTAACCCCTCTAAATAATGAGGAAAACAATGAAAACTATAAAAACCATAAAAACACTCAAAATCCCTAAATCCCATAAGTATTATAAATATTTACAAATCTCTAAAAATACCTAAAACATAAAAAACTCTAAAAACCATGAAAGATCCTAAGAAAACCTTTAAAACCAAAAAATACTTAAAACACCAAAAAAACCTAAAAAACACTAAAAACCTTAAAAACCACTAAAAACCTCAACACCCCTCAAAATACCTAAAAAGTAAAACAAACCATAAAAATCCTAAAAAAATAAAAACCCACAAAAATGTAAAAGCTCCTAAAACTCCTAAAAACCATAATAAAACATTAGAAACCAAAAAATAATTAAAACCGCAAAAAAAACATAAAAAATGTTAAAAACCCTTAAAACCCTAAAAACTATTAAAATTATAAAAACCACTAAATACCCTAAAAATTATAAAAATCCCCTAAAACCCTAAAAACCAATAAATCTATTAAAACCATTTAAATCCCTAAAAATATTAAAAATATATAAAATCTTTAAAAACCCTAAAAAACTGAAAAAAACCCCTAAAAACGCAAAATACCCATAAAAACCCTAAGAACCATAAACACCTCAAAATCCCTTAAAAACTAAAAAATCATAAAAATACTAAAAAATTACTAAAAATACCTAAAAACATAAAAAAATACAAACACCCCTTAGATAACCTTAAGATCCTATAAACATTTTAAACCCCTAAAAACGCTAAAACCCTAAAATCCTAAAAACCCTAAAAAACACTAAAAACCCAAAAAAACCATGAAAATTGTTAAAATCCCTAAAAATTTATAAAAAAAAATTAAAACCCTAAAACCCTAAAACCCCCTAAGAAAACCTTAAAACCCAAAACACTTAAAAACCTAATAATCCTAAAAAACACTAGCAAACCTAAAAAACTTAAAAATAATTTAAAAACCCTAAAACCAACTAAAAACCCTAAAACCCCTAAAAACCTTAAAAACCATGGAAAACCATAAAAACACTAAACCCACTAAAAACTCTAAAATCTATAAAAAATCTAAAAAATCTAAAAAATCTAACCCTCCCAAACCCTAAAGACACTAAAAACCATAAAAATCCAAAAACTTCCCTAAAAATACCCAAAAACATAAAAAACCCTAAAACCCTTTAAACCCCAAAGAATACCTTGACCCCATGAAAAATGTTGCCACTCTCTTCCGGGCCTCTCCTGACACGACGATTTCTGGGGTTCCATCTTGGAATCCTATTCAGCAGCTCTGTTGATCTCTCCCTTTTTAGGATTTGCGATGCGGATGGTTTGGTGTTCGAGAGGTGTTCTCACCTAGCGCGATGGTGGTTATTAAGGCTGTTGGTGGGCGAGGCTGAGTTCTGGTCGGTTGTTTCAAGTTGTGGTGGTGACGGCTTGGTCTGGTTCTTGCTTTGATTTGGATCGGCTTCTCTTGATCTGGACTCTGCATTCCTTGGCGGCAGCAGTGATGCCTTTCCAATGATCTTAATGAAGTCGAAGAGGTTGATGGTGATGTCAACACATGCACGATGGATGCTTCGACTAATGGACAGAGGTGTACTCAGACCGTTGGATTGCGGTGGAGAGAGATGGAGCTTTAGGATCTCTCGGTCATTGGTGCTTCGACGACCTCTTTTGGATGATCTGAATTCTGGCGAGCGTTGCTGGTTCTCCGGGCTTCACGATGGAAGATGGCGGTTACAAATGGTGTTTTTCGACTTTGATGCTAGCGTGCTTGTTCATGCAGTTTGGGTTATCAGCTTTCTTGGTCCACGACTTGTGCTAAAGGCAGCGGCGCAGATTCTTGTGCTGGTTGGTTTCCAGTGGCCTGTGCGAAATCAAGGCGAGGCGAGGCTTTACGGTAGTGATCTGGGAATCAGTGATTCTTTGTGGCCTTTCTGACTCTGTGATGGATCTTGGGGACTGGTGTTCGATATTGTGTTGTGGGCCTTCATATCTACTCATGGGATGCTAGAGGCACTGCGAAAGCTACAGGTTCATCTTCCTTGTTCCTATCTCTCGGATCTTTATCACGCTGTTGCTGAAGGGATCACCAGGTTATCCTATATTTTGGCTGCTATGTTAGACTATGATCTTCTGTTTTTTGATGGGTTTGGTTGTGATTTGCTGAGGATGATGGTTCTTGGTTCGGCTGAGTGGTGTTGGATGCTGCTTTGTGGTGGTGGATGGTTTGGCTATAAGTTTATGCGGGTGCTGGTTTCTGGTTCTATTATGATGTGCTGTGTGCTGGCTATGCTTTGTGGTTTATGGGCTGCTGGAAAGAGTGTCTGTGCTATGAATTCTTTCTTGTCTCGGATGCTGGAGATTCTACGCCCCTCATTGTGCTGCTGGCTATGAGTTTCTAGTTTGTTGGTTGTTTCTTGGATGCAATGTGCTAAAGGTGATGTTTTTGTTTCTATTACTGGTGGTTCTGTTCTTCTAGAGATGTATCTTTATAGTATGGTGGAGCTGGCAGATGATTCGATGCTGCTGGTGTGCTGGGTGATGTATTATTATTGGATGGGATGTGATGAAGGGTGATGGCGTTTGGTGATGCTTGCTTCTTTTTTGTGTGATAGTGAAGGTGGGATTTATGACTATGGTGTTTCTGGTTTTGTGATGCTGGTGGTGGTTGTGCTTGGTAAGGAGGCACTGGCTGATGAAAATGATGCTGAGAGATGTTGGTTGCTGTTTGGTTGGGAGAATGCTGGAGTTGGATGAGAGGTGATGAAGCTGCTATTGTGTTTGACCCCTCCCCTCCCCGGTCTACAGTGTCCTCGTTTTCTTAATAAATTTTGGGGGGGCCAGGAATAGCCTGGTTCCCGCATCTGCCTTGCCCAAAGAATACCTTAAAAACTTAAAAACACTTAAAACCCCTAAAAAAATCTAAAAATTATCAAAACCCTAAAAAATATAAAAACCCTAAAACCCATAAAAAAGATAAAAACCCATAAAAAACATAGAAAACCCTAAAAACCCATAAACCCCTAAAATCCCACAAAAAACTATAAAAACCCTATAAACCCCAAAAAATGTTAAAAAATATCTAAAATACCTTAAACCCATAAAAAACTCAAAAAAACCTAAAATTCCAAAAAAACAATTAAACCCTAAAACCCCTCAAAATCCCTAAGACCCCCAAAACTATAAAAATCCTTAGAAATACCTAAAAAACCATAAAAATGTAAAAAAAACCCGAATAACCCTGAAAACCCCTAAAAAAACCATAAAAACCTAAAAAGAATAAAACCCCTAAAAACCTACAAAACAATAAAAACCCTAAGAAACCCTAACCCCCCTTAAAATTCCTTAACCATAAAACACCATAAAAACCATAAACCCCCAAAAAAACCCAGAAAAAACCTAAGAACCACTGAAAACTCTAAAATACCTTTAAACCCATAAAAATGTTAAAAAACCTTACAAACATTAAAAACCTTAAAAACCCCAAAAAAAACCATAAACCACCTAAATATCCTAGAAAACCCTAGACCCCTCAAAATCCCTAAAACCTTAAAAAACACTAAAAACCCATTAAAATCACAAAAAATACCAAACATTTCATGAAAAAGTAGAAAACCCTTAAAAACATGAAAAAACCTAAGAAAACCATAACAACCTAAAGACACCTAAAACCCTTAAAAACCTAAAAAATTCTAAAAACCGTAAAAATCCATAAAGCCCCCGAAAAACCCTAAAACCCTGCAAAATCCTAAAAACACTAAAAATGAAAAAATCCTAAAAAAACACTAAAAATCCATAAAAACCTAAAAACCTGAAACCATCAAAAAGTCTAGAAAAAACATAAAAACATAGAAACACTTAAAACCCATAAAAATACAAAAAATCAATAAAACCCTAAAAAACCTTAAAAACCATAAAACCCATAAAACCTTAAAAAAACTTTAAAAACCCATAAAAACACTAAAAAGCACTAAAAACTAAAAATATCCTTTAAACCCATAAAAAAATTAAAAAATTTAAAAAAAAAACTTTAAAAATCCTAAAAGACTCAAATTAACCCTGAAAACCCAATGAAACCATAAAACCCTAAAAACCATAAAAAACCCTAAAATCCCTCAAAATCCCTCAAAACCCTAAAAACCATAAAATTCCTAAAAATATATAAATTCCATAAAAATATAAAAAACCCTAAAAACACTGAAAACCCTAAGAAAACCATAAAACCCTAAAATAATTAATACCCATAAAAAACATAAAATATGCTAAAACCCCTAAAAATTTGTAAAAACCATAAACCCCCTAAAAACCTTAAGAAAACCTAAAAACCCATAAAAAACCTAAAAACCCAAAAACTAAAAAATACCTTTAAACCCCTAAAACATTAAAAACTATAAAAAACTTAAAAACCCCTAAAAAATTCAAAAAAACCCTAAAAATAAAAAATAACAGAAAATACCTAAAAACCCTAAACACCCTCAAATTACCTAAAAACACTAACAAACCATAAAAATACTAAAAAATATAAAAAAATACTTAAAAACTTTAAAAACCCAAAAAAAACCCAATGGAAAAATTAAAAACAAAAAAACACTTAAATCTATAAAAACCTAAAAATACTAAACACCCTTAAAACCCTCAAAATCCATAATAATTGTAAAAACCATAGAAATACCTAAACACCCTAAAAATCTATAAAAACATAAAAATCCATAAAAACATTAAAAACAATTTGAAAACCCCAAAAAACCCTAAAAAACATAAAAACCCTAAAAACCATAAAAATACCTAAAAACATTTATAATTAATAAAAATTATAAAACCCTAAAAAACCACTAAAACAATAATACCCTTTAAATCCCTAAATTTTTTAAAAAACTATAATAATATTTAAAACCCTAGAAAACTCAAAAACCCTGATAAAAACCCAAAAAAACAATAAACACCCTGAAAAACCTTAAAAATCCATAAAACCCTCAAAATCCAAAAAAACCTTAAAAATGTAAAAATCCTAATAAGTTTTAAAAATTCCTAAAAATGTAAAAAACCCAAAAAAATGATAAACCCTAAGAAATCCTTAAAAACCTAAAAAAATAAATATAACCCATGAAATACCTAAAAACGTTAAAAACCTTAATCATGCTAAAAACACTAAAAACCTTGAAAATCCCTAGATAACCTAAAAACCATAAAATCTTAAAAAATACCTTAAAATTCCTAAAAACATAATTCCCCTAAAAACCCTGAAAAATCTTAAGAAAAAATTAAAAATATAAAAACACTTAAAACCCATAAAAAACCTTAAAATTCTAAAATACCTAAAAGACCCTAAAAACCCTAAAAAAATATAAAAACCATAATACCCCATCACAACCCTAAAAAATTCTAAAAACTATAAAATCCATTTGAAGCCCTAAAAGCATTAAAAAACTCTAGAAACCCTAAAAAACCCTAAAAACTCAAAAAACCCAAAAAACCCAAAAACCCAAAAATACCTTAAAAACACTCAAAATCCATAAGAACCCTAAAAAACCTAAAATTCTAATAAGCCCTAAAAATCCCTAAAAATCCCAAAAAAATAAAAACCCTAAAAAATTTAAAAACCGTAATAAAACCTGAAAAACCTAAAAACACTTAAAACGCACAAAAACCTAAAGAACACTAAAACACTAAAAACTCAAAAAACCCATAAAACCCCTCAAAATCCCTAAAAACCATAAAAACCCATAAAAATCCTAAAAATCCCTAAAAATATCTAATAACATAGAAAACACTAAAAAACATAAAAATACCAAATAAAACCCTTTAAACCCTAAAAATGATCAAAATGAACTATGGGTACTGCGGAATGGCTCTAGGTGTTGTCATTGGTGGTCTTGTGTTTCTGGCTATGCTTCTAGGTGTGAAATGTTGGAAGCTAACTACTCAGGAGGTGATGGTTGTTGGAATCTGAGTTTTTGGGGGATGGATGCTACTTGTATGTGAGGTGATGAAGGTGATATTTATGACTTTGATGTTGGTGGGTCTGTGATGCTGGCTGTTGATATACATGATAGGGAGACAATGGTTGATTAAACCAGTGCTTCGGGGTTCTATATGTTGATTCGTTGGATAATGGTTATTAGTTGGTCGAGACATGTTGATGTGGAGGTTGGCGGTCTTGCCTTTGGGTGTTGTGGATGTGTTCCTGGATATGATACTCGGTGTGAAATGATGGAATCTGACTAGATAGGAAGTGATGGTTGCTAGAATCTAAGTTGCTCAGTGATGGATGATTCTTGGATGGGATGGGATGAAAGATGCTTGTCCTTGGTGATGGTTGCTGCTTCATTGCGAGGTAATGTAGGTTAGACTTATGACTTTGATGTTGATGGTTTTTGGATACTGGCGGTGGATATGCTTGGAAAGGAGGCGATGGATGATGAAAATTGTGCTACAAGATTCTGGTTGCTGTTTGGCTGGGAGATTCTATTGAAGATGATTCTGATGTTCTACCTTTCTTGGTTTTGTGTGTCTTTTGGGTTTTTTGGGGACTTTTTGGTTTTTTTGAGGGTGTCCAGGATTTTTGGGTGTGGGTTGATTGACCCCGCCCCTCCCTTATAATCTGTTTATTTTTTCTAATAAATTGGGGGGGGGGGGGTCAGGAATATCCTAGCTGTGAACCATCCTTGCCCTAAGAAACCTAAAAAATTATAAAAACCCTAAAAAACCCAAAAAAAATACCATAAAGACCCTAAAACCCCCTAAAAACCATGGAACACCTAAAAACCTTAAAAAATCCCAAAACCCTATAAAAACCCTAAAAATCTACTAAAAACTCTAAAAACACTTTAAAACCATAAAAAATTAAAAATATCTAAAAACCTTAAAATCCCTAAAAAAATCGAAAAAAACTTAAAACCCAAAAATCCATAAAAATCCAAAAGACCCAAAAAAACACCCTCAAAATACCTAAAAACCCTAAAAAATCATAAAATAATAAAAAAATCCTTTAAAAAACCTAAAATTGTAAAAATCCATAAAAACCCTGAAAAACCCAAATAAAACCTTAAAAAACTAAAAATAGTTTAAAACCTTAAAAACCTAAAAAATGATAAAAACCCTAAAAACCCCTAAAACATTAAAAACCCTAAAAACCAAGAAATCCCTAAAAACCCTAAAAACTATAAAATTCCCAAAAAATTCATACAAATCTCAAAAAATGTAAATAATCCTAAAAACCGTAAAAACCCCAATAACCTTAAAAGCCTTAAAAACCTAAAAACACTCCAAACCCCTAAAATACCAAAAAACACTAAAACACTAAAAAACAATAAAACCCCTAAAAACCTAAAAAACCTAAAAAACCTAAATACTTTAAAAACCCTAGAACCCATAAAACCCTAAAACCACTAAAAACTCTAAAAACCCTTCAAACCCCTAAAAATGCTAAGGAACTATAAAAACCATAAAACCCTAAAAACATAAAAAAGAAAAAGAAACCAAAATAACCATAAAACACTAAAACCAACGAAAACCCTAAAATCCCTCAAAATCACTAAAAATCCTAAAAATCCATAAAATACTAAAAAAAATCTAAAAATGTTAAAAACCCTAAAAAACCTAAAAACCATAAGAAACTCTTTAAAACCATAAAAAATTATAAACCCCTAAAAACCCAAAAAGCACTAAAAACCTTAAAAACCTTAAAAAACCCTCAAAATCCATAAAAACCCTAAGAAACCTAAAAACCCTAAAAATCATAAAAATCCTAAAAAATACATAAAAATCCCTAAAATGTAAAAAAACCTAAAACCCTGAAAAACCCTAAGAAAAACTTAAAAACCTAAAAACACTTAAAACCCCTAAAAACCATAAAAATATTAAGAACCTTATAAAACCCTAAAAAGAACCTAAAAACTCTTAAAAAGCATAAAACCCCTTAAAATCCATAAAAAAACCTAAAAGACCTAAAAGCCATAAAAACCATAAAAAACATAAAAACCACTAAAAAATCTAAAAAATGTTTAAACGCATAAATATGTTTGGAACCCAAGATGGCTCAAGGAAGGGAGTCCGACGGAGGTGGGGATCCTACCCGACCTTTGGCCGCGTCACCCCCTGACGGCAAGGTGGAGCCGGCGCTGGCTATGCGAGTGGTCTATGGTCACAAGGAGCTCTTTCAGATCTATAAACACTCTACCTATGGGATTGGAATGACTTGTGATGCACCAGAGGTGTCGAGACTAAAGCTTAATTTTTAAGAGATGGTGAAATCAGCGATTTCACTTACATTCATTGATTTTGATCTTCCCTATCCCGGTCGGGTCATTCGAAGGGGCGGTTGGCTCACGTTTCTTCTAATCATGAGGAAGTGGAGGAAAGGAACAATCTCTATCGATTCTCCATCATTTCAAGGGTGTTGAATCTGAAGGGTGACCTGCTCTGGAAATTTTCCGACCTCACCAACCAGTTCAAGGAGATCTAGGGTTTCTCTGAATGGTGAATGACTACTATGGGGAGAGGGTATTATCATATTTTATTTCCATTAGATGAGTGGAAGCGATGAGCATGGAGATTTGGATCCGTCAACTTGAAGCATTTCCTCTTAAGGATCCAAGAGTGGGATCGGAATTTTGACCCATTGAATGTTAAGAATACATCTACGCAGGTATGGATTTGTATATGTAACCTCAGCTGGCTTTATTGGACCCTTGTATTTTATGGGACATTTCCTCCTTGGTGGGTCACCCTATACGCATTGATAAGGAGACAAAAAATCCAAATTATAGGAATTATTCTCATGTCCTTATTGAAGTTGATTTATCTTCCACACTTATTGAGGAAGTGTTTCTCAACACTGATTTGGACAGCTTAACACTAGAAATTCATTATGAGCAAAAACCTTGGATTTTCCTTCACTGCAACCTCTTTGGACATCTCATCTCTGACTTTCAATGACTAAAATTGTGTGCCAAGTGAAATCTTAAAGGTCTTGTTTCTGAATCCTCCAACAGTAAATCAGGAGCTGGAGTGGGGGAGCAGGCCCCCGTGCCAGTTCAGGCACCTTCCCCCTCCCAGCATAGTCTTGTTGTGGTAGGAAGTCCTACGGAGTTGCCTTCGCTAAAGGGGGTGCCGATTGTGGATGACACTTGCTGCTAGGAGGCTCCCCCTCATATATAGGGAGTGGATGCTAGGCATAACCCCCATGCAAAACAATTGGATGATCTAGTCTATGTTACCTCAGGGCCTACTACTGCCATCCCTAGCTATCCGGAATCCATGGTTGAGCCCGTCCAGACTTCCACTTAACCCGATCCCGCCACATTGGTGTGTCTTGTGCTTCTTGCTGACTTTCCCAAGGAGGTGCCAGTAGGGGATGGAACCTACTGCCAGGGAACACCCCCTCTCATGCATGGGGTGGGTGCTAGGCCGGCCTTTCTTGTGTTTGATGCTATTTTAGGGTCTACTGCTTCCTCCCTGGTCTTGAGGAGGACTGCTCTCCTTTGGACCTTCTGTTAGTGACTGGAGATTCCTTTAAGACTGTATCCTCTGGTAAATCGGCAAAAAAAAACACAACAAGGAGTGCCTTGCCTGTGACACTCGACCCCCCTAAACAAGTTCACCCCTCTCAGTGGTAGCTTCTTGGCTGACGATGCTGAGGAGTAGAATGATGAGGAGGCAGAAGGATTATCCAAACTGACTGACGAGGACCTACCACATGGGGTTGGCTCTCAATATCTAGATGAATCTGGAATAAAATACCTGATCTCTAAAGCCATTGATCCTTCCCATAATAATTACCCTATGGACATGCCCAAAAAGAAGGGGAAAAAAGTAAAGGGAAAGGCAATGCCTCTGAATGCAAACATCAGCCCTGTGAGTGGGGAGACTCACATGTAAATAAATGTGGATCCCTTTCTGGAACTCCTAGGGGATTGGGAATCTTCCCATTGCCTCAGACCTTAGGAATTTTCTCCTTTCTCAAAGGCTTATGATTCTTGGAATCGCTGAACCAATGATCTCATTCTATAACTGGATGGGTTTCAACTGGGGTAACCTTGGATGCTCCTGTGTTTCCAAGACTGCTAATGAGAATGGTTTGAACACCTTATGGGTGTTGAATCATGATGAAATCTAGTTTCTATCTATGGATGCGATTACCCAAGTCATCACCTAGTATACTATATTCAGTGATACCCCTATTTCCATGTCTTTTGTGTATGCATCTTTCTTATACACATGGATACAGACCCTATGGGAAAAATTGATTACTCCAAATGGGCTCATTGAGAATAAATAGATTGTGACTAGGGATTTCAACACTGTTTTGTGCCCGGATGAGAGGATTGGCTCCAAATTCTCTCACTCGACTACTAATGACTTTTCCTTTTACTTAGATACTTGTGATATCATAGAAGATACTGTTTCTGGAGCCTCCTTTACTTGGGGGAATTTCACTGTTAATGGAAGGTGAGCCATCATGTTGGATAGGTGTTTTTATAGGATCAGTGATAAGAATACTCCTTTTGATGTCTCTGTCTCTAGCCTCCCCAAATTTCACTTGGATTATAAACCCTTGATTTCTGAATGTTCTATGGGTTCTTCAAGGTCATCACCCCCTACCCTTCAGGTTCAATAATGCATAGACCATGGTTCCAGGCTGTAGAGAAATTGTTACCAATGGTTGGAGTGAAGACCTCTAGGGTAGTCATTACAATATTTTGGTATCTAATCTTAAAAAATCAAAGACTTACTCAAGGAGTGGAGCGGGAACTTCTTATTTGGTATAGATGATGATATTCAGGCTGCTGATAAACAGGTCACCTTCCACCAGGATTCAAACCAGTATTTGCATCTGCCCTCTTGAGAAGAGTTGCAGCTTCATTCCATGTTTGATGATCTTATGGATCATAAAGAAAAGCTGGTAAAAAATAAGTTCAATGTTAGATGGCTCAAAGATGGAGATCGCAAATCGAAATATTTCCAATGGTTGCATAAGGATAAGAAGGTTAAAAAGTTTTTAAAAACAGTTCGTATATCAGGCTCTACCTTCACCTCAGAGGATGATATTTCCACTGGTATTATCAATCACTTTCAGGATCTTTACTCAGATGATGGTGGGGATTACACCCTTCCTTTGATGGATTCCATAATGCCATGCATTGATGAGCAGCAGAACATGGCTTTAACGATTTCCCCCCTTAAGGAGGAAATAAGGGCCGCTTTGTTCTCTTTTAACATTAATAGTGTAGCGGGACCAGATGGTTTCAATAACAAGTTCTTCATGTCATACTGGGATATCATGCATGAGGGAATCACCAGCATTGTTAGGTAATTTTTTCTCTCCAGTGTTTTTCCACTTGGATTAAACTCTAATTTTATTGCCCTGATCCCCAAACCAGACAACGCCATTGAAATTGGTGACTTTCAGCCAGTGGATATTGGGAATAATATTCCCAAAACCATCAGCAAGATTCTGAACTTGAAAATTCAGAAATTTGTGGGGGGAAATTCTCACTCCAAATAAATTTGGGTTCGTCTCAGGGAGGAACATACAGGAATGCCTATTCACAGCCTCATAGGGAATCAAAGTCATAAGGAAGCAGTCTAAGCAGGACAATTTTGTGCTTAAGACTGACATCTCTAAGGCTTTCGACACTATTAAGTAGAGTTTCATTTTTCAGGTTCTCTCCAAGTATGGCTTCTCGAATAGATTTATCCAGATGGTTATGTCCATTTTATACAGTACTTGGGTCTCCATCCTTATAAATGGATCTCCCAAGGGGTTTTTCCCCTGCTCCTATGGGGTTAGACAGAGTGACCCTCTATCAGGAATTCTCTTTGTGATTGTTGAGGATTACTTGAGTAGGCATCTCCTTGACATTCACTAGGCTGGTCTCTTCAACTCTATTAGGGAAGGGCGAGATATTCATGTGTCGTTCCATCTGTTTTACACTGATGATATTCTTCTATTTTGGAAAGCTGAAAAACGGACATTGTCCTCAAACAGGATGATTTTTCAGCATTATGAAAGTGTGGTGGGGAAATCTATCAGTTGAAGTAAGTCTTTGATTTTATTTGGGGAGGGGGGGTGGGGGGGTCTCTCGGCCCCATCAGATTTCCTTTTCATGGTCCCTTGGGGTCAAGAGAGGGTAACTTCCTTTTGATTACCTAGGTGTCCCCATCTTCTAATTAAGAGTCAAGATTTGTCACCAAGAGAGAATTGCCACTATAATTACGCAACATCTGAAAAAATGGAGAGGGAAGTGCCTATCACAAGATGGAAGGTTCTGCCTCATCACCTAAATTATCACTTCTATGTTATCATATGCTTTCTCTATCTACATATGTCTAATTAACCTTCTTAAGGATCCAGAAGAAAAGACCAGGAACCTTTCCCGGACAAGATGCATTAGTGAAAGGAAATTTATTATGGTGTCCTGGAGGGACTGTTCCAAGACAATTGAGCGGGGAGGGCTTGGCATCAAAGAACTCAAAAGATATAATGATTCTCTCCTTGCTAAATTTACTTGGGGGATGATTAACTATAGGAGTGGGGGCTTGGGCTTCACTTGGGAGAAGTTTGTGCTTAAACTTTGTGATGAGTACACAGGTTACTTCTCCTCCTCTGTTTGGCCAGCAGTTCCTGATTCCTACATGGGTATTATTTATCACATGAAATGGATTGTTTCAAATCACTCAGAACTGAATTCTTGGTCCATGCCCTGGTATGATGGGCCTCTTCAGGAAAACATGATTCCTCCTACTGGCCTTAGGAGCTCGTCCATCACAGCTCTCATTCCTTAGATGGAAGAGCTTGAGGTGCTCCTCCCAAATTAAACCTTTATTCAAATTCCCTGTTACATCTTTGTTGACTCTGAAATTTTGATTTGGAAACCAAAACTTTTTGGGCGGCTTAATGATAAGGATTATTATTGGTACAATTGCACTCGGGGATCCCTCCCCCCCGGCCTGGCTCTCCAAATTTAGGAGGAAATCCATCCCTCCAGCCAGCCATCTCCTTCTTTAGAAACTCTGGATGAATCGGCTGCCTCTGCAGAACCAGTTGCAGAAAGCTGGACACAACCTTGCCTCTATATGTTTTCTCTGCCTATGCACCGAATAGACTATTCATCACACCTTTTTACAATGCAGATTTGGTGAAACACTTTGGAGATTCTTAAAGCAAATTTTTGGGCTCCCAACTTTCCTGGACGAGCATCTCTTCGAGCTCCTGGGCGACTTGACCAGCTGGGATTATAGTGAACAGGTACACAACCTCCTGTTGGTTGCTAGTGTATCCACCATTTCTTATATTTGGAATGCTCAGAATGTGGTTTCCTTAAACAAGAAGCGTCTCTCCATCCATGGTGGTTTGGAGAAGATTCATAAGGCACTCTACATGGTGTCCGACATCCAAATAGGCTCAATGGAGAATGATGTTAGCAAAATCATTATTCTTTGGCTGGTTGGTGTCTCTGGACGGACCAAAAAGCCAATGGTTCCCAAGTTCATCCACTGGATCCCCCCACTCCCCTCTTGGATTAAGGTTAACGTGGATGGTGTGGCCCTAGGTGCGCCAGGTCCTGCTGGGTGTGGTGGAATATTTCACACTTGTTGGGGGCATCGTCAAATGATCTTTCCATCACTTCATTGGTGATGGGTTCTCCCTTGAAGATGAAATGTGGGCTATGATAAAGTCGGTTAAGTATGATGTCATCTTTGGATAGAGATTTCTATGACTTGAATATGATTCCATTCTTGCAGTGAATGCCCTTAAAAACAGATCTAGGTACGTTCCCTGGAGGATCCTTCCTCAATGGATGGAGAGCCTCACCCTGTGTCAAAGGCTGAACCTCACTGTGACACACACCTATTGGGAGGTGAATGCAATTGCAGATGCTCTTTCCAAACAGTCCATTGTGGAGAGAAGTTCAATGTGGTCCTTCGTTGCCACGCCTTCTTGCTCTTTAATTGTGAATTCTGATTTTAAGGGTGAGTTGCACACCCAGTTATGTAACCCCTCCTTGTAGCACTTTGTTTTTTTCTCTTCTTGTTATAAAATTTGGGGGGAGAGGCTAGCCTGGTCTCGAGCCTTCCTTTCCCAAATTATGTTTAAAAACTCTAAAAACCATAAAAACACTCAAAACAAACCTAGAAACCCAAAAACCTCCCAAACCCCTCAAAATAAATAAAAAACCCTAAAACCATAAAATCCTAAAAAATACATAAATATAAATAAAAATGTAAAAAACCCTAAAAACCCTAAGAAAACATTAAATACCTAAAACACTTAAAATTGTTAGGAATCCTAAAAAAATTTAAAACTTCAAAAAACCCCTAATGAAACCTAAAAATTATAAAATAGTACCAAACTATAAAAAACTAAAATAACCCTAAAACTCATCAAATCCCTAAGAACCACTAAAAAATCTAAAAACCCTTTAAACCGTTAAAAACATTAAAATATCTAAAAAGCCATAAAACCCTAAAAAAATAAAAAAACACTAAAATCGAAAAAAACTATAAAAAACCCAAGAATGCTACAAAACCCTAAAGACCCTCAAAATTTCTAAAAACAGTAAAATACCATAAAAATCCTAAAAAATCCCAAAAATCTCTAAAAACATAAAAACGAAAAAACCCATGAATGACCCTAAGAAAACCTTAAAACCAAAAAACACTTGAACCCCCTAAAACACCTAAAAAACAGTATCACCCTAAAAAACCCTAAAACCCCATAAAAATCCAAAAAACCCCAAAAATATAAAAAACCCTAAAAAAATTGAAAAACCCTCAGAAAACCTTAAAAACCTAAAAACACTTATATCCCCTAAAAATATTAAAAATCCTAAAAGCCCTAAAAATAACACTAAAAAGACCATAAAACCCTAAAACCACTTGGAAACCATAAAAACCCAAGAAACCATAAAAATCATAAAAACTCATAAAACTCTAAAAACCAAGTAAAAACTCTAAACACCCTTTAAACCCCTAAAAATGTTAAAATACTCTAAACAACCTTCAAAACCCTAAAAAATAAAAAATCTCCCAAAACGCCCCAAAAAGCATAAAAACCCAAAAACCCTAAAAAACCCTCAAAATCCCTAAAACCACTAAAAACAATAAAAATACCAAAAATCCCAATAAATCCCAAAAAATATAAAAAACCCTAAAAACATTGAAAATTCCTAAGAAATTAATAAAAACCCCAAAACACTTAAAACCGATAAAAAACTAAAAAATTGTAAAAAACCTAGAAAGACCCTAAAATACCTAAAAACCCTAAACCCCCCAAAAAACCACAAAAACCTTCAAAAACCCTAAAAACCCAAAAAAACCAAAAAAACAATAAAATCTATCAAAACCACTTAAACCCTTAAAAAAGTATAAAAAACTCAATTTTTTTTTTCAAAAACCATAAAAAAATAAAAAAAACCCATAAACCCCCAAAAAACCATAAAACCATAAAACCCCAAAAAAACACTAAAACCCCTCAAAATCCATAAAACCATAAAAACCCATAAAAACTAAAATATCCCTAAAAATATCTAAAAACATAAAAAAACCTAAAACCCAAAAAAACCTAAGGAAACCTTAAAAACCTAAAAATACTTAAAACCCCTAAAAACATAAAAAAGGCTAAAAAACCTATAAATTCTAAAAACCCTAAAAATCAGAAAAAACCGTAAAACCCCTAAAAAAATTTAAAAACCCAAATGAGAAATAAAAACCATAAAACCGCTAAAAACTAAAAAACCCTCTAAACCCATAAAATTGTTAAGAAACTCTAAAAAGCTTAAAAGACATAAAAACTAAAAAATACCCTATAAACCCCAAAAAAACAAATAAACCACTAAAATCACTAAAACCCCTCAAAATCCCTATAAACCATAATAATTCTAAAAAATCCCTAAAATCTTTAGAAATGTAAAAACACCTAAAAGCATTAAAAAACCTTAAAAAACCCAAAGATTACTTTAAGAAACCAAAAACACTTGAAATCCTTTAAAACAAAAAAATCATAAAATCCCTACAAACCCAAAAACCATAAAAAACCCAAAAAACCCCCAGGATCCTTAAAAACCATAAAATTCCATAGAATTCCTAAAAATCCCTAAAAATAAAAAAAACATATAAAAACCAAATTTCCTTGAAAAAACCTAAGAAAAAACATAATAAATTAAATAAAATAAAAACACATAAACAACCTAAAAAACACAAAAAAATCCCTAAAAAACCTTTTAAACCATAAAAACCATAAAAAACATAAAACCCATAAAACCCCAAGAAAACATAAAAAATCATAAAACTCAAAAACAATCTAAAAAAAAATATAAAAAACATTTAAACCCCTAAAAATGTTTAAAAACCTCTAAAAAACCTTCAAACCTTAAAAATACAACCCCCTAAAATACAGAAAAACCAAAAAATCTGTAAAAACCCTAAAAACCCTAAAAAACCTTAAAAGCCCTCAAAATATCTAAATACCCCAAAAAACCATAAGAGAACATTAAAAACCTAAAAACACTTAAAACCCTGAAAAGCGACCAAAACCATAAAAACCCTAAAACCCCAAAACCCCCAAAAAACCCCTAAAATTCCAAAAAATCTCTAAAAACCATAAAAAACCGTAAAATTTTCAAAAATCCCTAAAAATATCTAAAAACGTAAAAAACTTAAAAATCCTTGGAAAACCCTAAAAATATAATAACACTTAAAACATATAAATAACCATAAAAACATTAAAACCCCTAAAACCCTAAAATCCTTTAAAAACCCTGAAAACACCTAAAACCCAAAAACAACCTAAAACCATAAAAAACCTAAAAATCCATAAGAATCAAGAAAACACAGTAAAATACTTTAAATCCCTAAAAATGTTAAAAAACATTAAAATCCATAAAAACCCTAAGAATTCAAAAAACTCATAAAATCCCCAAAAAACCATAAAACCCTAAAGACCCTAAGACCCCCAAAACCCTCAAAATCCCAAAAAACCCTAAAAATCCATTAAAATCCTAAAAGCCCTTAAAAACCCTCAAAACACCTAAAACCCAAAAACAACCAAAAACCATAAAAAACCTAAAAATCCATAAAAATAAAGAAAACAATGTAAAATACTTTAAATCCCTAAAAATGTTAAAAAACATTAAAAACCATAAAACCCCTAATAATTCAAAAAACTCATAAAATCCCCAAAAAACCATAAAACCCTAAAGACCCTAACACCCCCAAAACCCTCAAAATCCCATAAAACCCTAAAAATCCTTTAAGATCCTAAAAAATCCTAAAAATACAAAACAATGTAAAAACATTAAATACCTTAAAATCCCTTAAGAGAACATTAAAAACCTAAAAAAACTAAAAAAACCATAAAATGAAAAAAATCCTAAAAAGCCTTAAAATCCCAAAAAAACCAAAAAACCCAAAAAACCTTAAAATCCGCTAAAAATATGTAAAACCCCTAAAAACAACTAAAAACTCTAAAAACCCTTTAAACCCCTGAAAACATTTAAAAACTCTAAAAAACTTTCAAAACCCTAAAAAACTCAAAAAACCCCTAAAAACTCAAAAATACCATAAAATCCCAAAAAAACCTAAAAATCCCTAAAATCCATAAAAACCATACAAATCCTAAAAAGCCCTAAAAATCCATTGAAACATAAAAGACCCTAAAAACCCTGAAAAACCCTTATAAAACCTTAAAAAAATAAAATAACACTTCAATCCCCTAAAAAGCTAAAAAAGTCTAAAACCCCTAAAAACTATAAAAACTCTAAAAAACTCTAAAAAACCTCAATATACCAAAACAACCTAAAAACCTATAAAAATACTTAAAACCAAATCCATGAAAACATAAAAACCCATAAAAACCCATAAAAACCTTGAAAAACCCAAAGAAGACATTAAAAACCTAAAAACACTTAAAACCCCAAAAAATGATAAATACCATTAAACCCTAATAAGTCACTAAACCCCCTAAAACCATAAAAATTCATAAAACCTTAAAAAACTAAAAAACCCATAGAATACCCTAAAAACCACTAAAAAAATCTAAAAAATATGTAAGCCCCTAAAAACAATAATAAACTCCAAAAAAACCATAAAAGACATAAAAACAAAAAAACCTTAAAACAAAAAAAAACAATAAAATTCCTAAAAACCCTAAAAAATATAAAACCCTAAAAGCTATAAAATCCCTAAAAATCCCTAAAACCCTAAAAACCATAAGAAAACTTTAAAAACCTAAAAACACTTTAAACCAAAAAATACTAAAAAAATCTAAAAACCATAAAAAACCCTTAAAACCTTGAAAATCCCTAAAAACCAATAAAAATACAAAAAAATCCTTAAAAATCCCTAAAAACATAAAAAAACCTAAAAAACCTAAAAACATATAAGAAAACCATAAAAACCTATAAAAATTAATACCCCTAAAAAATCTAAAAAATGTTAAAAACGTTAAAAAACCATAAAACCCATTAAAAGCATAAAAACCCATACAAAGCATAAAGACCCATAAAACCCAAAAACACAAATAAAAACTCTAAAAACCCTTTAAAATAATTAAAACATTAAAAAAATTATGAAACACATTTAAAATCCTAGAAAAACTAAAAAAACCCAAAAAACCTTAAAAATCCAAAAAACCATTAAAATCACAAAAATTCCCAAAAATTCCCAAAAAATCATAAAAATCCTTAAAAACACTGAAAAATACCAAGAAAACCTTAATAACAACAAACACTTATAACCCTTAAAAACTTAAAAACACTAAAACACTAAAAAACCATGAAAACCCTAAAAACCCCTAAAATACTAGAAAAACCTAAAAAACCATAAAAATCATAAAAATCCCTAAAAATCCATAAAAGTGGAAAAAAATCCAAAAAACTTTGAAAAAACTTAAGAAAACCTTTAAAACCCCAAAACACTTAAAATCCCTAAAAAACCCAAAAATTGCTAAAAAACCTAAAAATACCCGAAACCCCCTAAATACCATAAAAAATCCAAAAAACATAAAAAACCCTAAAACACAATAAAAACCGTAAAACCCACTAAAAAATATTGAAACCCTTAAAAACCCTAGAAACATTAAAAAACTCTAAAAATCCTTAAAAGCCTTAAAAACTAAAAAAAACCCTAAAACCCCAAAAAATCTAAAAACCCATAAAAATTATTAAGACCATAAAAAATAATAAAAATACAGAAAAATCCCTAAAAATCCCAAAAAATATAAAACACCCTAAAACCCTAAAAACCCAAAAAAAAACCTTAAAAACCAAGAAACACTTAAAACCCCAAAAAACCAAAAAAACACTAAAAAATATAGAAAACCCCCAAATCCCAAAAAACCATAAAACCCCTAAAGACCTTAAAAAACCCTAAAAATCCATAAAAACCATAAAAACTAGAAAACTATAAAATCCATTTAAATCCGAAAAGATGTAAAAAACTGACAAAAACCATAAACCACTAGAAAACTCAAAAAATTCCCTACAACTAAAAAACCATTAGATTAATGAAAAACAGAAAAACCATAAAAACCACAGAACACCTCAAAATTCCCTAAAAACCTAAAAACCTATAAAAATACTAAAAAATCCCAAAACACTATTATAACGTAAAAATCCATGAAAAACACTAAGAAAACCTTAAAAACCTAAAAACACTTAAAATCACTCAAAAATCTATAAAATGATAAAACCCTAAAAAATCCTAATAAAACCATAAAACCACTAAAAACACTAAAACCCTAAAAACCATAAAAATCCCTAAAACCCTTAAAAACCAAATAACACACTAAAAACTCTAAAAACCATTTAAACTTATAAAAAAATTAAAAAAAAACACTAAAACGGATTAAAACCCCTAAAAATGCAAAAAAACCCTAAAGACCCAAAAAAAAACATAAAACCCCTAAAAATCCCTAAAAACCTAAAAAAACATAAAAATAATTAAAAACAGAAAACAATCCTTAAAAATGTTAAAATCCCTAAAAACCCTGAAAACCCTAAAACACTCAAAATACCTAAAAACTCTAAAAAAAATAAAAAACATAAAAGATCCCTAAAAATATTAAAAAACATAAAACCCCTAAAAACCATGAAAATACTAAGAAAAAATTAAAAAACTAAAAACAATTAAAGACCCTAAAAAACCTAAATATGGCTAAAAATCCTAAAAACACTTAAAATCTCCAAAAACCCTAAAAACCATAAAATTAGTTAAAAATCACGAAAAATACCTAAAAATATAAAAAATTAAAAACCCTAAAAGACCCTATTAAAACCTTAAAAACCTGAAAAAAACTAAATACATTAAAAACTAATTAAGGCTAAAAACCCTAAAAATATTTACTGAATCCTAAAAACCATAAAACTCTTGAAAAACATAAATTCCCTAAAAATTGATAAAAACACTAAAACATATAAAAACTATAAAACCCATTTAAAAACATAAAACTGTGGAAAATTTATAAAGCCTAAAAAACCATAAAAACTTAGAAAAACCCTAATGACCTAGAAAACCCATAAAAACCCATAAAACCGTAAAAAACATAAAACCCATTAAAATACCTAAAATCCATAAGAAGAAAATATCCCAAGAACTTTAGAATATGGTAGTGCACTCTTTAGGATCTCTCTCATGCTCCATAACACTTACAGGTTTTCCCTTGGATTCTTCTTGGAGCTTTGGCATTGGATCCTCAATTCTTCCCAGTTCTGGGCGATAGTGTGCTCTGGTAGTGCTCTATAGTCTCAAGATGATGGTACCTATCAGTATTCGGTGAATTATACTTCCCCAAGATTTGTGGATTTTGGATTTGGATGGGAATTTTCTCCATTTATTGTGCGTCCAGGCTTCGATGGCTATGGGGGTTTCACAGTCTTCAGATCATACCAATTTGGAATGTGATGAAGCCGACGACTCCTTGGTGGCTGGGAACCCTACTAGACTTTAGCCGCAGTTCTGGTTTGATTTTCCAGATCCGGGGCTTCCATGGACGTGTCAGCGGGGTTGATGGAATAAATGGTAGAGAAGGTTGTTTCGGAAACTCAAATTCTGGTCTCAGCGATGGACAATCGTCTACTTCGAGTTGTTCCTTAGTTATTTGGTTTCTTCTCTGATAGCACTTCGAATATGGTTGTCTGTCACTGCTTGTTTATGAGGTGTTGAAGGAGATTACAATTTTTAGAAATGGTGGCATTGGATGTTTCTTCCTAATGGGATGGGTTGTGATGAAGCTATTGTTTACAAGTTTGGTGCTGGTGGCATTGCGTTGCTAGCGGTGGATCTTCTTGGTGAGGAGGTTATATAGGCAGTTGATTCTAGTGGTTTTGTGCTGTTGACTGTTTATCTTCTTACCAAGAAGATGATATATTATGGTAATGCTACTTTGGGATGGTTTCTGATTGGCTGGGATTCGATGAAGTTGACGAGTTTGAATTTGGTGCAGATGGTTCTGTGTTGCTGGCGGTGGATATTTTTGGTTAGGAGGTGCTAGATGCTGAAATTTGTGAGGTTGGATGCGGGTCGTTTCTTTTCTATGAGCTGTTGGATGCTAGTTAATGTTTGTATGGGAAGTGATGAAGTTGTGGTTAATGGTGTTGTTAGCGTCCTCTTGTTGTTTCTTTATGGTGGTTTTTGTTTTTTGGGGATTTGTTTTTTTGGGGATGTTTAGGGATTTTGGGTGTGAGTTGATTGACCTTTCCCTCAGTGTTTTACTGTGTCTTATTTTTAACAAACTTTGGGGGGGGGGGGGGGTCAAGAATAGCTTGGCCCTATGCCTACCTTTCCCTAAAATCTATAAAAATCCCAAAAAATCCCTAAAAACATAAAAAACCGCAAAAACCCAGAAAATACATATGAAATCCTTAAAAACCTAAAAACACTTAAAACCCCTAAAAACCCAAAAAGGATAAAAACCCTAAAAAACCCCAAAATCCCTCAAAATACCTAAAAACCATAAAAATCATAAAAATACATAAAAATCCATAAAAATCCCTAAAAGTTAAAAAACCCTAAAAACTTGGATAACACTAAGAAAACCATAAAAACCTAAAAACACTTAAAACCCCTAAAAAACCTAAAAACATTAAAAACCCTAAAACCCTAAAAACCCTAAAGACCCTAAAAACACTAAAGTCCCCTAAAACAAAAAAAACACAAAAAACCTAAAAAATATCTAAAACCCATAAAAAGATAAAAAACCCTAGAAACTCTAAAAAACATTAAACCCCTAAAAATGTCAAAAAACTCTAAAGATCCTTAAAACCTCTAAAAATCTCATAAAAACACTAAAACCCAAAAAAACAATAAAACCATGAAACCATAAAACCCAAAAACCCATAAAACCATTAAAATCCCAAAAAAACCATAAAAACCTCAAAAATCAAAAAAAAATCCCTAAAAACGTAAAAAAACCTAATGAACGTGAAAAACCCTAGGAAAACCTTAAAAACCTAAAAACACTAAAAACACCTGAAAAACCTAAAAACCACTAAAAATATTAAAAAACCCAAAAAACCCAAAAAACTTATAAAATTATTTAAAAATCCATAAAATACCTAAAGACCACTAAAAAAACCTAAAAACTCTTTAAAGCCCTAAAATGTTTAAAAAATCTAAAAAACCATAAAAACCCTAAACACCCAAAAAATAATAAAAAGCATAAAACTGCTAAAAACACCAGAAACCTTAAAAATCCCTAAACCCCTAAAACTATAAAAATCATAAAAAGATTCAAAATATACCTAAATATGTGAAAACCATAATAAGCTTTAAAAACTCTAAGAAAACCTAAAAAATCTGAAGACACTTAAAATCTCTAAAAACCCAAAAAAAACTATACACCCTTAAAAAACCATAAAAAATCTAAAAACAAAAAAATAAGTCAATATACCTAAAACCCCTAAAACCCTAAAAACCATAAAAACCATAAAAAATCCCAAAAAATCATTGAAAATGTAAAAAACCCTAAAAACATTGAAAAAGCCTAAGAAAAACATAAAAACCTAAAAACATTTTCAACCCCTATGAAACCAAAAAATTCTAAAAACCCTAATAAATCATATAAAAACCATAAAAACCGTAAAAAATCCTAAAAACTATAAAAACCCTTTAAATCCATAAAAACATTACAAATTCTAAGAAAACATAAAACCCTAAAAAATGCATAAAACCTAAAAACCCCAAACAATCATAGAAACCCAGAAAATATAAAAACCATAAACCCCCCAAAATCCCTAAAAACACAAAAATGCCATCAAAATCCTAAAAATACCCTTACAATCCCTATAGACATAAAACTCTAAAAACCCTGAAAACCATAAGAAATCCATAAAACCTAAAAGAACTTAAAACCCATAAAAAACCAAAAATTATAAAAACCATAAAAACCATAAAAACCTTAAAAAACACTAAAACCCTAAAATCCCTAAAACCCTAAAAATCCATAAAAATCCTTAAAACCCCCTAAAAATCTCAAAAAATGTAAAAAATATAAAAAACCTAGAGATACCTAAGAATACCTTAAAAACCCAAAATCACTTTAAACCCTTTCTGAATTTTTTTTTTCATTCAATCCATTTTTTTAGGTGCAATTGGTAACCCTACAACAGAACCCATGAAAGGAAAACTACAAAGCACAAACAACTGCAAAAACCAACCCAAAATTTGAAATTGAAGAGTAAAAGTCCAGCATCGAGCCCAAAACCCTCTGTCAATTAATTGGGTTCTGTGAATCCTTAGGTTGACCTGTCCATCACCACGACACCATACTTGCATCATTTTTTCCTCGAGCATATCTCCATCATAAAGAAGACAGTCGAACGAAACCAGAAACATTACCATCAATGAACCATGAAGAAAACAGATCCAACTACAGCTACTCAAATGCATAAAGAGGGAAAAGAAACCCACTAAAAACATCAACCAAAGCCATCAACACATCCGAAACCTCTGGAAAACCGTCGTACTCACGAAGCATCAAGCCAATACTACCACTCTTCATCGGAAAAATCATCATCACCAGAAGCCTGCAAATGCCTCCAAATTCTTCACCATAATAGAACCACATGCTTGAATGGAATCTCCACCCAAATGAACACAAGTTTTCTGGAACCGCACCACCGAGACACATTGTTGGAACCAAACGCATCCACCAACACCATCCCCAAAATGCAACAAACACCTTCATACCAGACCAAGATAGAGTATAGTACAACGTGATTGGAATAAAGAGCAGAGGTGGGCGAACGGTCGAACTGGAAGAATCACCGATCATCGCTTCCAACTTAATCCCCAACCAGCATAGCACCTTCAGGGAAAACCAATGTGGGGTTTGGCATGAAGGTTCTAGTGATAAGAGCATGGAAGCAATAATTAGTGAACACAAATCGATAGCGATCATCCAAGGAAAACATAACAACAACAAAATTGGAAACCCAAAGGAAAGAGAATACAGAAACTTGAAATGAAAAGAAACCCTTCGAAAATGGAGGCTAAGCCAACCACCACGAAAGCCGAAGAAGGAGAAAAGACACCACATAAAGCGAGGAAGGGGGAGAAAGATGATAGGAAACCAGAAAACCGTGGTGGGGAAGGCTCCGTTGAGGGGAAGGAATGGGAAAACCCTATAGCTCATGTGGGAGAGATCTGCTGGGAGAGAAAGGCACCATATGTACTTTAACCCCTTACAAAACCTAAAAATGATAAAACACTAAAAGATCCTAAAAATACCATAAAACACATAAAAAATATAAAACCCCATAAAAACATTAAAAACCTAAAAACCCATAAAATTATAAAAATAACTAAAAACTCTAAAATCCATTTAAACACCTAAAAATGTTAAAAGCTCTAACCCCCCCCCCCCCCACAAAACTCATAAAAAATCATAAAAAACCATAAAATCTTAAAACCCCTCAAAATCCATAAAAACCCTAGATATCCCTAAAAATACTAAAAGGCTATAAAAATTCTTAAAAAAATAAAAAATCTAAAACCCTTAGAGAAATTTGGAAACCTAAAAACAATTAAAACCCCTAAAAACATAAAACGTTAAAAACATAAAAACCCAAAAGACCCTAAAACCCTAAACCCCCATAAAAACCCTAAAACCCTATAAACTCAAACCCCCCTTAAAACCCAAAAAACATAAAAAACTCCAAAACCCTAAAAAAACAAAAAAATCATTAAATGCCCTAAAAACTATAAAAATCCTAAAAACTCCCAAAAAATACTTAAAAATATAGAAAACAATAAAACATGGAAAACTCATAAAATTGTTTACAACCTAAAACCACTTAAAACATCTAAAAATATAAAAAATTCTAAAAATCCTAAAAATACTCAAAATACCTAAAAACTTTGAAAACCCATAAATATCCGAAAAGATACCTAAAAATCCCAAAAAATGTAAAAACCCTAAAACCCTAAGAAATTCTAAAAAAAACTTAAAAACCTAAAAACTCTTAGAACTCCTAAAGAAAAAAAATGTTAAAAACCTTAAAAGACCCTAAAAAGACTGTAAAAACACTAAAACCACCTAAATACTTAAAAATCCCCTAAAACATTAAAAAACCCTAAAAAAACTAAAATCCCTAAAACCAACTAAAAAATATAAAAACCTATAAACCCCTAAAATGTTTAAAAACAATTAAAAAACTTAAAACCCTAAAAAAACTCAAAAACCCTTAAAACCCCCAAAAAATACCATAAAACCCTCTAAATTCTCAAAATTCATAAACCCCAAAAAACCATAAAAATTATAAAATCCCCAAAAATGTAAAAAAACTCTAAAAAACCTAAAGGAACCTAATAAAACAATAAGAACCTAAAACTATTAAAACACCTAAAAAACCTAAAAACCAATAAAAAAATAAAAACCCTAAAAAACCACAAAATCCTTAAAAACCTAAAAATCCAAAAATATCCTAAAATATCCCTGAAAATCCCTAAAAACATAAACCCCCCTAAAATCCATAAAAACCCTACGAAATCATTAAAAACCTAAAAACATTTAAAACCCAAAAAACCCAAAAAATGTTAAAAACCTAAAAAAACCTAAAAACCCTAAAAACCATTAAAAACATAACCCCCTAAATACCCTAAAAAGCACCAAAACACATAAAAACCCTAAAAACCTAATAAAACCTCTAAAATACTTTCAACCCTATGAACATTAAAAAATAAAAAAAACCATTAAATACCTAAAAAACTAAATAAAACTCCTAATAATATAAAAAAACCAGAAACACAATAAGAAACCTAAAACCCATCAAAATCCCTAAAAACCCTAAAATCCATAAAAATCCTAAATAATTACAAAAAAACCCTAAAATATAAAAGACCATAAAAACAGGAAAACCCCTAATAAAAAAAATAAAAAACCTAAAACACTTAAAACCACTAAAAACCAAAAAATCATAACAACCCTAAAACCCCTCAAAATATTTAAAAACCCAAAAAAACAATAAAAATAATAAAAAATCCCAAAAAATACCTAAAAATGTAAAAAACATAGAAACCCTAAAAAACCGTAAGAAAAACATAAAAAAAAATAGTTAAGAACATTAATATTCATAAAAAACATTAAAACACCAAAAAATACAAAAAAGAACCCAAAAACCCAAAAAACACTAAAAACAATAAAACTCCCTAAAACCCTAAAAAACCCGAAAAACAAATAATAACTAGAAAAAAACTAAAAACTCTAAAAACCATTTAAAACCTTAAAAACATGAAAACCCTATAAAAACCTTAAAAACCCTAAAAAACTAAAAATCCATAAAAACCGGAAAAAATATAAAACCCTCAAAATTCACAAAATTCCTAAAAACACAAAAGAAAACCTTAAAAATCCTAAAAATTATTTTAAAATTCCTAAAATAAAAAAACCTAAAACCCTTAAAAACCCTAAGAAAACATAAGAAACAAAAAAAAAACACTGAAAACCCCTAAAAACCATAAAAACCATAAACCCCTGAAATCCTCAAATATGAGGTGTTGGATCCTGGTTGTTGTATGGCTAGGATATGATAGAGCTACTGTTTATGATTTTAGTGCTGGTAGTTCTATGTTGTTGGTGGTGGATATGCTTGGTAAGGAGGTGATGGATGGAGAAAAATGTGTTGTAGGATATAGGCTTCTGGTTGGCTGGAAATGCTGATGGAGATGATTTTGTTTTTCTACTTTGTCTTATTTTGTGAGTCTTTTGGGTTTTTTGGGGTCTTTTGGGTTTTGTGGGGGTGTTTAGGGTTTTTTGGTGTGGGTTGATTGACCCCGCCCCTCTCTTATCCACAACGTCTTTTTTTTTTCTAATAAATTTTTTGGATCCAGGAATAGCATGGCCACACACCTTCATTGCCCCTAAAAATGTAAAAAACTATAAGAAACCTTTAAAACCCTAAAAAACTCAATAAAACCAAAAAATACAAAAAAACCTTAAAAAACCTAAAAATCCTAAAACACTCAAAATCCCTAAAAACTCAAAATCTTTAAAAACCTATAAAAAACATAAAAATAGATAAAAAAGAAAAAACCTAAAACCCATAAAAACCACTAAGAAAACCTTAAAAACCTAAAAACACATTAACCCCTAAAAACACTAAAAAAATTTAAAAATAGTAAAAACCCATAGAACCCCTAAAACCTAACCCAAGTTGCAACCATCAGGGTGCTACGATTTAGATGAAAGTCAAAGATCCATTGAAAGAGGGAAAAGTGTGCGCCATAACAACTTTGAGGTGCCGTAGACCAGACGAGAATCATATCCTCCTCAAACGTGAAGTGAATCATGATTTGAGAGCCATCAATTAGAGCTACTATTGCATGATCCTAAAGATCCCAAAGCTCAGAAACAAACCTGTAAAAAGTGTCCACCAAGGGGAACCACTTTAGGATCCTTGACACCAGAGTCAGAGGATGAAGAGATGAGGCTTCCTTGAACTCTTGGAGTGATAGAGGGAGTTGCGGTCGACATATGGATATAGGAGTAGGATAGAGAGAAAATCTTGACTTTTCTCAAAATTTAGAAGGAATATGAGTTGGGATGAGACTCTATGAATGCAGGAGTTGACTCATACTTCTGCTTTGCTGACGTGGATTCTGGACTTAGTGCAATTTTCGGACCTTTCGGTGCAGATCTAAATGACTTTGGTAGTGACATTGATTAACTTGTTCTCCTTTGCGTTTCTAGACTTTTTTGGTGTTTGGGTTTTGGGTTGTGTTGGGGTTTTGGGTGTGGGATGTTTGGACCCACCCATCTTTTTGTGTTGTGGCATCTATTATGTCTTATTTTTAATAAACTTGGGGGGGGGGGGTCAGGAATAGCCTATCCCTACACCTACCTTGACCCGAAAACCCCGAAAACCCCTAAAAACCATAAAACCTCTATAAAATATTAAAAACCCCTAAAAACAAAATAACCTAAAAACCATTAACAGCTCTAAAAACAATTTAGACCCCTAAAAACATGAAAAACACTAAAAAAAATTAAAACCATAAAAAACTAAAAAAAGCCGCTAAAAAACACAAAAAGGATAAAAAACCTAAAAGACATAAGAAACCCTAAAACCCCTCAAAATCCATAAAAAACCCTAAAATCAAATAAAAATCCTAAAAATCCTTAAAAACATAAAAAAACTATAAAAAATTTGAAAACCCTTAAAAAACTTTAATAACCGAAAACACATAAAAACCCTAAAAACCAAAAAAATGAAAAAACCCAATAAAACCCTATAAACCACTAAAATCACTAAAAACCATCAAATCCTTAAATACCATAAAACCCCTAAAAACCATAAACCCCCTGAAAGCCTAGAAAAATCACATATAACCAGTTAAAACTATAATAACCATTTAAAACCATAAAATGGTATAAAAACTTTATAAAAAAATAAAATTCCTAAAAAACACAAAAAATTATAAAAACTCAAAAATACAAAAATCCCCTAAAACCCTAAAAACTGTAAAAACCCTCAAGTTACCTAAAAATCCTAAAATTCTATAAATATCCTAAAATATTCTTAAAAATCCCTAAAAAAGTGAAAAACCCTAGAAAACCTGAAGAAACCTAAGAAAAACATAAAAACCTAAAAACACTTAAAACCCCTAAAACCATAAATAATGCTAAAAGCCTTAAAAACCCTAAAAACACATAAAATCCCTAAAAATCCTAAAAACTGTAAACATGTTTAAACTGACATAAATTTTATTAAAATGTAAAAAACTTGAAAAAACCCTAAGAAAACCATAAAAAACTAAAAACACTTAAAACACATTGAAATCCAAAAACATGATAAAAACACTAAAACCCTAAAACCCCTAAAAAATATAAAAACCAATAAATCCATAAAACCCCCAAAAAATGACGAAATCCCAAAAAACCCACTAAAATCTCTAAAAATCCTTTATACCCTAGAAAATGTAAAAAAAAACTCAAAAAAAAAACTTTTAAACCATAAAAAACTAAAATAAACCATAAAAACACAAAAAAAAGATAAAACCCTAATAATTTAAAAAACCTTTAAACCCCTAAAAATCACTAAAAAACCTAAAAACCATAAAAATCGTCAAAAATCATTAAATTCCTTAAAAATTTAAAAAACCTAAAATCCTTAAAAACCGTATAAAAACCTTAAAAACCTAAAAAGAATTAAAAAACGATAAAACCCCTAAAAAAATATAAATAAGCGTAAAAACCCTAAAAATGTTAAAATACCTTAAAACACTTTAAAAGCCTAAAAAGCCTTTAAAACCCAAAAAAATACACTCAAATTGATAAAAACCATTGAAACCCAAAAAAAGATGAAAACATGAAAAAACCTTAAAATATCTAAAAAATTAAAAAAACCTTAAAATACAAAAAACTAGAAAATTGCTAAAAACCCTAAAAAACCATAAAACCCCTCAAAATCTATAAAAACCTTAAAAACGATAAAAATCCTAAAAAATCGTAAAGATCATTATAAATGTAAAACCCATAAAAACCCTATAAGACCCTAAGAAAACCTTAAAAACCTGAAAACACTTAAAGCACATAAAAAACCTAAAAATGATAGAAAATATTGAATAACTAAAAGCCTAAAAACCACTAAAAATCAAAATCTCTAAAAAAACTAAAAAACCATAAGCATCCTAAAAAAAACAAAAAAAAAATCTATAATAATGTGAAACCCTTAAAAACCATGAAAACCCAATAGAAAACATTAAAAACCTAAAAACACATAAAACTCTTATAAAATCTAAAAATGCTAAAAATCCTAAAAAATCATAAAAACCCTAAAAACCACAAAAACCCTAAAAACCCATAAAACCCCTAAAAATCCACAAAAAATCTAAAACCCTTTAATCCACTAAAAAACATTAAAACAACAAAAACATTTAAACCCTAAAAAACTCAAAGAACCCCTAAAAACCCAAAAATACCAATAAAACCCAAAAAACCCCTAAAACCCCTATAAACCATAAAGAACCTAAAAGTCTTAAAAATCCCTTAAAATTACTAAAAAGGAAAAAACCATAAAAATAATGAAAAACCATAAGAAATACTTAAAAACCAAAAAATAATTAAAACCCACAAATAACCTAAAAATGTAAAAAACCAAAAAAACCTTAAAAACTCTCAAAATCCTTACAAACCCAAGAAACCATAAAAAACCTAAAAAATTGTAAAAACATAAAACTACCTAAAAATGTAGAAAAATCTAGGAAAACCTTAAAAATATAAAAACCCTTAGAACCCATAAGAATCTAAAAAACGCTAAAATCCCTAAAAGTCCCTAAAAGACCCTAAAAACCATAAACCCCCCTAAAAACCCTAAAAACCGAACAAAGACCTAAAAAAACCAAAAAACCCGTTAAACCCGTTAAACCCCTAAAAATGTTAAGAAAACTCTAAAAACCTTAAAAACCCTAAAAATATCCAAAAACACCTAAAACACAAATAAAACTGTAAAAGCCTAAAAACCTTAAACCGCCTTAAAATTCCTAAAAACCCTAAAAACCATAAAAATAATAAAAATCCCTAAAAATACCAAAAAAAAATACCTGAAAAACATGAAATATCTAAAGAAAACCTTAAAGAACTAAAAATACTTAAAACCAATAAAAAAAGCGAAAAAATGAAAAAAATCCTAAACCCCTCCATATTCCTAAAATTCATAAAAACCATAAAAGGAAAAAATATACCTAAAAATACCTAAAAATATAAAAAACTAAAACCCTAAGAAAACCATAATAACCTAAAAACAATTAAACCCATAAAAACCTAGAAAATGATTAAAACACTAGAAAACCCAAAAGAGATCCTAAAAACCCTAAAAACTTCAAAAACCCATTAAAACCCTAAAAAACATTAACAAAATAAAAAAAATAAATAAAAACCATAAAAAAAATAAACACTCTAAATACCTAAGAAACTCAAACCACCAAAAAACTATAAAAGTCCCTAAAAACCCTAAAATCCATAAAAATCATAAAAGACCCTAAAGATCCCTAAAAACACAAAAAACCTAAAAACCCTTAGAAAACCTTAAAACCTAAAAAATATAAAATACCATAAAAAACCTAAAAAATGTTAGAAAACCTAAATATCCCTAAAAACCTTCAAATTCCCAGAAAACCGTAAAACAATAAATTTCCTAAAAGATTCCTAAAAGTCCCAAAAAATGAAAAAAAACTAGAAAACCCGAAAAACCCCTAAAAAATCCTTATAAACTTAAAATCAATTAAAACCATTAAAAAACCTAAAAATTAAAAAAAACCCTATGATACCCTAAAAGAACATAAAACCCTTACAAATCCTAAAAACCCTAAAAACGCTTAAAAACAATAAAAACACATAAAAACCTGAAAAACCGTAAAAGCCCATAAAAACCCATAAAAACCCTTAAATCCACTAAAAACACTAAAAAACCTTGAAACCCCTAAAAACCTTTAACCAACTAAATATTCATAAAAACCATAATTACTGAAAAAAGTAAAACAACCCCACAACCCTAAAAACTCTCAAAACCGCTAAAACCCTAAAAAACCATATAAATAATAAAAAATTCCCAAAATCCCTAAAAACAATAAAAACATTAAAACCCCTAAAAAACCCTAATAAAACCCTAAAAACCTAAAAACACTTAAAACACCTAAAAAACTAAAAAACGATAAACCCTTAAAAACATTAAAAGACCCTAAAAAGCCAAAAAACCATAAAAACACATAAAAACCTTAAAAAACACTAAAACCCACAGAAACCCTAAAAAGAACAAATAAAAATTTAAAACCCTAAAAATAATAAAAACTCTAAAAACCTTAAAAATCCTAATAAACTAAAAAAATCCTAAAAACCAAAAAAACCATAAAACCCATCAAATCCTTAAAAACCCTAAAATACCATAAAAAACCTAAAAAATACAAAAAAATCCTTAAAAACATAAAAAAACCTAAAAATACTAAAAAACCCAAAGAAAAACTTAAAAACATAAAAAACACTTAAAACCCCTAAAAACCTAAAAATTATAAAAATATTATAAAACCCCAAAACCCCGCAAAACCCTCAAAATCTCTAAAAACATTAAAAACCATAAAATATGTAAAATACCTTAAAATAAATAAAAATTTCTTAAACTTTAAAAACCTTAAAAACCATGAAATCCCTCAAGAAAAGCTTAAAAACCTAGAAATACTCAAAACCCATAAAAACCAAAAATATTATAAAAACCATAAAAACCCTAAAAGAACCCTAAAAACACTAAACACCCCTAAAATGCATAAAAACCCATATAATCAATAAAAAACTTTAGAAACCCATAAAAATCATAAAAACACACAGAAAACTCTGAAATCTCTTTAATCCCATTAAAAAAATTACAAAACTCTAAAGATCCTTAAAATCTATAAAATACTAAAAAACATTGAAAACCTAAAAAAACCACAAAGGCCCTTAAAACCCTAAACAACCATCAAAATCCCTAAAAACCTAAAAAATCCTTAAAATCCTAAAAAAAAAAATCAAAATCCATAAAATGTACAAAAACCTAAAAACATTGGAAAAACCATAAGAAAACCTTGAAAACCCAAAACACTTTAAACCCCTAAAAACCTAAAAAAATACTAAAAACCCTAAAACTCCTGAAAACCCTAAACCCCTCAAAATTCCAAAAACACTAAGAAATAATAAAAATGCTTAAAAATCCTTAAAAACATAAAAACCTTAGAAACCCTAAAAAACCCTATGGAAACCATAAAAATCTAAAGACACTTAAAACCCATAAAAAACTAAAAAACTTTAAAAATCATAAAGACTATAAATCCCAAAAAACCCATTAAAACCATAGAAACCCCTAATAACCATAAAAAACCCCATAAAATCCCTAAAAACCTTTGAAAACACTAAAAACTGTTTAAAATCTTAGAAATGTTGAAAACAATAAAAAACCTCTAAAATCCTAAAAAACTAAAAAACCCCTAAAATCTAAAAAAACAAAAAAAAACCAAAAAGAATAAAAAACCATAAAACCCCCAATATCTCTAAAAATTATAAAAAACAAGAAAAATCCAAAAACCCCCTAAAATCCCTACAAAAATAAAAAGTCTCTAAAAACCCTAAGAAAACCTCAAAAAACTAAAAAAATCAAAATCCATAAAATCCAAAAAACACTAAAAACCCTAAAAACCCAAGAAACATTAAAACCCATAAAAACCCTAAAAATATTAAAATACCATAAAAACCAATAAAATCCCTAAAATTCCACTAAAAATCTAAAACGCCTTTAAACATTTTTATTTTTTGAAAAACTAAAAACCAATTTTAAAACCCTAAAAACTCAAACCCACCCTAAAAACCTAAAAAGTCAAAAAATCCAAAAAACACTAAAAAGCCAAAAAATCTAAAAACCCATAAATATATTAAAAAAATATCTAAAAACCCTAAAAACATAAAAAAACACAAAAACATGAAAAAACACAAAAACCTAAAAAACCCTAAGAAAACCTGAAAAACCTTAAAATAATAAAAACTCCTAAAAACCTAAAAAATGATAAAAACCCTAAAATCCCTAAAACCCCTAAAAACCATAAAACCCTAAAACCATAAAAATACCTAAAACCCACAGAATCCCAAAAAACCACTAAAAACTCTAAAACCCATTTAAACACTTAAAAACGTTATGAAACTCTAAAAAATGATAAAAAACCAAAACAGACCATAAAAAACATAAAACTTTAAAACCCTAAAAACCCTAAAAACCCTAAAAACCCTAAAACCCTAAAACACCTAAATACTATAAAAACCCTCAAAATCTCTAAAACACTAAAAAATCATAAAAATCATAAAAATGTACAAAAAAAAACACAAAAACCCTAAACCATTGAAGAAACCTAAGAAAACAGTAAAATCCTAAAGACACTTTAAACCCCTACAAACCTAGAAAAACTAAAAAACACTAAAAACCCTAAAAAATCCTAAACCCATAAAAACAATAAAACCCTCATAACCCCTAAAAGATCCCAAAAACCCATAAAATGATAAAAAACTAAAAAACTCTAAAACCCCTAAAAATGTTTAAAAAAAATCTATTTTTTTAAATCGTAAAAAAATAAAAACACATAAAACCCAAAAAACCAAAAAACCCTAAAGAACCATAAATACACTAAAAACCATGTAAAATCATAAAAAATGCTAAAAATCCCAAAAATCCATAAAAACGTAAAAAACCAAAATAAAATTGAAATACCCAAAATAAAACATTAAGATCCTAAACACAATTAAAATCCCTAAAAATATAAAAAAATATAAAAACCCTAAAAACCCATAGAAATCCTAAAATACCATAAACCCCCCAATATATCAAAAATCTTAAAAAATCCTAAAAATCCATAAAAATCGCTAAAAATTTGAAAACCCCTTATAAACCATAAGAAATCATTAAAAACTTAAAAACACCTAAAACACCTATAAACCATAAAAATAATATAATACCTATAAACCCTAATAAACCCCAAAAACCCAAAACCCATAAAACCCATAAAACACCTAAAAAAATTAAAATACCCTTACAAACCATAAAAAACCTAAAAATCAACTAAAAACTCTAAAAAATGTAAACCCTAAAAATAATAAACAAAAATCTAAAAAAACATGAAAACCTACAAAAATTCAAAAAAACCTAAAAACCTAAAAAAACATAAAAACTCGAAAACACAATGAATACCATGAAATACCTAAAAATCCCTAAAGACCCTAAAAAACCATAAAAATCCAAAAAAATCCATAAAAATCCCAAAAAAGGAAAAGCCCCTAGAATCCAAGAAAAGATCAAATAAAACCTCAAAAACTTAAAAACACATCAATCCCTTAAAATATGAAAATGCTAAAAACCCAAAAACCCTAAAAACCTTAAAACCCTCAAAATACCTAAAAATCCTAAAAACCCATAAAAATAAAAAAATCTCTAAAAACATAAAAAACTAGGAAATTCCTAAGAAAAACTTAAAATAATAAAAATGATTTAAACTCCTATAAACATAAAAACAATAAAAAAATTAAAAACCCTAAAAACAATAAAAATATGTAAAAACATTAAAAGCCCTAAAAACCCATAAAACCCCGAAAAATTCATAAAACCCTAAAAATGCACTAAAAATTCTAAAACCCTTTAAACCCCTAAAACATTAAAAGGCTCTATAAAACCATAAAACCATAAAATACTCAAATAAACCACTAAATTTCCAAAAAACCAAAAAAACCAAAAAAACCCCCAAAACCCTAGAAATCCTAAAAAATTCCTAAAAGTAACTTAAAACATAAAAAACCCTAAAATGTTTAAAAACTATAAGAAAAACTTAAGAACTTAAAAACACTTAAAACCCTTAAAAACATTACAAATTCTAAATACCACAATAAATCCTGAAAACCCTAAAAACCCTAAACCCCTCAAAAACCACTCAAATCCCTAAAAACCTATAAAATCGTAAAAAAATCCTAAAAATACCTAAAAATATAAAAACCATAAAAACCTAAATAAAAAATAAGAAAACCCTGAAAACCTAAAAACACTTTAAACCCCTAAAACCCTATAAATTCTAAAACCCTTAAAAATCCTAAAAAAAGGCATTAAAAACAAAAAACACCTGAAAACCATAAAAACACCTAAAAACCTTAAAAAACCCTAAAAACCCTAAAAATGTTTTAAAATCCATTAAAACAATAACAACTCTTTAAATCCCTAAAAATGTTAAAAAATCCAAAAAACCCTAAAACCCTAAAAAACTAAAAAAAACCCTAAAAAACCCAAAAAAACAAAAAAACCCCTAAAATATCTATAAAACCCCAAAAAATATTTAAAATTAATAAAAAACATAAAAAACTATATAATCCTAAAAAATCCCAAAAAACCCTAATTACATAAAAACCATTAAAAACCCTGAAAATCCCTAAGAAAACCTTAAAATCCTGAAAATACATAAAACACATATAAAACCAAAAAATGATAAAAACCCTAAAATCCCTGAAGACCCTAAAACCACTAAGACCCCTCAAAATACCTAAATACCCAAAAATTCGTAAAAATCCTAAAAAATACGTAATAATATCTAAAAACCTAAAAACCCCTAAAACCCTAAATAACCCTAAGAAAAACATAAAATGAAAAAACACATAATACCACTAAAAACATAACAAATGATAAAATCCATAAAAAGGTCATAAAAACCCTAAAACCCCAAAAAACCAAAAAACTAAAAATCCGCCAAAAAACCTTAAAAACACTAAAACCCCATAAAATCTCTAAAACCATAAAACCTCTAAAAACTCTTTAAACACCTACATACATTAAAAAACTATAGAAAATCATGGAAACCCTAAAAAAATAAAAAAAGTACCCTAAAAAACATAAAATCCCTAAAACCTCTAAAAAACCCAAAAGCACTCAAAATCCTCAAAACCCTAAAAATAATAAAATCCTAAAAAGTCCCTAAAAATCATAAAAAATTTAAAAAAATCTAAAACTACGAAAAACATTTAGAAAACATGAAAATCCTAAAAAAAATTAAAACCCCTAAAAAATATGAAAAAACACTAAAAAACCTAAAACCCCTAAAAACACTAAAAACTGTAAAAACCATAAAAACCATAAAAAAGTTAAAACCCCCCAAAATCCACAAAAATACTAAAAAAAAAAAATATTAGAAACCCTAAAAATCATTAAAAATTTAAAAAACCAAAAAAAACCCTGAAAACCATTAATAAAACCATATAAACCTAAAAACAGTTAAAACTTGAAAAAACCCTAAAAAATGCTAAAAATACAAAAACCCTAAAAAACCCTAAAAGACCATAAAAACCATAAAAACCACTAAAAATATTTCAACCCCAAAAAACCTAATAAAGACTCTAAGAAATATTTTAAACCCTAAAAAATTAAAAACAATAAATCCTTAAAAACTCTAAAAATAAAAAAAAAACAATTAAAACCCTAGAAAACCATGAAAACCCTAAAAACTCTAAAAACCCCAAAAACTGTCAAAATTACTAAAAACAAAAAAAAATCCAAAAAAAATCACTAAAAATTACGATATCATAAAAACCCTAAAAGCCCTAAAAATCCCAAAGAAAGCCTTTAAACCCTTAAAATACTTAGAAAAAAGAACCTAAGAGGAAGAAGGAATTACGATCCTGACATCTCGGTTCCCTCATGAGGGATTCTTCCCTTCCCTCCTATGTTGAAGATGATGGCGGCCCAAGAACCTCTCCCCCTCTCTGCAGGGGAGGGTCCTCCCCCTGATGACCGCTCTTTCTCTCCTTTCTCATCCACTGACTCACCACCCTCTTTTCCATGGATGGTTCTTGGACCAAAGGTTCCTAAGATTTTTATGTTCTAAATTAGCTTCCCCTTTCACTTAAGGAGTTTAATAAAGATTTAGATCTACATCGATTGACTCTAGTTGAAAGGTTCTTGATGTGGCGACCCCCGGTGGAAACCATTGAAAGGTTTGTTTCTGAACTTTGGAATCCTCAGGATCGTGTAATGGCAGGTCTGGTTAATAGCTCTCACATCATGATTCAATTCGCATATGAGGAGGATCTGATTCTTGCTGGGTCTGTGGTAACTCAAAGCTGTAATGGCGCCCGCTTCTCTAGATTTTGGTGGAGTTTTAACTTTCCCTTAAAGCGTAACTCCCTGATGGTTACGGCATGGGTTAGATTTCTCGAACACCCACTTCCCTTTCAAAATGTATTTATAATTTCAATTATATGGAATCTTGTGGGGAGGTTCCTTTGTGTGGACAGTTGGACTCAAGAACTCTGTCATCTTGTTGCCGCATGGGCCTTCATTGTGGTTGATGCTTTAAAGGATCCAGTGGATGCTGTCTGGATTTCTGTGGGGGAGGAACTCCATTAGAAGAAACCAATGATTTTTGAATTGTGTCCTATATTCTATTCTGTCTGTTGGAACTTTGTCATAACGCTCAGTCTGGTGGCTGTGATGACTCTGGAAGGAGTTGTTTAAATTTTTCTCAGTTTAGTTCTGGGGAGTGTAACCAAATTTTCGTGAAAGTACAGGAGGTCAATGGGGGTGACCGGGCCTTTTCCCATTAAGCCAATTGTTACTGCAGTCTTTGATCGACTCAAGAATGATTTTATTTGTTGGATTGATCTGAAGGTTTAAATTAATGACTCGGTTGGTGTCAATTTAAACTTGTCTGGAAGCATTTGTGAATCGGGAGCTGCTGTCTCCGAAGCAGTGAACACGGTTGAAGGGGGAAATCTTTCTTGTATAGAGGAGTTTTACTGAAGTGGTGAATTATCAGGGAGAGGGATAGACAAGTATAAGGTTGTTGAGTAGGTATATTGGCCTAGCCATGATCATCAGGAGTCCCCCCTGGTGCTGTCTCTGGGCGGAGAGGTTATGTACTGGAGGAAGGGCAGTGGGGGTTCCAGTAGTATCCCGCTGCTGGACTTGAATGTTGTTGCTCTGTCAAATAGATTTCAGGACTTATCCTCCACTAAGATAGTTGGTGATGTTGCTATGCAAGAGGGGGATCCTAAGCAGGGGGATGTGGCTGAGATGGATATGAGAACTGGGGATGGGCAGGAGCTGATTTCAGTTGGGCAAGAGATGATCTTGATAGAGGAGCAGACTTGTTACACTGGGGAGCGACACCCAAACCCTTATGGTTGTCCGCTAGGAGCGGTGACATAGAGAGAGTTTACATGGGGGCTATGATAGCTTATCTCGATAATGAGGCTGGTGCTACTTGTATGAAGGGCTTGGCTAGACTCCCCCCCACCGGATCTCAATTCCAGCTCTGTTTATGCAGAGGATCTGGCTAGGATCCCTCTACCGGAGCCCAAAATTGATGAAGGTGGGATGGCCCCGAACTTGTAGAAGTTCATGGTTGTTTATGGTGTTCCATCCTCGGAAGACCCCTATGTGCCTCTCTATGACATGGTTATGGTTGAAAGGGAATGGTTTTCCCTTGAGGATGAGGCTAAAAGACTTGGGGAGAGGTTTGATGAGGATGACCGCAGGATAAATGCTGTTATGTCCAGGTCCAAAGAATAAATGAAAAAAGCTTCAAAAAAGGGGTGGCACATCTCCTGGGTCAGGAAGCAAGGATGGTAACAAAGAGGCCTCAAGTGTGTCTAGTGATGGATTCCTACGTGAAAAGGTAGTTCCTGAGGATGGTTTCATCTCTGCCCCCCCCAAATAGGAGGCAGCGGAAGGATTACTCTACCCTTCCAAGATCCATGGAGACCCAGGCCACCTCTAGGGTGGTCAAGCTAAATCTTAAAGTTAATAAGCAGATGCGGCCTCCGCGAAATGCAGAGAAAGAGAGGGAAAAAGATAAATTCTTGTCTATTCTCAGAATGAAGGAGGATTATGAGTCGGGCTGGGTCTCTATGGATATAGGAGTTGACTCAGACTATTGATTTACTGAATTGCACGTTGGTCTTGGTGAAAGCTTTAGATATCTCGGTGTATAAATGGACGATTTTGGCATGGACATTGACTAACTTATTTTCTTTTGTGTTTTTTGGACTTTTTTTAGGTGTCGGTCTTGGGTTGTGTTGGGGTTTAAAGTGTTGGATGTCTGGACCCACACCTCCTTTGTGGTGTCTGTTTTTGTTTATATATTTTGGGGTACAAGGAATTGTCTGGCCCAATATCTTCCTTGCCCCATAAAATACTTAAAACCCATAAAAACATAAAAACACTAAAACCATAAAACCCCTAAAACCCCTCAAAATCCCTAAAACCCTCAAAAACCATAAAATTCCTAAAAACATCTAAAAATATGGAAAACCCCAAAGGAAACCATACAAACCTAAAAAAACGTAAAATCCCGAAAAACCTAAAAAGGATAAAACTCTAAAAAGTCACTAAAAACCCTAAAACCCCTAAAATCTATAAAACCCCAAAAAATATAAAACCCTAAAAGCACATAAAAACCCTAAACACCCACTAAAAACCCTAAACTCCCATCAATCCACCAAAAATGTCGAAATAATATAAAAAAAAGAAAACCTAAAAACCCTAAAAAATCCTACACCCCAAAACCCTAAAAATCCTAAAAATGCCCAAAATCCTTAAAATATTAAAACCCCCTTAAAACCCTGGAAAACCATATGAAAATCTTAATATCCTAAGAAAACTTAAAAACTGTAAAAAACAATAAAATTATAAAGACCCTAAAATCCCATAAAAAACCCTAAAAACTCATAAACCCTAAAAAACAAAAAAAAACTCTAAAACCCCTTTAAAATCCTAAAACCTTCAAAAATCCTAAAAAATCATAAAACCCATACAAAAATAAAAAAAACCCTCAAAATAAAAAATAACTATAAAAACCCTATAAACCCTATAAACTCTAAAATCCCTAAAAATACTAAAACCCATAAAAATCCTATAAAATATCAAAAAAATACACTAAGAACCTAGAAAAACCCTAAGAAAACACTAAAACACTTAAAATCTAAAAAACCTAAAAATTATAGAAACCTTAAAACCCCCAAAAAATACCTAAAATCCCTCAAAATACCTAGAAACACTAAAAACAATAAAAAACCCCAAAAAACTTCTAAAAACAGTAAAAAACTTAAACCTGTAAGAAACATTTAGAAAACATTGAAAACCTAAAACACTTAAAACCCCTAAAAAACCTAAAAACACTGAAAACCCTAAAAACCCTGAAAACACCTAAAAACCAATTAAACTCCCAAAAACCTTTAAAAATCCATATAAATACTAAAACCCACTAAAAACTATGACAATCCTTTAATCCCCAAAAATGTTAAAAAACTCAAAAAAACCTTAAAACTCTAAAAAACTAAAGAAAACCACTAAAACCCCCAATAAAACAGAAAAAACCTATAGCCCTAAATAACTATAAAAACACTAAAAACCCCTAAAAATTCTAAAAACGATAAAAATCATTAAAAATCATTAAAAATATCTAAAAATGTAAAAACCCTAAAATCCCTAAAAAACTCTAAGAAAAACATAAAAACCTAAAAACACTTAAAGCCCCTAAAAACCCTAAAACCCACTAAAAACACTAAAAACCCTTTAAATAACTGAAATAATTAAAATACTATAAAATATCATTAAACACTAAAAAACACAAAAATCCTCATAAAAACCATAAAACCCCTTAAAACCCTAAAATTTCTCCCAATCCCTAAAAAACCTAAATACTATAAAAATCTCAAAAATGCCTTAAAAATATATAAAAATGTAAAAAACCCTAGAACGTTGAAAACCCCTAATAAAAAATTAAAAACTATGAAACACATAAAACACCTAACAAAAATAAAAATGATATAAACTCTAAAAAGCTTAAAAACCTTAAAAACTCCTAAAAACCCTCAAAACTCCAAAGAAACCCAAAAACCCATAAATGTTTTTTAAAATCCATAAAAATCCCTAAACATGTAAAAAATCCTAAAAATCATAAAATATCTAAAAAACCCTAATAAAACTTTAAGAACCTATATAAACACTTAAAACACCTCAAAAACTAAAAAAATACTAAAAACCATAAAACCCCAAAAATACCCTAAAACCTAATAAAACTCAAACCCCCCTAAAAACATTAAAAGCCCAATAATCCAAAAAATCCTAAAAATATACTAAAAACTCTAAAATCCATTTAACCCCCCCAAAAAGTAAAGAACCTCTAAAAAATCATAAAACCCCTAAAAACTCAAAAAACCCCAAAAAAAACCAAAACATCCAAAACAACCAAAAAAACCCAAAAAAATCTAAAGCCCCTCAAAATCTCTGAAACCCTAAAAAACATAGAAATAAATTAAAAAAAATCTAAAAATCTCGAAAAATATAAAAAACCCTAAAACCCATGAAAACTACAATAGAAAACCATTAAAAACTAAAAGAACTTAAATCCCCTAAAAAATATAAAAAATTATAAAAAACATAAAATACTCAAAATCCCTAAAAACCCTAAAAACAATAAAAATCTTAAAAAATACCTAAAAATTCCTAAAAACCTAAAAACCCCTAAAAAAATGGGAAACCCTAAGAAATAATTAAAACCAAATAACACTTAGAACCCCTAAAATCCTAAAAAGTTCTAAAAACCCTAAAGGAACCAAAAAAACCCATAAAACCATAAAACCCCTAAAACCCATAAAACCAAAAAAAACCCTCAAAAAAATCTATAAACACTTTAAACCACATTTTTTTTAAAAACTCTATGAAATGTAAAAAATAATGAAAAACATAAAAAACCCAAAAAAGACAAAAAAATCACAACCACCCTAAATCCATAAAACCCCTAATACCCCTAAAAATACATAAAAACCCTAAAAACCATAAGATAGAAACCTAACAGGCCCTAAAAACCCTAAGAAATGATGGAGGATGAGTCTCTTGGATCCTCTCGTGCTCGCCTGGGATGGAGCCTCCTCCTGCGATGTTCCTTCCATGGCGCGGCGGTGCCTTCCCTTTGGTTTTGGATTCTCTAGCACTGAATTTCTCAGCATTGCAGCTCCCTCCTCTCGCGGTTCGTTTCCTTTAGAGATGTGATGCCCTTGCATATTTCTTCTCTCTGGTGTAAGCACCAGACAAAGAAGTCAACCATTGAGGATCGGGTCATATCCAGCCTCTCCAACCTGAGACTTTGCAATTTCATGGTGAAGTGGTCCGGTTTTGGTCTTCACTATTGCAGATCCACGATGGAGTTTACCAGATCTGGATTGTTGAGATTGTGGCGTTCCATAGAGGAGTGGGTAAGATCTGATTTGGCGGTTCTAGAATCCATGCAGAGAAATGTGGATTTGTGGTTGAGGGGGATTCAACGACGGAATGGGATATGGATTTTGATTCAAATCTACGGTTTTTGTAGATGGTGTGGCGCGATGATTTGGTGGGCGGCGTCGCAGCTTCTTACGCTGCTCGGCTTCAGGTGGCTTAGAAGATGTCAAGGCAAGGCATAGTCCTACAGCAGTGACCTGGGGATGGATGAATCCTGGTGCCTTCCCTAGATTTGTGATGGATTTGGATAAATGGTGTTTTATGCTGTGATGCGGGATTTCAGATATGGTCAGGAGGTACAGATTTGATTGGCTTTGCACCGATCTGTGTAGGTAATGTAGGTTTGTTTTTCTTGTTTCTCTCTTTCGGATCTGTCTCGTGCTAACGCTGAAGGGATCATTAAGTTTTATTTCATTTTGGATACTATGTTAGATGGTTTTTCTCTATGTGGTGGCTGTTTTGGTCATGATTTGTTGTGGATGCAGGTCTTTGGTTCTTCTGAGTGGTGTTGGACGCTGCTTTGGGTGTTACGGTTGGGTTCTGGGCATGGGTGCTAGTTGCCCCAAGGTTTTTGATGAAGTGATGGTTAAGCTGTGTTGTGTTATGGTTGCTATATTGGACTGTGGTCCTTTATGGTGTAGCATGTTTAGTTTTGAATCGGTGTGGATGTTGGACTTTGGTTCTGTTGAGCGTTGCTGGTTTTTGTCTTGCCTCGGGGTGCTGCAGATGTGTTCTCGAATGTGCTTCTAGGTGTGAATTAATGGAAGTTGACTGGAAGTTGTTGTTTCTGGGTGAGGTAGTGAAGGTGAGACTTATGACTTGATGTTGGTGCTTCTGTGATGCTGGAAGTGGATATGCTTGGAAAAGAGGTAATGGTTAATGATAATGGTGTTGTGTAATGCTATTTGCTGTCTGGCTGGGCGATGCTGTTGGAGATGTTTTTAGTTTTCTAAATTTTATAGTTTTGTTTTATGAGATTTTTGGGTTTTTTGGGGACTCTTGAGTTTTTCGGGGTTGTCCAGGGTTTGTCGGTGTGGGTTGATTGACCTCACCCCTCCCTTGTCTGCTGTTTGTTTTCTACTGTGTCTTTTTATCAAATAAATTGGGGGGGGGGGGGGGGGGGTCAGGAATAGCTTGACCTCCGCATCTTCGTTTCCTAAAAACCATAAAAATTCTAAAAAAATCCCTAACAATGTAAAAAACCATAAAAATCCCATAATAAAACATTAAAAATACTAAATACACATAAAAATCTTAAAAAATCTGAAAAACACTAAAAACTCTAAAACCCTAAAAACCCTAAAAACCCTAAAAACTAAAAATCTTAAAAATACATTAAATCCTTAAAAAATTCATAAAACATAAAAAAAACCCCTAGAAACCCCGAATAAATCCTTAAAAACCTAAGAACACATAAAAACCCTAAAAACATAAAAAATGATAAAAACCCTAGTTTTCTTTTTTTCTTTTAATAAATTTTGGGGGCTAGGAATAGCCTGGCCCCACGCCTTTCTTTCCCTAAAAATCATAAAACCCCTAAAACATAAAAACTCTAAAAACCCATAAAAATAAAAAAAACTAAAATTTTTAAAAACCCTTTAAATCCCTAACAATGTTAAAAACTATAAACAATCCTTTAAAACACTCACAAACTCAAAAAACCCTAAAATACCAAAAAACCATAAAAAAAACTAAAAACCCTAACCCCATAAAAACTCTCAAAATCACTAGAAATATTAAAAACACATAAAAATCCTAAAAAATACCTAAAAAAAATAAAAATATATAAATCCCTAAAAATACTGAAAAAACCCTTAGAAAATGATAAAAACCTAGACACAGTTAAAATCTTTAAAAAATAAAAAAACCCCCAAAAATTGAAAAACCATAAAAACGATAAAAAACCCTACAAATCCCTAAAACCCCTAAAAACCCTAAAAACTATCAAATTCCTAAAAAATATGTAAAAATAACTAAAAATGTAAAAAAACTAAAAACCCTAAAATCCTTATGAAACCCTAAAAAACCTAAAAACACTTAAAACGACTAAAAACATAGAAATGCTAAAATCCTTTAGAAACTAAAAACCCTAAAACAAAAAACCACTAAATCCTTAAAACCCCTAGAAAACCACTAAAACCTATAAAAAATCATAAAACACCTAAAAGCCTTAAAATCTTTAAAAAACCCTAAAACCCTAAAAAAATAAACACCCCCCCCTAAAACCCAAAAATAACTCATAAAACCCACAGAACCCCCAAAAACGCCCAAAAAAATCCTCAAGACCGAAAATACCCTGAAATCATTAAGAAAACCTTAAAAATATAAAAACACCTAAAATAGCTAAAAAAACTAAAAGATTCTACAAACCCTAAAATCCCTAAAAACAATAAAGAACCCTAAAAACATAAAAGAAACCCCTAAAACCCATAAAAACCATAGAAAACCAAAAAAAACTATTTAAAGCCTAAAAATGTTAAAAGAAACTATGAAAAAAATTAGAAACCCTAAAAAACTGAAAAAAACCCTGAAACCCCCCCAAAACCCCAAAAACCATAAAAAATAAAAAACCCTAAAACCCCTCAAAATCCCCAAAACCCTAAATACCATAAAAATCCTAAAAATTTCCGAAACAACCCTACAAATGTAGAAAACCCTAAAAAACCGGAGATAACCTAAGAAAACATTAAAAACCAAAAATCCCTTTAAACACCTAAAAACCTAAACTACGTTAAAAACCCTAAAACACTAAAACCCTAAAACCCTCAAAATCCCTAAAAATGTTAAATAATAATAAAAGTACTATAAAATCCCTAAAAACCCAGAAAATCCCTAAGAAAACCTTAAAAACGTAAAAAGTCTTAAAACCCCTAAAAAATATAAGAATAAAAAAACCCTATAAACTTTAAAAAGACCCTAAAACTGCTAAAAACCCTAAAACCCCAAAAAAACCATAAAACCTTGTAAAAACCATTAATAACCCTAAAAACACCTAATAAATAAAAAAACACTAAAATATATCAAAACCCTTAAAACCCCTAAAAATTATAGAAAACTATGTAAAACCTTAAAAACCCAAAAAAAATTAAAAAACTCCAAAAAATCCAAAAAACAAAAAACCCCAGAAAACCCTAGATACCCTAAAAACCTTCAAAATCCCTAAAACCCCTAAAACACCATAAAAATACCAAAAAATACCAAGAAATAATTCAAAATGTAAAAATAACTAAAATACCTGATACCCCCAAAAAAACAATAAAAAAATAAAAATGAGTAAACCCCCCAAAAAACTAAAAAATTCTAAAAAACATAAAAAAACTAAAAAACCCAAAAAAACCCAAAATCCCTTAAAAACCCTACAACCCTCAAAACCCATAAAAATCCATAAAAATATCTAAAAATCCATAAAAACGTAAAAAATTATAAAAACCAAGAAATGTCTTAAGAATACATCAAAAAAATAAAAACAATTAGACCCCTAAAAAACAAAAAAAAACAAAAAAATCACCAAAAAAATCTTAAAAGGGAAAAAACCATAAAACCCCTAAAAACCATAAAAATCCCTAAAAACATAAAAACACTAAAACCACTAAAAAAATTAAAAATATTTAAACCCCTAAATTTTTTTAAAAACTTTAAAAACCCTTAAAAACAAAAAAAACCCAAAAAAATCCTGAAAATCCTAAAACCCCCCAAAAAACCCAAAAAACCCTTAAAACCCTTAAAATCACTAATGACCCAAAAAATCATAAAAATCATAAAAATTATCTAAACATACCTATAAAAAACCCTAAAAACCAGGAAAATCCCTAAGAAAACCTCAATAACCTAAAAACACTTAATATCCCTAAAAATCTAAAAATGCTAAAAACATGAAAACCCCCTAAACCCATAATAAACCATAAAATCCTCAAAATTCCTAAAATATAAAAAAACCCACAAACATCATAAAAAAACCATAAAATTATCTAAAAAATTAAAAAACATAAAATCCTTAAAAAACCCTAAAAACATAAAAACACTTAAAATTCCTAAAAATCCTAAAAATGCTAAAATCCCTAATGACTTTAAAAAGACCCTAAAAACACCAAAACCTCTAAAACCCATGAAATCACCTAAAACTATTAAAACCCATAAAATTCTATGAAGGGAGACCAAAAACACTAAAAAACCATTAAAGCTCAAAAAATGTTAAAAAAGTATAAATAACGTAAAACCCTAAAAAAATCCAAAAAACATAAAACCCAAAAAAACCATAAAAATACTAAAATACATCAAACCCAAAAAATTCACTAAAATCCCTAAAAACCCTAAAAACCCATAAAATTCTAAAAATGCTTAAAAATATGTTAAAATGGAAAATCACAAAAAACTCAAAAAACCCCTAAAACATCCAAAACATACAAACTATTAAACGTCTAAAAATCAAAAAACAATGCTAAAACCCTAAATAAAACTAAAAACCCCAATAACCATAAAAACATTAAACACATTAAAAAACCCTATAAAACCCATAAACACCCCCAAAAAACTAAAAATTCTAAAAAGTATTTAAAACTCATAAAGTGTTACAAAAACTCTAAAACACTTAAAAACTAAAAAAACTAAAAATAACCTAAGGACGTGAAAAACATAAAAACCCTAAAACCCCTAAAAATCACTAAAAACCCTAAGAATCATACAAATCCTATGAAATCCATAAAATCACTAAAATTGGAAAATCCATAAAACCCTAGAAACCATTTGAAAACTTTAAAATCTAAGAAACACTTAAAACCCATAAAAAGCATAAAAATCTAGAAACCCTAAAAACCCTAAATCCCTAACAACACTAAAAAACCCCCAAACTCCCACTATCCCTAAAGAACATATAAACCATAAAAATACTAAAGATCACTAAAAATCCCTGAATATGTAAGCCCTAAAACCCCTAAAAATCCTAAAGAAAACCATAAAATCCTAAAAACCCTTAAAACCCCTAAAAAGATCTATGAGGATGCCGTCGCTCTCGCCTGGGTTACCTCTCCCAACGTCACGGTTTCCAGCATCTTCTCTTGGAAGATTCATCTTCCGGTCTCTTCGTGATGAGGATCGGCTTGTCAGTTGCGGCTTGATCTGGCATGGGGTGTTGATCCTTGACGGAAGAGGATTTTGGAGGCTCTCGGCAGTATTGGTCTTTGGCAGTGTTGCTTTCCATGGCATCAGATGTTCTGCTTCTAGTTCTGCTTCAAGTTTGATGAATATGGATGTGTGGATAGAGGATCTTGTCCTTGTGGCCAAAGTCTACTCCGGGCTTCCCCTTCTCAGATTTTCGTGGTCTCCGGGGGGATCTGGCAAGGGTTGCGTTGAATTGGCTTGGATCTGGCGACGACTTCCTTGGTTTTTGCAGATCTGAAATCTGCTCTTCCTAAGATTTTCTTTTCTGGTTCTGATTTCTTGTTCTTGGATCTTATTACTGACGAAGGTATGACCATTCTGTGATGTTTTCTTTTTGATATGCTGGTCTGCATATTCTTGATTTGTGGATGGTTTGGTTTTGTGCTGTTGTTACTACTAAATGATGAGTTTAAGGAGTTAGGGATGATGCGGAATGGGTTTAGGCGTGGGTGTTGGTGGTCTTTTGTTTCTGATTTTGATGGGATGCTGGAACTAATTTGGTTAGGAAGAGTTGGTCGCTGTATTCTGAGTTTTTATATGATGTTTGTTGCTGGTTGTTGGTTCTTTCTTAAGTTTCTGCTAAATTTTGGTCAGATATTGAGTTGTTGGATGACTATCTACTGTACTTTGGCTACTTCTTCCCTTGAGTGGAGGAGGTGGGTGCTGGAAATCTTGTATGGTGTTGTTGATTGGTGTTGGATGAAAATAGAATGTTTGATAGTTTTTGATTTCTGTAATTGGAATGTTGTCAGCTGGCTTGGCTATGGTGATGGATATGGATGGATGTTTGGATGTGTGTTTCTAACAGTGATGGATTATTGTTGTGGGTTTGGTAGTTGGAACCCTCTTGTGCAAGCCGTTGGTAGGGAAGAAGAGTTGCTAGGGTCTGGAGGCTGGTTGGTGTTATAGGGTGCATGTTCTGTTTGGCTGGGTGATGCTGTTGGAGAACCTGCTAAGCGATGTTGTGGCGGTGATGGAAGGATTATGCCAGAAGCTGGACTTGGTGATATAGGAGGCTGGTTGGTACTTGGTTTTGAGCTGCTAGATGTTGGTTGATGCTAGTGATGATGATGATTACTACTTGGTGTGGTGCGTTTTCTGTTTGGATTGGTTTTTATCCTTTTCTTTTTTCATTTTTCTTTTTTTTGGCATGGGTTGTAAGGGGTTTTTGGGTGTTGGTTATTTGACCTCTCCCCTCCCTTGTCTGTTGTGTCTCTTTTTCTTTCTAATAAATTTGGGGGGGGGGGGGGGAATAGCCCGACCCTCGCATCTTACTTTCCCTAAAACGATCTAAAATACCTAAAAACCCTAAAAACCCTAAAAACCCTAAAAACCCTAAAAACCCTATGGTGATAGTGGGCTCTCTATGTTGGGTTGCATTCTGGATGCTATGTTGGACTATGGTCTTCTGTGTTGTGGCTGGTTTGGTCGTGAATCGTTGCAGATAGGAGGTGATGGATTCTGGTTATTCAGTTGCTGGGTGATGGCTGCTACTTGGATGGGATGTGATAAAGTTGCTGGTGCTTGTTGATAGTTGGTGTTTTGCAGCGAGGTGGAAAAGTTCTGTGAAGTTGGGATGTTGATTTTTCTGCTGATGGTTTTGATACTGATGGATGCTGGTTGCTGATTTTCTTAGTGATGATGTTGGGGACTTTTCAGTTTTTTCTTTGTTTGGTTTTGTATGCTTTTGGTTTTTCATTTTTTGCAGTTCTTGGGTGTGTGTTTGTAAATAGGTTTTGGGTGCAGGCCGTTTGACCCCTCCCCTCCCAAGTTTTTTTTGTCTTTTTTCTTTAATAAATTTTGAGGGGGTCGGGAATAGCCTGACCCTCGAATCTTCCTTTCCCTAAAAACCCACCAAAAAACTCTAAAACCCATTTAAATAACTAAATAAGTTAAAAAACCCTAACATACCTTTAAACCTCTAAAAAATCAAAACCTCCTAAACACCCCCAATAAAAACCCAAAAAACCCTAAAAAAACCTAAAACACTCAAAATATTTAAAAACCCTAAAAAACCATAGATATCTAATAAACACATAAAATAACTAAACACCCTAAAACCCATAAAAAACCTTAAAACCAGAAAAAAAAATAAAACCCAAAAAATCAAAAAATAAACTGAAAACCCTACAACCATAAAAAACCCTATAACCCTCAAAATCCCTAAAAACCCAAAAAACTAATAAAAATCTTAAAAAACACCAAAAAAATCCCTAAAAACATAAAAACCCTAAAAAACCTAATATTACCATAAAAACCAAAAAACCCTCAAAATCCTTGAAAAAAATAGAAAAACCCTAAAAACCCTAAAAACCCTAACACCCCTGAAAACTATAAAACTCATAAAAACCTCAACACCCCTAAACCACATAAAACCCTAAAAAACAACAAAAAACTCTAAAAATCATTTAAATCCCTAATTTTTTTTAAAAAAATATATAAAAACCCTTTAAATCACTAAGGTACTAAAAAATCCTTAAAAACCCCAAAGAATCATAAAAACTATAAGAACCCTAAAAATCCTTAAAACCCTCATAATCCTAAAAAACCGTAAAAACCCTAAAAATAAAAAAATCGCAAAGAATTACTAAAATCTTTAAAAACTCTAAAAAACTGAGACACCATATGAAAACAATAAAAATATAAAACCACTTAAAACTAATAAAAAACCTAAAAAATTCTATAACCCATAAACCCTAAAAAACCATAAAAAATCATAAAATCCTTAAAACCACTCAAACATTAAAAATCCTAAAAATCCCCCAAAATCCTGAAAAATGTAAAAACCCATAAAACCATGAAAAACCCAAAGAAAACCTTAAAATCCTTAAAATAGTTAAACCCCTAAAAATTCAAAAAATGTTAAAAACCATAAAAAAACTAAAAAGAACCAAAAAACCCATAAAAACCCTAAAACCAGTTAAAAAATTAAAAACTCCTTAAACCCCCAGAAACATTAAAAACTCTAAAAACCATTAAAAACCCTAAAAAACATGAAAAAAATTATTAAAACCTAAAAAAACATAAAAACCGTAAAAACCATCAAAAACCCTAAAAAGCCAAGAAAATCCTAAAAAATCCAAAAAAATACCTAAGAAAATAATAAAAATGTATAAGCACTTAAAACACCAAAAAACCTAAAAATACTAAAAACACTAAAGCCCCTAAAACCTTAACAACCCTAAAAACCTAAACACCCATGAAACCTAAAATAAACCAAAAAACCTAAAACCTATGACAATTCTAAAAACCTTATAAACACATAAAATATAAGAAAACTCTAAAAAACCTATAAAACACTAAAAAATTGAAAAAATATTAAGCCCCCCAAAAAACCCTAAAAATCCTAAAAAATATAAAACCCCTCAAAATCCATAAAAATATTGATTTTTTTTAAGAAAACATTAAAATCCAAAAAACACTTAAAACCTCTAAAAAACCTAAAAAATGGTAAAATCCCTAGAAAACCAAAAAAACAAAAAATCCTAAAAACCACAAACCCCTAAAAACTTAAAAACCATAAAAACCCATGAAACCATAAAAACCCCTAAAAACACTAAAAACTATTTAAAACCCTAAAAATGTTAAAACAATATAAAAAACCTTTAATCCCCTAAAAACATAAAAACCCTAAAAGACCTAAAAACCATAAAACTCTAAAACCCCTAAAATACCCAAAGCCCCTAAAAACCATAAAAAACATAAAAATCCCTAAAAACATAAAAAACCATATAATCTCTGAAAAAACCTAAAAATGCTAAAACCCCTAAAACCCCGGAAAAATCCTAAAACCATCAAAATGCCTAAAAACCATAAAAATCATAAAAAATCAATAAAAAACCCTGAAAACTCTAAAAAGGTAAAAAACCTATAAATCCTAAAAAACCATAAAGAAAACCCCAAAAATATAAAAACACTTAAAATTTCTGAAAAGCCTAATAAACACAAAAAACCCAAAAAACCCTAAAAGACCCTAAAATCCATAAAAACAGTAAAACACAATAAAAAACATAAAAAACCCATAAAACCCATAAAAGACATAAAACCCCCCTAAAAGATTTGAAAAACCATTTAAACACCTAAAAAAGTTAAAAACAATAAAAACCATTAAAAACCTAAAAGACAAAAAAACCCTTAAAAACCCAAAAAACCACACAGCCCCTAAATACCCTAACAGACATCATAAGCCATAAATCCTTAAAACACCATAAAAAAATACCAAAATGTCCAAAAATCCCTAAAAACATAACAACCCTAAAACCTGAAAACCTTTAAAAAAACCTTAAAATCCTAAAAATATTTATAACCCTTAAAAAACCAAAAACACTAAAAACCACAAAACCCCTAAAACACTAAAAAAACTATAAAACCCCTCAAAATCCTTAAAACACATAAAAACACAAAAAAATACTAAAAAATCACTAAAAATTTAAGAAACCATAAAAATCATGAAAAAACATAAGAAAACATTACCAAACTAAAAACATGGAAAACCCCTAAAAAACATAAAAATGAAAAAACCCTAAAAACCTTAGAAAATCTAAAAACCATAAAAACCACTAAAAATCATAAAAATCCATAAAACCTAGAAAAACCATAAAAACCACTGAAAAACTAAAAACCATTTAAACCCCTAAAAATGTTAAAAACTCTAAAATACTTTAAAACCCCTAAAAATATATTAAAAGCCCTAAAAACAAAAAAAACCTAAAAACCATAAAAAATGTAAAAACCACTAAAACTCCTCAAAATACAAAAAAAACCTAAGAAACAACAAAAATACTAAAAAACTCAAAAAATCCCTAAAAACATAAAAGACCCTAAAACCCAACAAATCCTAAGAAAACCTCAAAACACAAAAAACACTTTAAACCCCTAAGAAAAGCTGATAACACTAAAAATCCAAAAAACCCAAAAAAACCCAAGAAACAATAAAAAACCCTAAAACCCTCATAATCCATAAAAATGATAATAATTCCCTAAAAATCTTTAAAAACATAAAAAACCTAAAAACATAAAAATAGTTGAACCCATAAAAAACCAAAAAACGCAAAAACCCCTAAAAACCCTAAAAGACCCAAAATGACCAAAAATACCCTAAATCCCATAAAAACCCCTAATAACTTAAAAATCTATAAAACCACTATATATACTAATACCCTTAAAACCCTTGAAAATGATAAACGCTCTAAAAAACCTTAAAAACCCTACAAACTCAAAAAAACACTAAAACCTCAAAAAACCAAATAAACACTAAATATCCTAAAAAACATAAAACCCTTAATTCCTTAAAAACTATAAAAACCCATAAAAATCCTAAAAAAACCATAAAATTGATTAAAAATGTAAAAAAACAAAAAATGGTAATCCACTAAGAAAATCTAGAAAACCTAAAAAAACTTAAAACCTCTAAAAATCCTAAAAAATGCTATACCCTAAAAACCCTAAAACCCTAAAAATAATAAAAACACTAAAAGACCATAAAAACCCATAAAAACCATAGAAACACAAAAACTATAAAAACCAATTAAACCCCTAAAATGTAGCAAAACTCTAAAAAACAATGATCACCTTAAAAACTAAAAAACCCCTAAAACCCTAAAAATACCATTGCTAACTGGGGTTGGGTTATTGGTACTGTGTAAAGAGGTAACTCCATGGAAACAGAACCAGCACAGGTTCGAGTCTCTCCAGTCTTGAATTTAGCTGGGGACGAGCAGCGCACAAGTGTTGAATGAGGCCCAGAATAGGCGTGGTGTGGCAATCACCTATACCTTGTTACCCACAACTCGTTTATGAAAACCCTAGAGGATGGAGACGCACTCCCCTAGGACTCTCTCTTGCTCGACGCCTCTGCCAAGTTCTCCCTTGGATCCAGATTGGAGCTTAGAGATTATATCCTTGTTCCTTCCCAGCTCTCGGCGATGGCATGCCCTGGATGCGTTTTTCGGCCTCAAGGCAGTGGTGTCTTTAGAGCTTCGGTGGCATCGACTTCCCCAAGTTTCTTTGCTATAGATTTTGGAAATTGATGGGGCTTTTCTCCATTGCAGGCGCGTCCGAGCTCTGACAGATATGGTGGTTACGAGGTCTTCAGATCGGTTAGATCTGGAATGTGTTGAATTCGTCATCTGCCACTAGCTGCGGATCAGGGTTGTTTTTTCAGATTTGGGGTTTCTACAGTCGGGTCAATGCAGTCAAGGGGATCAATAGCAGAGTTAGTTGCTTCAAAAATATAGGTTCTGGAATCCAAGAAAGATGGTCGTCTACCCCGATCTGCTTTGGTGTCCAGTTTCTCCTCAGAAGGCGCTTCATTTCTACGGATGGTGCAACGATCTGGTCTTGCGGCACTGGTTGGGCCCTTCTCGATCCTGCATTACAGAAGGTTTTTTCTGTGTTCTGTTTAGACCCTTTTCTTGGTTTGTGAAGCAGCTATAGGTGAGTACTCATCATTTATTCTTGGCTTCATCTCCACTCCATGCTATTGATGCGAGATTCGGTCGGACCTTTTGGCATTCCATGTTCTCTAATTTCCTAGTTGTGATTTTGGTTATGAATCATCACAGGTTCTGGTTTCTGGTTTTGCTGAGATGGGTTAGGAGATTTTTGATGTGAAATTACTAGTGGTATGCAGTTAGATATGGTACAAGGTGTGGAATGCTGAATGTTGTTTGGACCAAAGGCCTTGATTGCTGGATGTTGAGCTACGATTCCTTGGGAGACAATGGGTTTAGATGTGCTAATTGATGTTTTATGAGCTGTAAGTTGATAGAAGCTAGTTGGTTTGGAGGAGGTGATGCTTTTGTTGTTTATGCTGGTGTTTCAGTGCTATTGTTGGTCGGAGGTTGCTGCTGGCTTCTTGGGCAGAAGAGATTGGCTTGGCTTTCTGAGTAGGAGATACTTCTGTGTTGTGTTTTGGCTGATATATGTGGTTTTTTATCGATGTTGGTGCTGTTTTCTGGGATTTATATGAGGTGATACTTTCTGGTTATGCATTGTGGTTTCTAGTTTGCAGGATGGGCTTATTGGTCTGCACACTGGTTCTTGATTTGGATGCTGGTGGTTCTCTTCCTGTGGTTGTGCTGCTGGGTTGGTGATTTTGTTACTGGTGGTTTGATGTTGCTTGTGGTGAGTCTATTTTTGGAAAAGATGTTTCTAATGATGGGTGCTGTTGTGATGGTGTTTGACATGGAGATGATGGAGGTTGATGGTTTTGTCTTTGTGGTGCTGAAGTTGGTTTCGTGAAAGGGATGAAGATTATTTTGGTGTTTCCGGATGATTGTTGATGATTGCTGGATTTGGTGCGGATGAATGTTTGTTGCTGATCGGTTAGGAGGTGATGTTGTGGACTTCGCATTTTTTCTACTTGTTTGGCTTTGTGTGTTTTTTCTTTTTCTATTTTTCTTTTTTTTGGGGTCTTATGTGTCTTGGGTTGTGAGGGTTTTTGGGTGTGGGTTGATTGACCCCTACCCTCCCTCATCTACTATTTCTTTCTTTTTTCATAATAAACTTTTAGGGGGTTGGTAATAGCCTATCCTCACACCTCTTCTGCCCAAAAATACCATAAAAAAAATTAAAAACCCAAAAAATCCATAAAACCCCTAAAAACCATACAAATCCTAAAAAATTCCTAAGAACATAAAAACTCTTAAAAACCCCAAAAACACATTTAAAAACCTTAGAAACCTCACAACACTAGAATCCCCTAAGAATCCAAAAAAATTAAAAAAACCTAAAAACCCAAAAAACCCTAAAAAACCATAAAAATTATAAAAATACCTAAAAATCACTGAAGACATAAAAAACCCAAAAACCATAAAAGCCCCAAACAAAACCTTAAAAACCTAAAAACACTTAAAATCCATCAAAATATTGTAAAACCCCTAAACCCATAAAGGACCCTAAAGCACCTAAAAAACCCCCACAACCATAAAAACTAATAAAAACAAAAAAAAACCCCAAAACCCATAAAAACCCAAAAAATACTAAAAACTCTAAAACCCACTTAAACTTCTAAAACCCTAAAAAATACTAAAAATCCTAAAAACCCTAAAACCCTCAAAATCCCTAAAAACCCTGAAAACTCTAAAAAACCATAAAAATCCAAAAAAATGATGTAAAAATACTTAAAAACCATTAGAACCCCAAAGAAAACATTAAAAACATAAAAATATTAAAGTCTAAAAAAATAAAAATATCCCGAAATCCTCAAAAACCCTACAACCCTACAACCCCTCAAAAACCATTAAACCCCTAAAACCCATCAAAATAATAAAAAACCCCCAAAATGCCTAAAAATCATAAAACCCTAAAAACCCAAAAAAATATTTAGAAAACCTTAAAGACCTAAAAAAACATAAAACCCCAAATAATCATAAAAAATTCTAAAAAACCTAAAAAAAATCTAAAAACTATAAAAATACATAAAACCTTAAAAAACTGAAAATTCTAAAAACCCTTTAAAACCCTAAAAAAGATAAAAAAATCTAAAAACCCTTTTAAACAATAGAAAACTAAAAAAACTCTAGAGAACCCAAAAAATCCAAAAAAACCATAAGAACCATAAAAACCCTAATAAATGTCATTAACCCTAAAATCCTAAAAACCCAAAAAATCACTAAAAATTCTTAAAAATATAGAAAATTAAAAAAACCTGAAAAATCCCCGAAAAACCTCAAAAACCTAGAAAAACATTAGACCCCTTAAAAACCTAAAAAATGATAAAAACCCAAAAAAACATTGAAACCCTTAAAACCCTTAAAAACCCTAAAAATCCATAAAATTCCAAAAAATTCATAAAAATAACTAAAAAATTAAAAAACCCTAAAACCTTGAAATTTTTTAATAGAACCTTAAAAACATAAAAAAAATTAAAACCCCTAAAAACCTAAAAATGCTAAAAACCATAAAAAACTAAAAAGAATCTAAAAACCCCTTAAGCAATAAAAACACCTAAATACCTTAAATAACCATAAAACCCATAAAAACCCTAAAATACACTAAAAACTCTATCAACCCTTAGAAAAGTTTAGAAACTATAAAAAATAATAAAAATACTACAAAACTAAAAAAAACCCGAAAACCCCCAAAATCCATAAAACCCCTAAAAACACTCAGAATCCACAAAAACCCTAAAAACCCATAAAAATCCTAAAAAATCCCTAAAAACATAAAAAATCCTAAAATACCCAAAAAACACTAAAAAAACTTAAAAATCTACAAACACTTAAAACCCCTAAAAACCCAAAAAATGTTAAAAATCATAAAAATATTAAGAACCATAAAAACCATAAACCCCTTTGGACCATAAAACCGTAAAAATCCATTAAAACTGCTAAAAACTATAAAAAACATTTAATCCCCTAAAAACATTAAAAAACTCTAAAAAACTTTAAAAACACAAAAAAAGATTAAAAACCCTAAAACTAAAAAAAACCATAAAAATCATAAAAAACCTTAAACCATTAAAACCACTAAAAATCCTAAAAAACCTAAAACAAAAAAATACTAAAAAATATCAAAAAATACCTGATAATATAAAAACCCTAAAACCCTAAAAACCATAAAAAACTTTTAAAACCGTAAAAAACCCTTAAAAACCATAAAAATCGTAAATAATCCCTATAAATCCAAAAAACATAAAAAACCCTAAAATGCTTAAAAATACTTATAAAACCTTAAAAACCGAAAAACAACTTAAAACCATTAAAAAAATTAAAAAAAAACACTAAAACCCCTAAAAGTTATCAATATCCTTAAAAACCCTAAAAACTATAAAAATTCTAAAAAATTCAAAATAATCCCTTAAAAGGTAAAACTCTCTAAAAAATCTAAAAACCCCTAAAAACAATAATAACCAAAAACACTTAAAACCACTAAAAACACTAAAAATCCTAAAAAAACCTTAAAAATCCAAAAATCCAAAAACCCCCTAAATACTATAAAACTCATTTAAAACCATTAAAAATCCTAAAAACAAAAAAACCCTAAAAAACACTAAAAACTCTAAAAACCCATTAATGCCCTAAAACATTTGAAAACAATAAAAACCATAAAACCCCTAAAAAATAAAAAAGACCTAAAACCCAAGAAAGACATAAAAACCCTAAAAACACAAAAAATATTAAAAAACTCTAAAACCCCTTAAAAAATAAAAGAACCCTAAAACCCCTAAAATACCTAAAAACTATAAAAAACCATAAAAACATTAAAATTATAATAAATATCCCTAATAACTTAAAAACCCCCAAAAAAACTAAGAAAACTAAAAAAACATTAAAAACCTAAAACAGATAAAACCCATAAATGACCAAAAAATACCAAAAACACTAAAAAACTGTAGAAAGACCCAAAAAGCCCATAAAGCCTCTAAAAGTTATAATATCCTTAAAAATCCTAATAACCCATAAAAACCCTAAAACATCTAAAAAATATAAAAACTTTTTGAACCCCTTAAAATTTTTAAAAAATATAACAATCCTTAAAATTACAAAAAAAAAATAAAAAAACCCTAAAAAACCAAAAACCCCCAAAACCCCTAAAAACCCAAAAAACCCTAAAAAAACTAAACCCCCTTAAACTCCATAAAAACCCTATAAAACCATAAATTTCTAAAAATACCCTAAAAATCACAAAAAACATAAATAATCCTAAAAACCATGAAAAATACTTATAAAACCTTAAAAACCTAAAAACACTTAAACTATAAAAACCATTTAAACCTATAAAAATGTTAAAATAATTTTAAACATTTTAAAATAACTAAAGTAGATATATCAAGTGAGGAGATGAATCTACTATACATGCAGGAGTTTCCACCATTGGGAGAGCAGAGAAGGAACCTCAGCTTCACATATCTTCTCAGCTTCACATATCTCTCCACGTGTGAATAGAGGGGAAACTCTAATTCCCGATCCTTTGTTAAAGTCATCACAGGCCAGGTAGATCTGGATGAGTCAAAGACCTCAAATCACGTTGATCCAAAAAAATATCAACATCAAGGATTATCAACTATTTCTTTCTCTAATGATGATTTACCAATTATCTCCTCAGATCTTCGCTTTGTATTGTTTATAAAATTTAACAAATAAATGCCCTAAATAGTTTTCTCTACAAGACCCTAGAAAACATTGGATTCATGAATTTATACATTGGTTTGATGAACTCATTTCATTTCCAATTTCTATTTTCCTCAAAAAATGATTACTATAGGATTTGGATGAGAGGTTCTCAATCTTTCGGTGGATGTTTTGTGAAGGTCTTGAAATGGTCACTAGATCTTTGTGTTTATTTAGAGCAGTCTATTATACCCATCTGGATGGGATTCCCTTGGTTTCCACTTCATCTCTTCAAATAGATTGCACTCTTCTCCATTTCAAGCCTATTTGGTATCCTCATTTATATTGACGCTACTACACTAAATCTGTCTCGCCCCTTAGTTGCTCGAATTTTCACTAAAATTGATATTTAACAAGATTTTCCATCACGATTTTGGATTCAAAATGAAGATAATGGATTTATTCAAGAGGTTTTTTTCGAGAATGTATCAGCTTATTGAAAAATATTTATAGAATTGGACATTTTATATGATAATGTAAGAATCAAATGCCTACTTCACTCCCCTGTCCCATTTTAAATCAATTTGGGTCGAGAAGGAAGCTTCAAAAGGGATGGATGTTGCCTATATAGGAGACCCTATTATTAGTACCACCATCATAAACACTTCAGATTCTCTGAATGTTCATATCCTTTCACCTAGCCTATATGGTTTAGTAAAGTAAGTGTATAATTCTAATTCTTCTATAGAAGATAAGGAAATGTATCTCAAATTTGAACCTCCCAATATAGGGATCAATAAAATAGATCATTGATAGAAATAAAATGTTTAATATAACTCTAAATAATCGATTCAAGATGATCTAGACAATTCTTTACAAATTGAGGAAGTTTTTTTTGAAATCTAGGGATAGGAAAGGGAAAAAAGTATTGAATCTGATGGTTTAATCACTCAGAGATCCAGGAAAACTCCAAAATGTAGGGATAATTATAAAATTTAAGGAACCATTATCACGTGAACCCTAGATTCCAATATGAATAAAAAATATAACACCTCTCTAGTCTGAGCCTACTGAAATTTTTTCTGCAACCTCTGATTAAATTGATTCAACTGACTCATTAGTCTTTACCAGTGAGGATGAAAATTAAAATGACCCTACTTTTAGTGATTCTTACCAAATAGAAGAGAAATTGGACTTTCTAGAGGATCTGGATTCATGGATGGAAGAGAATGATACAACTGCCTTTAGATAGTACAAATATGGTGATATGACTGCTGATACATACATTGATATCAGAAAAGGGATGTTTTTCAAAGTTGTATAGGAGTTTAAGAAAGACCCAAAATTAAACTTCAAAGCTATTCCATGGAAATGAATCCTTTTTTGTGATGTTTTTGGTTTCTTTTTTGTTCCCTAATGGATTTTTATTTGTATATTATTTACATCTGGATGAATTTTACATTATTTTCCTCTGGATTACTTGTCTCAGTTTCCTCAGGATTTTTTTTGGGATGTTTCAGTATCGAATAGAATGAATGCTTGGCTTGGTTATATAGATCTTGTATATAAATCATGGACTGCTATCTTCAATGGCTTGCCCTATTTTGTTCTATATTTAGTTGCTTCACTGCTTTTTGGAAACACATGGATAATTTAGGATTTTTTAGTTTTGAAGATTATGAAGGCATGCCCTAGTCAACAAGATACTACACAGAGATCATGGAATACAATTTCCACCAACATAATCTCCATTGTTCTCAGATTTTCAGATTCACTGCTTCATCTGGCAGTGCATGAAAATTCATTGGGGATGCTTCTTCCCAGAATGTTTCCCAGGCGTTTTTCCTTACTCTATGACTGTGTGTGTCTGTGAAACTACTACTTTTCAATGGTATTTTTCCTTTGGTAGTGTATTTTTATCGGCAACCCTTTTATTTGGTTTATTTTTTCTTAGAACATTTAACGGTATCCCCTTTCAATTCTACATTGGTGTAAATTCATTACACCTCACGATTGTACTGTAATATTTGTTTTTTAATAAATTAATTTTGGGGAGTAAACATCGTGATTGGTTCATGTCACCCCTTTTCTCAATAAAAAACTTTAGAAATCCTAAAGAGCCAAAAAACAACAAAAAACCTAAACAATTAAAAAACCCCAAAACCATTAAAATCCTTTCAATCCCAAAAAACCCAAAAAATACTAAATAATAAATAAATATCGTTAAAAAATATAAAACCTAAAAACCTTGAAAAACTTAAGAAAACCTCAAAAACCTATAAACACTTAAAATCCATAAAAACACTAAAAACTATAAAACCCCATAAACCCTCAAAATACCAAAAAACCATAAAAATCTTAAAAGATCCCTAAAAATACCTAAAAATGTGAGAATCCATAAAAACCTTGAAAACCAATAACAAATTAAAAACATTAAAAATTTTAAACCAATAAAAACCTAAAAAATGCTAAAAACCCAAAAAACTCTAAAAAGACACTAAAAACCCTAAAAACCCTAAAAACCCCAAAAATACTAAAACCACTAAAAACTACAAAAACCCTTTAATCCCATACAAATGTTTAAAAAATATGAAAAAACTTAAAAATCATAAGAAATAAAAAATAAACTAAAACCCCAAAAAAACATAAAACCATAAAACCCCTAAAAATCCATACAACACTAAAACCAATAAAAATCCTAAAGATTCCCATAAAAGTACTAGAAATATAACAAAACTAAAAACTATAAAAATCCAAATAAAACATTAAAAACCAAAAAATATTTAAAACCCAAAAAAAACTAAATAAACAAAAAACAATGAAAAATACAAAAATATAAAAATTTTCTAAAAGCCTCAAAATACCTAAAATCCCTAAAAACCATAAAAATCCTAAAAAAACAATAAAATTACCAAAAAACTAATAAAAATATAAAAACATAGAAAACCCCGAAGAAACCAATAAAAAACTAAAAACACATAAAATCCCTAAAAACCAAAAAAATTATAAAAATCCTAAAAAGTCCCTAAAACCCTTAAAATCATAAAACCCTCTTAAAACATTAAAAACAAAAAAACACAAACAACCATAAAAATCAAAAAAAGCATGAAAAAACACTTTAAACCCATAAAAACATTAAAAAATATAAAAAACACAAAATCTATCAAAACATAGAAAAACTAGAAAAACCAAAAGAAAATAATAAAAAACCTAAAAAAGAAAAAAAAATAAATCCATAAAAACCCTAATAACCCATAAAAATCTAAAAAAATCCAAAAAAATATATAAAAACAGAAGAAACCGTAAAAACCCTAAAAAATATAAAAAACCATAAAAATATAAAAACACTTGAAACCCCAAAAGACCTAAAAACCCTAAAAACCCATAAAATACCCTAAACACATAAAAAACACTAAAAAATAAATAACCCTAATACTTTGGAAATCTCTAAAACACCATAAAAACCCTAAAAATGTTATAAAAATTCAAAAAACAATTTTAACCTGTAAAAATGTTTCAAAAGTATAAAAACCCATAGAAAACCTAAAAATAATAATAAAGGAACACTTAAAACCCCAAAAAACTAAAAAAAATTAAAAACCCTAAAAGACACCAATATCCCTAAAATCCATAAAAAATCCAAAAATCCCCAAAAATTCTTAGACATTAAAAAACCTAAAAACTAAGAAAAACTCTATGAAAACCATAAAAATATAAAACCAATTAAAACACCTAAAAACCTAAAATTCTAAAACCCTAAAAACCTAAAACCCCTCAAAATACATAAACCACTAAAAAACCATAAAAACCTAAAAAATTCATAAAAATCACTAAAAATGTAAAAAACCCTAAAAACCTTGAAAACCCATAAGAAAACCTTAAAATCCTGAAAACACTTAAAACCCCTAAAAACATAAAAGACATTAAAACCTCTAAAATACCCTAAAAGACTGTAAAAAACTAAAACCACTAAAAACCTTTAAAAAATCAAAATACCTTAAAAACCCATAAAAACATACAAAAACCCAAAAAACCCAATAAAAACTCTAAAACCCTTTCAAACCCTAAATTTTTTAAAAAACATTAAAAATCCATAGAAAACCCTAAAAAACACAAAAAAACCCTAACCCACTAACCATAAAAACAATAAAACCCACTAAAACCCCTCAAAATACATAAAATCCCCAAAAACATAAAAATCATAAAAATCCCTCAAAATCCCCCAAAATGTAAAAAATCCTAAAAACTGAATGAACAAAAGAAGACCATAAAAACTTAAAAACACTTAAAACACCGAAAAAACCTAAAAACACTAAAACCCATAAAAAACTATAAAAACCATAAAATCCCTCATTATCCCAATAAACCCAAAATATGATAAAAATCCTAAAAAATACCTAAAATTCTCTAGATACATAAAAACACCTAAAAATCCTAAAAACACCTAAGAAAACCTTAAAAACCTAAAAATACATAAAACCGCTAAAAACCTAAAAAATTCTAAATACCCCTAAAATCCTATAAAATTTTTAAAACCCTTAAAATCATGAAAACACCTAAAGACCATAAAAGCCCATAAAAGCCCCTAAAATACCCTAAATCCCACTATAATCTATAAAAGTCCATTAAACCCTTAAAAATGTTAAAAAAACTCTAAAAACCATTAAAACCCCTAAAAATCAAGAAAACAGTAAGAAAAACTCACAAAATCCCTAAAACCCCCAAAAAACGCTATAACATTAAAAAACCATAAAAATTTAAAAATATTTTACTAAAAATACATAAAAATGTTTAAAACACTAACCCCCCCCCCCCCCCAAACCCCTATGAAAACCATAAAAACTTAGAAACACTTTAAAATCCAAAAAACAAAAAATTCTAGCAATCCTAAAAATCAATAAATCCCAAGAAACCAAAAACACTAAAAATGACTAAAAACCCTAAAAAATATCAAAATCCTAAAACATCCCTAAAAACTTGAAAACCCTATAAAACCCCTAAGATAATATTAAAAGCCTAAAAACACTTAAATCCTCTAATAATCCTAATAGAGAAAGGAGAAGAAGAGATGACGGTTGTCTCTCCCAGTTCCTCTCATGCTCAGGATTCCCTGTGATTCCTATTGTGGTGCGTCTCCTACGACATTAAATTTCCTTCTTAGCAGCTGTGGATTATGAGGTGTCAGATTCCATAGCGTTGCAACTTTTTTTGGCAGTTCACCTCTTCTAAATTGGCGGTGCTCTTGAAGTCTGGATTTCTCAAGTGTTGAATTTGTATAAAGGCTTCAACCTTAGAGGACCGGGTCATATCTGGTCTCCCCAATGCTCGGTGTTTCAGTTTCATGGAGGAGTGAGCTGGATCTGGTCCTTCCTTGGTGTAGCTTTTCACTACCATGGTGGAGCTACTCGGATCTTGTTTTTTCATTGTGAGGTAGTCCATGGAGGAGCGGGATAGATTTGGGTGCTCTGGGTTGCCTTGTTGCAGATCTATGTCCCTTCAACATCGATGGGCTTCAGTGAAGACCTTCAGTTTCATAGTGGCAAGTGATTCCCAGTTTATTTGGTTGCTTAGTCTTTTTTGAGTAGTGACATGGAGAGGCTTCACCTCAGTGTTTATGGAAGTTGCACGGTGGGAGTTTGTGACATTCTTCAGATCCAAGGAGTCTGGTGTTCTTCAGAGGTCTTATGCTTTCCAAATATCTCTATTTGGTTTATGGTGGAAAGTCTCAGCATTGGCGATCTTGGAATATGTGGAAGGATCTGTTGCCTTGGTTTGGCTCAGTTCGTTAGGAGATGGTGCAGATTTCTTAATTTGAATTTCAGTGCAGATGCATGTTCATTTATGGGACTCTTTTTCATTGTATGATGTTGATGCTGGTCCGGATAGGTGTTGTATTATAGGTTATTTGTTGGGATGTGGTGGTTGTTTCCCGGACATTGGTGGGATTGGTTTGGTGCTGGCTGATGGTTATGATGGGAGGTGTTGGATGTTTTCTGTGGTTTTACCCAAGGAAGTTTGGGTGCTGTGGAATGGTCCTCGATGAGAGGGATGGTGGTCCTGTAATGCTGGTGGTGCTGCTAGATGTGAAATACTGGATGTAAATTGCTGGATGTTGGGTATTGACTAGATTAAAGGGAATGTATGCTGGATAATGGGCTACTGGTAGTTGTTTGCTACTTATAGAGGGGGTGCAAGAGGTTGTGTGGCTGCATTGCGTGAGTGGTGGTTGTGGTGTGTTGATGAATCAGTTGTTAATTGATGGTGGTGTTTTTTATTGGTTGTGACAGGTCTGCTCGAGATGATTTGTTTGTAGGCTCTGGATGCTTATTTAGGTGATGTTCATTGCTATAATATGAGTAGTGTTATGCTGGGAGACATCAGTTTAGGTGGTAATGGATGCTGAAATTTGAGCTACATGATACTCTTTGCTGCTTGGCTGGGAGGAATACTCCGACCCCAGAAAGTTTTAAAGGAGATGCTGATGCTGAAGGTGATGGATGAGGGAATATGTGTTATGAGATTCTAGTTGCTGATTGGATGGGAGGTGCTGATGGAGTTGATTATGGATGTCCACTTTGGTTGACTTTTGTGTGTTTTTTGGGTTTTGGGTTTTTATGGGTTCAGGGTTGAAAAGGGTTTTTGGGTGAGGGTCGTTTGAACCCTCCCCTCCCGTGTCTCCTTGGTCACTTGTCGGATTCGTCTTTATTTTAAACAAATTTGGGGGGTCGGGATTAGCCTGACCTCACACTTTACTTTCCCTAATAATCTTAAAACCCACTAAAACAATAAAAACCCTAAAACTACTAAAAACCACTGAGAAACACAAAAACCCGTAAATCCTTTAAAACCCCCAAAACCCGTAAAAACCATAAAAAACCACTAAAAACTCAAAAAAACATTAAACCCCTAAAAAATTAACAATATTTAAAAATATTAAAAACCTAAAAAACTACAGAAGACCCTAAAAACCCAAAAATACCATAAAGATCTAGAAACCCTAAAGATCCAAAAAATTCCTAAAACACTAAAAACCATAACAATCAAAAAAACACACTAAAAATATAAAAACACTAAAAACCCTAAAAAACCATAAAAAACCTTAAAAACCAAAAATACTTAAAACCACAATAAAATATAAAAATCATTAAAACTCTAAAAAACTCTGAAAACCCCTAAAAACCATAAAAAATTGTAAAACCTTAAAAAACACTAAAAATCCAAAAAAACACCTAAAACCCCACCAAAACAAATATAAAAACCCCTTAAACCACTAAAAATATCAAAAAAATCTTAAAAACCTTAAAAAACATAAAAAATAAAAAATCCTAAAAATCCAAAAGATTCATAAAAACACTAAAATCCCTAAAAAAACTCAAAATCACTAAAACCTAAAAACCATAAAAATCCAAAAAAAATCATAAAAATACATAAAAAAGTAAAAAACTCTAAAACCACTAAATACCCTTAAGAAAATATTAAAAACCTAAAAACACTTAAAACCCATCAAAAACCTAAAATACTCTAAAACCCTTAAAACACCCTAAAAACCCAAAAACCCAAAAAACCCCTGAAAACCATAGTAACACTAAAAACCCAAAAAAGTCCTTAAATGCCACAGAAAAATATAAAAACAATTTAGACCCCTAAAAACATTAAAAAATATAAAAAATCTTAAACACACTAAAAAACTCAAAAAACCTCTCAAAACCGCAAAAACCATAAAACCCTAAAAACCGTAAAAACATTAAAAACCATCAAAATATGTAAAAATGGTAAAAACCTTAAGAAATCAAAAAATACCTAAAAATAACTAAAAATGTAACAAAACCTAAAAAACACTACAAACCTTAAAAACCCTAAAACCCCTCAAAATCCAAAAAAATCATTAAAACCCATAAAAGCCAAAAATATATCTAAAACACCTAAAAATATAGAAATCCTATAAACCTTAAGAAGATCCTAAAAACCTAAAAACACTTAAAACCCCTAAAAACCTAAAATATGTTAAACCCCTAGATATCCATAAAAGACCCTAAAAACACGAAAAAAAATATTAAAAATAATAAAACCACAAAAAATCTTAAAAATTCAAAAAAATTGATTAAAATCATTAAAACCCACTAAAAACAATAAAAAACTAAAAAACTAAAAAAAATACCCCTAAAAACCAAAAAACCAAAAAACCCTAAAAAAACTAAAACACTCAAAATCCCTAAAAACCCTAAAAACTCTAAAAACATAAAAAATTCAAAAAACCCCCTGAAAATCCCTAAAAATATAAAAAAACATAAAACTCTGAAAAACTATAAGAAAACTTTAAAACCTTTAAACACTTAAATCCCCTAAAAAGCTAAAAAACACAAAATACCATAAAACCCCAAAAGCCTTCAAAATACCTAAAAACCCCAAAACCAATAAAAATACTAAAAAATCCCTAAAAATCCCAAAAAAGAGAAACAAAAATTAAAACCCTAAAAACTCCTAAGAAAATCGTAAAAACCTAAAAACCTATAAAACCCTAAAAACCATAAAAAATTATAGAAACCCAGAAAAAACCTTAAACCCCTAAAAAGCCAAAAAATAATAAAAACACCTGAAAAAAAATTAAAACACCCAAAAACCCTAAAAGACTCTAAAACCCCTTTATACACCTAAAAATGTTAAAAAATATAAAAAACATTTAAACCCATAAAAACAAAAAGAACACTACAAACCCAAAGAAACCATTAAACCCAATAAACCCAAAAAACCATCAAAATCTTAAAAAACCAATAAAAGATGTAAAAAATACCTATAAATATAAAAAATCTTTAAACCCCTGAAAACCCCCAATAAAACTTTAAAAACCAAAAAACAGTTAAAACCCTAAAAAATGAAAAATATATCTAAAAACCCAAAAACTAGAAAAAAACCCAAAAAACCCAAAAAACTATAAAAACCGAAAAACCTATAAAAACCTAAAACACCATAAAACCTAAAACCCCACTAAAACAATTTAAATCACTAATATTGTTAAAAAAGTAACCTTAAAATCCCAAAAAATATAAAAAATCCATAAAAACCATAAAACCCCTAAAAACACCTAAAACATTAAAAACTATAAAAATTCTAAAATATCCCGAAAAATACCTAAAATGTAAATAACGATAAAAACCTTAATAAAACCTTAAAAACATAAAACACTTGAAAACCTTAAAAAACTAAAAACACCAAAACCCTATAAAAACCATAAAACCCCTAAACCCCACAAAATCCTTAAAAAGCATAATTTTTTTAAAGTCCTCAGAAGTCCCTAAAAATCCCTAAAAACAAAAAAACCCTAAAATCCCTAAAAACCCATATGAAAAACATAAAGACCTCAGAATAATTAAAACACCTAAAAAACCTAAGAACACTAAAAACCTTAAAAATCCATAAATCCATAAGCACCCTAAAAACCATATAAACAAATAAAAACCATTAAAACCCCTAAAAGTCTATAAAAACACCTACTAAAAACCATAAAAACCATTTAAACCATTACAAACATTAAAAACACTGAAAAAATTTAAAAACCCTAAAAAAATAAAAAGAACCCTAAAAACCAAAAAAAAACATAAAAACCATTAAAATATTAAGAAACCCTAAAAAACCTAAAAATCCATTAAACCCCTAAAAACCCATGAGAAAACACTAATACCAAAATATTGAGAAGATGCCGCCGCTCTCCCCTGGGCTCACGCTACGGAAATTTCCAGGTTCCTTTGGAATCCTCTTCAGTGACTGATTTTTTCGATTTGATGTTGCAGATGGAGCTCTCGTTGATGGTTCTTCTTCCACTCGCTTGCGGGAGAACAGGCTGCTGCTCGGTGGTGTCGAGATCTGGTGGCTTTCTTCGAGAAAAGGGAACAACATCCTGACATGGATTGTGCGGCAATTTTCTCATCTTTGATCCGTCCTGTTACGGGTTGTGGCGATGCTGGTGACTCCTTGGAGGCCGGGAACCCTCCTGGATTTTATCATTTTGGGGATGTTTTTACAGATCTGGGTTTCCTGACGGGTCAATGGGGTCAATGGATTCATCGGAAGAGACTATGGTCTTGGCGACTCTATTTGTCCTAGCATGGTGGTGCTCTTGGCTCATGTAGACATGATCTTCCAAGGATGCAGTGGGGTCACAATCCTCATCGTCGGAGGGAGCTTCCTTGATGGCTTGGGTGGATACCTCCTCAATGGTCGTTCACCCTCTCTGGTTTTCACTTTGATTGTTTTTGGTGGCTTCTATGGAGAGGCCTTGGTCCTTCGTGGAGGCAGAAGTTCCGGTGCCAACTTGGTGTTTCCGCGCTATTTATGGTTCTGTGGATGCTCATATCTAATTGGTTTAAGTCTACGAAGAAGATCCAGATTCAGGTGCGTATCTTTCCTCCTTTGATGCTCACTATTGATGCTGGTTCTGGTTGGAAGTCCTTGAATATTAAAACCTACGGTACACTGGTTGCGGTGCCGGACATGAGCCATTGCGGGTTCTGGCTTCTGGATTTACTGGGAAATTTTAGGCATGGTCTGGTGATGCTGGGCAATTCTGCTGGGGAAATTTTAGGGAGCTGGGATCTCTCTTTTGGGTGCTGGGTGCTACAGCCTGGTCCTGGGTATGGGTGCTGGTGGTGTGTTGTTTGCTCTGTTGGGGGGTGAGGATCATCGAGAGTTGTTCGCCATAGGGTTCTTTGGTGCTGGATGATGTACTCTGCTGGATTGGGATGTGTGAAAGATAATGAATTTGGTGCTTTTGAGAAGGTGCTTGAAGCTGTGCTCGGTGTGAATGGTTGCTTCTTGTTTCTTGGTGGTGTTATGTACCCTGAATGGGCGCTGTTGGGTGCAAGCTGGTTTTTGTTGGATGCTGTTTGGCATGGATGTGATGGTTGTTGGATGCTGAGTTGCTGGTTAGGGGATGCTGCTTTGCATGAAGACTATTTGCTGGGAACTGTTGAAAGAGTTGTTGGCTGTCGAAATCTGATGGGCCGGATGTTGGCTACTGCTTGGCTGAGACATGATGTTGCTGATGCTTTGGAGGTAATGAAGTTGCTGTGTATGGTGATGGTGATGCTGCTGCTGGATGTTGGTTGCTGCTTGGTTGGGACTGCTGCTAGACCTTTATTGCTTGGTTTTGTGTGTTTTTTCTTTTTTGATATTTCTTTTTTTGGGGTCTTTGGCATCTTGGGTTTGTAAAGGGTTTTTGGGTGCTGGTCGTTTGACCCCTCCCCTCCGTTGTCTGCTGTTTCTCTTTTTTTCTTAATAAAATTTGAGGGGGTCGGGAATAGCTCTATCCTCGCATCTTCCTAGCCCTAAAAAACCCATAAAAATCTTAAAAAATCTCTCAAATACCTAAAAATATGAAAAAACCTAAAAACTATGAAAAACCCTTAATAAAACCTCAAAAACCAAAAAACACTTAAAACCCCTAAAAACATAAAAATGTTAAAAACCATAAAAACCTTACAAACTTTCAAAATACTAAAAAACCCTAAAATCCATTAATATCCAAAAAAATCACTAAAACTCCCTAAAATCGTAAAAAAATGATAAACCTTGAAAAACCCTGTGGAAAACTAAAAAACCTAAAGAAACATAAAACTTCTAAAAACCCAAAAAATGATAAAAAAACCTAAAACGACCCTAAAAACCCTAAAACCAATGAAACCCATAAAACCCCTAAAAACATTAAAAACCCAAAAACACATTAAATGCCAAAAAATCACTAAAAACTATAAAAACCCATTAAACCCCTATAAATTCTAAAAACCCCAAAGAAAACCATAAAAACATAAAAGAACTAAAAACCCTTAAAAACCTAACATTGTTAAAAGTCTTACAACCCCAAAATACAATAAAAAATCTAAAATCACTCAAAATCCAAAAAAAATAAAAACCCAAAAAATAAAAAATATACCTAAATATCCCTAAAAACATAAAAAACCCAAAAAATGTAAGAAAACCTTAAAATCCAAAAAAACACTCAAAACCCCCAAAAAACTAGCGAAAACCTTAAAACCCCCTAAAAACCCAAAAATTGCCTAAAACCCCTCTAAATTCATAAAATCTAGAAAAATCATAAAAATCCTAAAAATCCAAAAAAATCCCTAAAACCCTTTTAAAACATATGAATACATTAAAAACATAATGATAGTTCCATTAAAAAACCGAAAAATGATAAAAACCCTAAAACACCCTAACTACCCATAAAACCCTAAAAACCACTAAAAACTCTAAAAACCCTTTAAACCCATAAAAATTTTAAAAACTCTAAAAGAACCTTGAAAACCCCAAAATAATCATAACCCCTAAAACCCAAAAAAAACATAAAACCAAAAACCAATATAAACTCATAAAAAGCCTCAAAATGCCTTAAAATGAATAAAAATCCAAAAAAAGTGTTGAAAATCCCAAAAATGTAAAAAACCCTAAAACCCCAAAAATCCCCATGAAAACCATAAAAACCTAAAAATACTAAAAACCCCTAAACACATAAATACACAAAAAAAACCTAAAAACCCTCAAAATCTATAAAACTCTAAAATTCTTAAAAATACTAAAAAATCCCTAAAAATCCCTAAAAATGTTAAAAAACCTAAAAATCACTAAGAAAACATTAAAAACCTAAAAACACGTCAAACCCATAAAAACTAAAAAATTCAAAAGCCACTAAAAAAAACTCTAAAAACACTAAATACCTTTAAACTGCTAAAAAAACATAAAACCCTTAAAAGACACTAAAAACTCTAAAACCCTTTAAACCCTAAAAATGATAAAATCCTTTAAAAACCATAAACCCTAAAAAACTGAAAAAAAACTTAAATCCCAAATAACCATAAAAACCCTAAAAAACCAAAAAAAACCAAAAAACCCTCAAAATCCATAAACAACATAAAAACCATAAAATTCTTAAAAAATGCATCAAAGTCTCTCAAAATGTAAAATACTAGAGAACCCTGCAAAAAAAAAAGAAAAAATTAAAAACATAAAACACAGAAAAAACCTAATACCATAGAAAACTCTACGATCTCTAAAAACCCCCAAAACCCCTAAAAACACTAAAAATCCTAAAAATCATCGAAATAACTCAAATCCCAAAAAACAAAAAAAATCCTAAAAAAGCTCTAGAAATCCCTAAAAATGAAAAGCACCATAAAAACATAGAAATCCCTAAGAAAAATTAAAACCTTAAAACACTTAATACCCCTAAAAAACCAAAAAATGATAAAAACCCAAAAAACCCTATAAAGACCCTAAAATTCCCGATTAACCCTAAAACCTCTAAAAATAATGAAAACCTATAAAAACCTTAAAAAACAATAAAACCCATAAACACCTTAAAATCCACTAAAAAATCTAAAATACCCTTTAAATCTCTAAATATTTTATGAAAATATAAAAACCCTTAAAACCCCTAAAACTCCCCAAAACCCACGAAATCCCTAAAACCCCAAAAAACCTTCTAAATCATACAAAATACAGAAAAATATATAAATCATAAAAAACTCTAAAAATTATGAAGAACCCAAATAAAACCGAAAAAATGTGAAAACACTTTAAACCACTAAAAACCAAAAAAACGCTTAAAACCCTAAAAACCCTAAAGAACCTTAAAAACCCTCAAAATCACTAAATACCCTAAAAACCATAAAAATCATAAATTTCCCAAAAAATCCCTAAAAACGTAAAAACCCCTAAAAAATGGAAAACCCTAAGAAAATATTAAAACCTAAATACACTTAAACCACTATTTTTTAAAAAAAACACTAAAATCCCTAAAAAGAAAATAAAAAACCTAAAAACCCTAAAAACCCTAAAAGCACAAAAAACCATAGAAAGCCTAAAAACCCATAAATCCCTAAAACCAAATAAATACTATAAAAACCCTTTAAACTCCTAACAACATTAATAAACTCTAAAAAATATTAAAAATCTTAAAAATCTCAAAAAATAACCCTAAAACTGAAAAAATACAAAAAAAAAACCTTAAAAGCCACAAAATCCCTAAAAATCATAAAAACCATAAAAATACTAAAAAATCCGTACAAATTTAAAAAACCCTAAATAACCTAAATAACCCAATGAAAAACATAAAACTAAAAACACTGAAAACCCCTAAAAACCTACAAAAGATAAAAACCCTAAAAACACTAAAAACCCTTAAATCGGTAAACACCCTCAATATCCATAAAAATCTTAAAAATAATAAGAAACATAAAAAGCCACTATAAATCCCAAAAAATGTAAAAATATCTAAAACTATAAGAACCCTAATAAAACATTAAAAACCTAGAAACACTTTAAACACATAAAAATCATAAAAAACATAAAAACCCTAAAATCCTTAAAAAGACCCTAAACACCATAAAAACTTCTAAAAATATTAAAAAATTCTAAAACTCCATAAAAATCATAAATACCCGCTAAAAACTCTAAAAATATTAAAGACTCTAAGAAAAGGTTAAAAATATATAAAATTAAATACAAACATGAAACCCCAAAAAATCATAAAACCCTAAAAACCATCATATGTAAAAAAACTCTGAAGAACATAAAAATACCAAAAATTATCTAAAATACCTAAAGCATAAAAAACCCTTAAAAACCTTGAACATCCAAAAGAAAACCTTAAAAACCTAAAAAAATTAAAACCCCTAAAAACCAAAAACATTAAAAGTCGTAAAAAACACTAAAAAACTAAAAACCCTAACCCCCCTCAATATCTCTAAAAGTCATTAAAACCATAAAAATATTAAAAATATCTAAAAAGACCTAAAAACATAAAAAACCCTAAAACAATTAAAACCCATAATAGAAACTAGAAAACCTATAAACAATTTAAACCCCTAAAAACCTAAAATGCTAAAACACCTAAAAACCATAAAAACCCATAAAAACCTTTGAAATCCAAAAATCCCATAAAACCCTTAAAATTTACTAAAAAAAATTAAAACCCTTCAAACCCCAAAAAACATGAAAAAATATAAAAATCCTTAAAACCCTAATAACTCAAAAAAAACCCCAAAACCATCAAAATCCCTAGAAACCCTAAAAAACCATAAAAATCATAAAAAACCCTTAAAAATCCCTTGAAATGTAAAAACATCAAAAAACACTGAAGAACCCAAATATAATCTTAAAAATGTAAAAAAACATAAAACCACTAAAAATTTAAAAAATGAAAAAAAAAACCCTGAAAATCATAAAACCCTTAAAAATCCCTAAAAACATAAAAAACATTAAAAAAACCTAAAAACCCAAAAAATCTCTAAAAACATAAAAGACCCTAAAAACTCTAAAAAATCATAAGAAAACCTTAAAAACCAAACAACACATAATAGCGCTAAAAACCTCAGAATTGTTAAAAACTCTAAAAAGACCCTAAAATCCTAAAAATTCCTAAAATTCCTAAAATCTATAAAACTTATAAAAAACCCTAAAAACCCAAAAAAACCCTAAACCAAAAATACTCTAAAAACCATTGAGACCCCTAAAAATGCTTAAAAAATCTGTAAACCCTTATATCCCCTAAAAAAATAAAAATCCCTAAAAACAAAAGAAAACTATAAAAACCCTAAAATCCCTATAAATCCTACAAACCATCAAAATCCCTAATAACATTAAAAACCATAAAAATCATTAAAAATTCCTAAAAACATAAAAACCAATAAAAAAAAGAAAAACCCTATGAAAAGCATAAAAACCTAAAAATAATTAAAAACCTAAAAAACCTAAAAACACTACGACCTTTAAAACCCTAAAAACCATAAAGCCCCTAAAAATTCTTAAAAACCCTAAAAAAATAAAAATATTAAAAATACCTAAAAATCCATAAAAACGTTAAAAACCCAAAACCCCTGAAAAACATTAAGAAAACCAGAAAAACCTAAAAAATGATAAAAATGGAAAAATACCCTAAAAACCAGAAAAACCCATAAAAACCATGAAACCCCTAAAACCTTAAAAACCCCATAAAAATAATAAAACCCACTATAATTTCCAAAAACCCTTTAAATCCCTAAAAATGTTAAAAACTCTAAAAACCCAAAAAAAAAACTCAAAAGAACCCCTAAAAACCCAAAAATATCAAAAAACCCCATAAAGACCCTAAAAATCATAAAAACGTTCAAAATCCCTAAAACCCTAAATACCATAGAAATACTTAAAAGCCTTAAAATCCCTAAAAACTTAAAACCCCTAAAAACCCCAAATAACCCTAAGAAAACCATAAAAATATAAAGACACTAAGAACCCCCCAAAAAACTCAGTAAAAGATAAAAACCCTAAAATACCTTAATAACCCTAACAGAATCTAAAAACCACAATACCCTTAAAAACCATAAAAAACCATAAAACCCATAAAACCCATAAAAACACTAGACCCCCCAAACAAATCTAAAAACCATCTAAACAGTAAAAATTGAAAATCTAAAAGACCCTAAAAACCCCAAAAAACTCAAACAATCAAAAAAAACCATAGAACCCCTAAACACATAAAAAACTCTAAAATTCAAAAAAAAAACCTGAAATATAATAAAAATCCATAAAAATACTATAAAATTCATAAAAATACCTTGAAACATAAAAACCCCAAAAAACCTAAAACCCCCTAAGAAAACCTTAAAATCATAATCACACTTAAAACCCCTAAAAATATAAAAACATTTAAAATATTAAAAACACTAAAACCCCAAAACCCAAAAAATCCCTAAAATCTCTAATAAAACCATAAAATTCCTAAAAAATCCTAAAACTCCCTAAAACATAAAAAATCCTATAAACACTAAAAACTCCTGAGAAAACATAAAAAACATAAAAACACTTTAATCCCCTAAAATATTAAAATAAAGATAAAAACCCTAACAAAAACAAAAAATCCGTAAAACCATAAAACCCCTAAAAACCTTAAAAACATGAAAAAATATATATTAACCCACTAAAAACTATAAAATCTCTTTAAACCCCCCAAAAAAATTAAAATAATATAAAATATATTTACACCCCTAAAAACAAAAAAACCCTAAACTCCAAAAAAACCCTAAACCCCTTGATACCCTTAAAAGCAATAACAACCCCCAAAATCCCTAAATACCTTATAAAACATTAAAATTCAAAAAAAATCCCTAAAAATCCCTAAAAACATAAAATTCACTTAAAACCTTGAAAATTCATTAGAAAACCTTAAAACCCTAAAGAAACATCAAACCCCTAAAAACCTAAAAATGAAAAAAAAACCCTAGAATCCCTAAAAAACCCTCAAAACCATCAAAATCCCCAAAACCCTAAAAACTATAAAAATCCCAAAAAATCACCAAAAATATCTAAAAATATAAAACCTCTAAAAACACTGAAAACCCATAAGAAAACGTTACAAACCTATAAAACCACTGTAATAACCTAAAAAGTTAAAAAAATGATAAAAACACTAAAAACCCTAGAATGACTCAAAATACCACTAAAACACAAAAAACCCCGTAAAATTTTAAAAACCATTAAACTCAATAAAAAACCTAAAAATCCAATAAAATTTTGAAAACCCTTTAAACCTATAAAAATGTCAAAAAACTCTAAAAAACATCAAAACCCTAAAAAACTCATAAAAACCCAAAATACCATAAATCCCTAAAACCCCTCCAAACCCCTAGAAACCCTAAAAACTTTAAAAATCATAAAAAATCAATAAAAATCCATAAAAAATCAAAAAACACTAAAAACCCCAAAACACTTAAAATCCCTAAAATATGCTGAAAACCTAAAAACCCGGAAAACCATAAAAATCCCTAAAAACCATAAAAATCCTAAAAATCTCAAAAAGGCCTAAAAACATAAAAAACACTAAAAACCCTGAAAATCCTAAAAACCATAAGGAAAAATTAAAATATAAAATCACTTAAAATACCTAAAAACACTGAAAACCCTAAAAGACCCTAAAAACCCCAAAAACATAAAACCACTAAAAACCTCAAAAACTCAAAAACCCCATAAAAATCCTAAAAAACTAAAATTAAAAAAACCCTTTAATACCCCAAAAGTGATAAAAATTCGCTAAAAAACTTGGAACCCCTAAAATATGAAAAAAACTCATAAAAACCATAAACCCCCAAAAAAAACCATAAAACCCCCCAAATCCCTCAAAATACCTAAATACCCAAAAAACATAAAAATCCTAATGAAATCCTTAAAAATCACTAAAAACATAAAAATTAAAAACAACCCTAAAAACCCTAAGAAAAACATTAAAAATCTAAAACACTTAAATCCCATAAAAACATAAAAATCATAAAAACTCTAAAAACCCTGAAATCCCTGAAAACCGTTAAAATCCATCAAAATCCCTCAAAATCCAAAAAATCCATAAAAAACCTAAACATTACCTTAAAACCCCTAAAAACCTAAACATGCTAAAAACTTCTAAATACCCCTAAAAAGAAACTAAAAATCTGAAAGGCCCCACAAAGCCATAATAACCCCTACAACCCTTAAAAAACACAAAACCCCGAAAAAACACTAAAAACCAAACAAAATATATAATCCACTAAATACTTCAAAAAACTCTAAAAAACCCTAGATCCCCTATAAATTTTAAAAAAAACCCTAAAACCCAAAGAAATCGTAAAACCCAAAAAACCCAAAAAGAACCTAAAACCCCTCAAAGCCCATAAAAACCCTAAAACCAATAAAAATCCAATAAAGTCACTAAAAATCCATCAAAACATAAAAACCCTAAAAGTAATGAAAACTTATAGAAAAACATAAAAACCTAAAAACACTTAAATGCTTAAAACACTACAAACTCTAAACCCCTAAAAACCCTCAAAATCTCTAAAAACCATAGAAATACGAACAATACCTAAAAATCCCTAATAATGTAAAAAACCAAAAAGTTATGAAAACCCATAATAAAACCTTAAAAACATAAAAAATATCAAAACCCCTAAAAACCTGAAAATTCAAAAAACCCTGAAACCCTAAAAGGCCCTAAAAACTGCCAAAAACCATAAAAGCTCAAAAAACCCTAAAAACCCTAAAATCCCATAAAAACCTTAGAAATATACTAAAAATAATATGAACAATTTAAACCCCAAAGATGTTATAAAACTCTAAAAAAAACAAAAATAACCCTAAAAAACCATAAAAACCCTAAAACACTCAAAATCCCCAAAACCCTAAAAAACAACAAAAATAATAATAAACTATAGAATTCAATAAATTTTTTAAAAAAAACTAAAAAAATTAATAAAAACAAGAAAACCTAAAAATACTTAAAACCATTAAAACCTAAAAAATTCAAAAAACCCACAAAAATACTAAAACCCCAAAAAACCCTAAAACCCTTAAAATTCCTAAAAACCCTAAAAACCATAAGAATCCTAAAAAAGCATTAAAAATTCCAAAAAATGTTAAAAATCATAAAAACCTTTAAACACACTAATAATACCTTAAAAACACTAAAAATGATTAAAACTACAAAAAACATAATAAATGTGAAAAAACCTAAACACTATAAACCCTAAAAACCAAAAAACCCTTAAAAACCAAAAAAACCCCTAAAACCATAATAAACTTGAAAACCCCAAAAAACTATAAAACAAATTAAAACTCTAAAACCACATTAAACAAATATTTTTTTAAAACCATAAAACCATTAAATACCCAAGAAAGAAGAAATACCTTAAAACCCAAAAAACCGGCATAAAACCTAAAAAACCTAAAAATCCCTAAAGATCCTAAAAACCATAGAAAACCCTAAAGCCTAATAAAAATCCTATAAATCCACTAAAAAATATAAAAATCTTTCAATCCACTAAAAATATTTAATAAATCTAAAAAACCTTAAAACACTAAAAAATTCAAAAAAACCAAAAAACCAAAAAACCACTACAAACTATAAAGCCCCTTAAAATCCCTAGAAACCTATAAAAATCCCTAAAACATAAAAAACACAAAAAACACTTATTTACCCTAATAAAAAATTAAAAACCTAAAATCATTTATAACTCGAAATAAAATTGAGAAATTAGAAAATGAGAAAAACATTAAAAACCCTCAAAATCCCTAAAAACCTAAATACCTAAAAACCCATAAAAATTCTAAACAATCCAAAAAATTCCTAAAATTTCAAAACCCAAAAACGCTTAAACCCCCTAAAAAAATTAAAAAATGCTAAAAAACCCTAAAAAAGAACTTAAAAACCATAAAACTCTTAAAACCATAAAAGTCACTAAAAAACTCAAAAAATCCTAAAACCCCAACCCCCCCCCCCCCTCAAATGAATAAAAAATATAAAACCCATTAAAACTTTAAAATGTTAATATACTCTAAAAAACCTTAAAAACCCTTAAAAACTAAAAAACCCTAAAACCCAAAAAAAAATAAACCCCCATAAAACCATAAAAACTCAAAAACCCTCAAAATACCTAAAAACCCTAAAAAACAAAAAACAAATACTAAAAAATTCCAAATAATTGCTAAAAAATAAACCCCTAAAAGCTCTAAAAACCCCTAAGAAAACATTATAAATCCAAAAAACACTTTAAACCCCTAAAAACATAAAAACCCTAAAAATTCTAAAACCCCTAAAATCCCCTGAAATCCCTCATAATCCCCAAAAATACTAAAGAACCATACAAATAAAAAAAAAATCACAAAAAATAAAAAAAAACAAAAAAAATGAAAACCCTACGAAAATCATAAAAACCTAAGAAAACAAAAAAACCCCTAAAAAAGTCATAAACCATAAAAGAACCTAACAACCCTAAAAACCCATCAATACCATAAAAACACTAATAACATTAAAAAACCATAAAACTTATAAAACCCGAAAACCCACTAAAAATCTAAAAATCCCCTAAACAAAAAAAATATATATAAATATTTTAGAACCCCAAAAAACTCATGAAAACCTAATAACCCAAAAAACCAAAAAACCCTAAAAACCCAAAAATACCCTAAATCCCTCAAAATCTATAAAAACCATAAAAACCATAAAAATCCTATAAAATCACTAAAAATTCATAAAATCATAAAAACCTTTAAAAACCTTTAAAAACTCTATGAAAATATTAAAAGCCTAAAAACACTTAAAACCCCTAAAAATATAAAAAACACTAAAAACACAAAAAAGCCTAAAAACCATCAAATTCATTAAAGACCATAAAAATCCCAAAAATCCATATAAATCCCAAAAAACATATAAAACCTTAAAACCCTAAAAAACCAAAGAAAAATTTAAAACCCTAAAAAAACTTAAAACTCGTAAAAAATATAAAGAACTAAAAACCCTAAAAAACCTAAAAGACCCCCAAAACAACTAGACACCATAAACCCCCTAAAAACTTTAAAAACTTAAAACAACATAGAATCCCTATAAATACACTAAAGACTCTAAAAATAATTTAAACCCATAAAATGTTAAAAAACTCGAAAAAACCACAAATACCATTAAAACTCAAAAAACCCCTAAAAAACAAAAAAATTCAAAAAATCCTTAAAACCCCTCGAAATCCCTAAAAACTATAAAAACCATAAAGATACTAAAAAATATAAAAAAAAATTAAAATATAAAAAACCCATAAAATACAAGGAAAACCTTAAAGACCTAAAAATGTAAAACCCCTAAAACCTAAAAATGCTAAAAATCCTCAAAATCCATAAAAACCCTAAAAACAATTAAAAAACATAATGATTCCCTAAAAATCACTTAAAATGTAAAACCTTGAAAACCTTGAAACATCCTATGAAAATCTTAAAAACCTAAAAACACTTAAAACCCCCAAAAACATAAAAAATGCTAAAACACTAAAAACCCTAAAAACCACAAACCCCTAAAACCATAAAAACCCTAAAAATACATAAAAACTTTAAAAACCATTTAAACAGCTAAAAGCATTAAAAAATAAAATAACCTTTAATACCCCTAAAAAAATAATAAAAACTCTAAGAACCCAAAAAACCCATGGAAACCTTCAATACACCAAAATGCCAAAAATCCCACAAAATCCCTAAAATCCCTAAAAAAATCCTTAAAAAGCCTTAAAATCCTAAAAAACATTAAAAATCCAAAAAACCATAAGAAAACCATAAAACCAAATAAGCAGTCAAAAAACCCAAAAACCTAAAAATTCAAAAATGTAAAAAACACTAAAAACCTTGAAAACCCATAAACCCCCTAAAATCCATAAAAAATGTAAAATACTAAAGTATCCGTAAAAATCCCTAAAAAATTAAAAAACGTTAAAAACCCTAAAAAAACATTTGAAAACCTGAAAAACATAAAAAAACCTATAACTCCTAAAAAATTAGAAAACACTAAAAATCAATAAAACCAAAAAAAACAAAAAAAACCCAAAAAACCCCAAAAAAACCCAAAAAAATCCCAAAAAACCTTAAAAACATTAAAATCTAAATTACCCGTTATAAATTATAAAAATCCATTAAATCCCTAAAATTTATAAAATAATCTGATAAATTTAAAAACCCTGAAAACACAAAAAACACTAATAACCCAAAGAAACCATAAAAACTATAAAAACCCCAAAACCCATCAAATTCCCTAAAACCGTTAAAAAAAATCCTAAAAATACCTAAAAATACAAAAAACCTTAAAAACCTGAAATTCCCTAAGAAAATATTAGAACCCTAAAAACATTTAAAACCCCTAAAAACCTAAAAAATAAAAAAAACCTAAAACCATAAGAAACCCTAAAACCCTCAAAACCCTTAAAACCCCAAAAAACCATAAGGATCCTAAAAGGGCCCTAAAAATTCCAAAAACCATAAAAAAACATAGAAACCCATAAGAAAACCTAAAAAACCTAAAAACCATAAAAAACCCTTAAACTTATAAAAACCTAAAAATGCTAAAAAACAAAAAAAAAACCTTAAACCCCAAAAAACTATAAAAACCCTTAAAAATATTGAAAACATTAAAAACTATAGAATCCCATAAAAACACTAATAGAACACTAAAAACTCTAAAACCCCTTTAAACCCCTAAAACTGTTAAAAAACTCTAAAAACCGTATAAATCCTAAAAAATTGAAAAAACAATAAAAACCTAAAAACCCAAAAAAATGATACAAACCCAAAAACCGCAGAAAATCCCTAAACCCATAAAAAACCATAAAACTCCTAAAAATCCATACAAACATAGAAACCACTAAAAACCCTAAAAACCCTTATGAAAACCTCAAATACCTAAAAAACATAAATCCCATAAAAACCAAGAAAATGCTAAAAACCAAAAAAGACACTAAAATTATTTAAAAACCCTAAAATCCCTCAAAATCCTTAAAACCCCTCAAAATACCTAAAAACCATAAAAACTATAAAATCTTAAAAAAATCCTAAAAGTCAGTAAAATCATAAAAACCCTAAAAAACTATAAAAACCTAAAAACACTTAAAAATCCTAAAAACCTAAAGGACAATAAAAATCATAAAAACCATAAGAGACACTAAGAACCATCAAAGCCGCTAAAATCCATAAAAATTCCTTAAAACCTTAAAACCCCTAAAACAATATAAAAACAGTAAAAAACATGTTAAATCAATAAAAACATTAAATTACTCAAAAAATAATTAAAATATTTAAAAAATAAAAAAACCTAAAATAACAACAACAAAAAAATGATAAAAACCCTAATCCCCTTAAAAACCATCAAACCCCTTAAAATCCTTAAAAACTCGAAAAAACAATGAAATCCTAAAAAAACACAAAAAATACCTAAAAACACTAAAAAATAATAATAAAACCATAAAAAATAAAAACACTTAAATCCCTAAACAACCTAAAAACACTAAAAACTCTAAAAACCCCAAAATCCTTCAATATCACTAAATACCCTAAAAATGATAAAAATCCCTAAAAATATATAAAAAATTAAAACTATAAAACCCTTGAAAAACACTAAGAAATAATTAAAAACCTAAAAACCCTTAAAACCCCTAAAAACAAAAAAATATATCCTAAAACCCCTTAAAACCCGAAAAGCCTTAAAAACTACAGAAATCCAAAAAAACCCCTAAAATCCCTAAAAATGTAAAAATAACCTAAAACTCATAAAAACCTTTAGAAAATCAAAAAAATTAAAATACACTAAAAACCCCTAAGAAACCTAAAACAATTAAACCCCTTAAAAGACCATAAAAACCATAAACCCCTAAAACCCATAAAAACCCCTTAAAATATTTAAAACCTATAAAACCCTAAAAACAACTAAAAATCTAAAAGACCTTTAAACCCTTAAAAACATTAAAAAACTCTAAATAACCTTAAAACCCAAAAAAAACTCAAAAAAACCTAAAAATAAAAAAACCCATAAAAACCCTAAATGCCCTAAAAACCCTAAAACCCAAAATGTAATGACCCTCCTCTACCTCATTGGCTTGAGGAGGCGGTGAGGGTTACTTGGCCTTAAGCGATGTTCCGAAGGTGCTAAAGGCTTGCAATAAATGCTGGAGGCTCCGAGAACAATTGGGTAACAATTTTCCCTTAAGATAAAACCAACCAACAACCACAACTAAATGATGCAAGTCAACAAAACCAACCTCATACATTACCAAAGACAACCAGATAATCCATAATCTCACATGCCAACACAACCCAATACAACATCAGAGTACAATGCAGAAGTCTCAACAAGAACACCACGAGCCATGACACCACCACAGCTCCACACAAAGCTCCAAGCTCCAAGTTCCACGAAGACATCACAACGCACCACTAAAGGAGGTTGATGCCTAAACTTTTCCCATGTCACGGTACACAACATTTGCAAAGACACCAACGTTCCAAGGTAGGGGGTGAGTACTAAAATTCAGTAGGATTTCCCCAAATCACTTCCCTACACATGCCACTAGGATAAAACTGTTAGCACATTTATATAAAACAATTTATATAAATTAATCACAAGTGAAACCAATAACATAATCCAACCACACCCTTACCAAGCCATTCCACCCAAACCAAACCACCAAGGGAAAGCCATCCGATAAGCCACAACTATTCTAACATTTACCCATTATCACAACAATTCCATCTTGCAAAGCAGTACCCAATAAAAAAATCATAACAGTGGAGATTCTATCCAACCCGTTTCATCCATTTACAACTATTGGCTCTTCCCGTCCACTTATCATTGATGGTGGCCCTTCCGACCACTATCCATCCCCCTTCATTATAGTGGTACTTCCTGCCCACTTCCACACAAAAATTCAACAAATCACCACCAAGCATATAATCCATCACGGTCACAACAACATCATGTAATCAACCAATTCCATTACATATCAATTCAATTCAATAAGTCACCCATTTATTGAAAAAACATTTCTATGCCAAACCCTATTTCAATAAAAAAAACTTTTTATTGAAAACTATTTCTATCAATCATTTTCACAAATCAACCATAGCATTCCATTTTAAAATCCCCATTTTAAAATTCACAATAATATCATTTTATCACAAACCTTCTTTTTTCCCAAAAACCCCCAAATGGATTTCCAACCAAATTCACATTTCAACATACAATTAATTTCAATCACAACAAATTAATTGTAACATGTGACCACTAGTTCTAACCAAGTGGAGTCGAGAGAGAAGCCACCTACCTTTAGGGTTCCCGAGAAATTGACCCATGAACAACCACGCCTCAAATCCGGAAAACACACCACTGAAACCTCTCTAGATCACATTCCCTAACATTAAGAAGCCTTAATATTAACATTCAAGGAAACCCCAACCCTAGATCTACACAAAATAAGTGTATATCTAGAAAACCACGAAATATAGGGATGTATATCTAGAGGAGAACACAAGAGAAACAAGAGGAGATACTTGCCCAGAGTAATCACCTTCAAACCACATTGAATCCTCTTCAAAATCCTTCCAAACTGAGTGGGAGAGAACCCTAAACCCCTAAGAACCAAAAAACCCATGTAAGACATGAGTGGGAGGAATAGAGGAGTGAACTGAGGCTATCCTAAGTGAACCCGGGTTTTATAACCCTAAATTTATGTGGCCGCAGGGTTAGCCCGCACGGTTTGGAAAACCGTGCGCTAACCTTGCGCACGCCACTGCCTCGAGATCCAGGGTCCACACGGTTTCCTCGCATGGTTTTGAAAACTGTGCATAGGCCGTGAGAGGCCTACTGTCTCAAGAACAAGGGTCCTCACAGTTTCTTGGGTAACCCGCACAGTTTCTACCAACCGTGCTCAAATCGTGCACCCCTTTAGAAGCCTCCAAACTCATCCAAAACCATTCCAAACTCTCCCAACCTCTTCCCAAATCATTCCATGCACATTAAATACATAAAAATGTATAAAAAAAGACCACATACCTCAAACCATGGGTGCTACATTCTCCCCTCCATTTGACTTTACGTCCTCAGAAAGTAGTGAACCTACCCTTTGCTGAAAGAGCACATGCCACTACTCGACCTTTTCTTTATCCTGCTACCAAGTATCCTCTTAAACCTGACCATGTTTCCACAAAACACGAACTAAACCGATGATTTTACCATGCAAGACGTTCTCTTGCCAATCCACAACCCACACTGGCACGTTCACCAATGAAGCATCCGGTTCTAGCTCAACATGATCCCATCGAATCACATGGTCACAATCTGGATGATACTTTTTCAACTGTGACACATGAAACACATTGTGCAGCGCACTGAACCGTGGTGGAAAATCCAAACGATAAGACACCTCACCAACCCACTCAAGAACCTCAAAAGGTCCAATATACCAAGGAGATAGCTTTCCCTACTTCCCAAACCGACGATGTCCCAAACTAGGAGAGATCCTCAAGAACACATGATCACTCACCTAAAATTACAATGGTCGTCGACGATGATCCACATACAATTTATAATGACTCTAATCCGTCTCTATTCTCTTCCTGATCAACTTGATTTTTTCCGTAGTCTCCTCGACATGATTCGTTCCAACCATCAAAGACTCACCCGCTTCCACCCAACATAGTGGAGAACGACACGACCACCCATACAATGCTTCAAATGGAGCCATCTGTATGGATTCCTGGTAAATGTTATTGTACGAGAACTCAACCAACGACAAGTGATCCTCCCATGAGCCACCAAAATCCTTGACACAAGCCTGCAACATATCCTCCATAGTTTGTATCGTCCTCTCGGATTGACCGTCCGTCCGAGGTTGATACACCGTACTCATCGTCAACTGCGTTCCAAGGGATTGGTGTAAGGATTTTCAGAAATGATATGTAAACCTTGGATCTCTATTTGATACAATCGAAACTGGAACACCATGCCTCTTTTCTACCTCCTAGATATAGTTTTTGGTCAGATCCTCCACCGTATGAGATTCACAAATCGGGATGAAATGAGATGACTTTGTTAGTCGATCCACTATCACCCAAATGGTATCGTGCTTCTTGAAAATTCTTGGGAGACCTGTGACAAAATCCATCGCTATCTGCTACCACTTCCAAATAAGGATTGGTAAATACTGCAAAATTCCTACTGGACTTTGATGATCTACCTTGACCTGTTGACAAGTCAAGAAACTCGAAACAAACTCAGCCACCGTTCTTTTCATACCATCCAACCAGAACTGCACCTTCAACGCTTTATACATTTTATGAATTCCAGGATGAACAGACCACCTGGAATGATGATATGCCTTGAGAATATCCTCTTGAAAAGAAACGGGTACTACCATCCGATTCTGAAAACACAAAATTGAATCTCCATTCAGCTGCCAACCCTTAATGGTCTCCCCACCATTGAGTCTTGACCCCACGGTCACGCACTCAGAATCAGATATATGTGCCTCTATAACTAGGACATCCATGTCAGGAATCAACAAAACTGGAAAGAAGACTGATTTATCGCCCTGGTCCTCACATTCCAACCACATATCAGCTATAACTGACATCAACTTCCATTGGTCAGATGTCTGTTTCACCACCTGAGCATATGATTTTCTACTTAATGAATCCGCCACTGAATTTCCCTTACCCGGTGTGTACATTAAGTCAAAATCAAACATCTAGAGATATTCCATCCATCTCCTTTTCCTCAAGTTCAAATCCCTTTGTGAGAAAATGTGTTTCAAGATCTTATGATCAGTATATACCGTAAATTTCTCACCGAAGAGATAATGACGCCACACTTTCAAAGCATGGACCACTGCTGCCAAATCTAAATCATGAGTTGGGTAGTTCTTCTCATGCACTCTCAACATCCATGATCCATATACAACCACACGATTCCCTTGTATAAGAATGCACCCCAACCCTGATCCCGATGCATCGCAATACACCACGTACCCTTTTCTGGATTCTGGAAAAACCAAGATTGGTGCTGATGTAAGACGAAACTTTAGCTCTTCAAAACACTATTGACACTATTCATTCCACTGGAATGGAATATTTTTTCTTGTCAAAGCTGTCATTGGCGAAGCCAAACATGAAAAATTACAAACAAAACACCAATAATACCGAGATAGACCAAGAAAACTCAGTATCTCAACCACATTTTTTGGTGGTTTCCACAACACAACATCATATATCTTTTCTGGGTCCACTGAAACACCCCTTTTAGAAATCACATGGTCAAGAAAACGAACTTCATGTATCCAAAAGTCACACTTTGACAACATGGCATACAACCAATGATCCCTCAAGATCACCAGCACTGTCACCAAGTGCTGCTCATGCTCCACCCTTGTCTTTGAATACATCAGAATATCATCGACAAAAACCACCACAAATGAATCCATATATCTCTGAAATATCCGATTCATCAATGCAATAAACACCGCTGGCGCATTCGTTAGACCAAAGGGAATAACCACATATTTATAATGGCCATATCTACTTATGAAAGCTGTTTTAGGAATATCCTCCTTCTTCACCAACAATTGAAGATATCCCAACCTCAGGTCGATCTTAGAGAACCACTGGGCTCCCCTAAATTGGTCGAAAAAATCATCAATTCGTGGAAGTGGATATCTATTATTTATAGTAACTTGGTTAAGTCTACGATAATCAACACAGAGCCTCATGGTTATATCTGCCTTTTTCACAAAGAACACTGGCGCTGCCCACGGAGACGTGCTAGCCTGAATAAACCCTTTGTTTTCTAACTCTTCCAAATGGATTTTTAATTCACTCTATTCAGCAGATGCCATCCGATAAGACGGAAGTGAGATAGGACTGGTCCCCGGAAAGAGGGCAATCGTAAACTCCACTTCTCTTACAAGAGGTAACCCAGAGATTTCATCAGGAAAAACATCCATGAACTGATCCACCACTGCTGGAGGAACACTCTGCTCAAAACCCTCTACCGATTCCACCGACAAAACTGCCAACTAATACGATAATGTACCCACTTCTAGTGCCAAAAAACCTGTTGCACCCTGCCTTTCATACCTCTCTCCTCTAAAAATATGTCTAACACTATCGTGTGTCATAAAAGCCATTGTTCGCACATCACAGTCGATGTGGGCCAGAAAATCCACCAGCCAATCCATTCCCAGGATTACATCATAACCATCCATCTCAAGCATTGTGAAATTCCACACTATCTTAACCTCACCCACAACTATATAAAATTCTCTACACAAGAAGGCCCGATAGTCTCTTCGACCCAGAGGAGTTTGATGTTTTAAAACTGAGGGCATCATTTCTACCCTTAAACCCAGCAAATCAACCACGTGTGCAACAATAAAAGAGTGTGAAACACCCATATCAAACAACAATTGCATCAAGGTAGCATTTAAAAGAATAGTACCTCACACTGTGGATGGCCCCGACTGATCATCCACCACAACCTGTTCATCACCAAACACATTTTTTCTTTCCACACTATGCTCTTTATTGTTCTGCTGAGGTGTTGTGGTATTCCGAGAATCACCATGACCCACTTTACTCTACTGTCGAGGGGTATGCTGTTGTCCTCATTCCATCGAAGCATACGACATCTGTGATCCCTGAGGAGTGTCACGCGCACTCGACCTTGGATCATTCTGACAATAATGCTACAGATAGCCCATATCCTTACAATTATGACATGCATGAGGTTGTTTCGTACAATCCCACTTGATGTGGCCTATAGAACCACACTAAAAACATCCCAACCTGCTCTGGGGCTTCAGAGGAAGATTCACCGATCCTGCCATCGGATTATATGTCATATTACCACCCTGAGAATAAGTGTCCCTCTTCTCTTGAACCTAGCATTAGAGTTGCCACTATTCTCCATGGGTACCACCATGCTTCCCCCGCCTGGAGCTCCCAACAGATCCCGCTCATCCACCGAGGCTCTATTCAATATCTTTGTGTAATCATCTATACACAACACTTCTATCTTTGAAAAGATTTCTTTCCTTAACCCCACTTCAAAGATCCTTTCCTTCAACGACGTGCTACCCACCACCTCAGGTGAAAACCTCACTATGTTCATAAACTTAGCTGCATACTCCGTCACCGACATCAGCTCTTGCTTAAAACTGAAGAAATCAGTCGTATGCTGAATTATAAACGTATGTGGGTTTAATTTTTTATTAAAAAATTCCTCAAAGCCTTCCCACGTCATACCCTAGTCCTCCCCAGATTGGACTACTAACTCAAACCACTGAAGGGCAAGATCTTCCAACATATATGTGGCCAACTTCACTTTTAACTCTACCGGTGTTCCCAAGAACTCAAAGATCTTATTCATTCTATTCAACCATGATTCTGCCCTCTCCAGATCTGAATCACCCCTCAAGATGGGTGGATTCTGCTTTTGAAACTGAACCGCATGATCCACATGCCTTGGTTCATCCACTCTATTGCCACTTTCCACATCTTGGAAAGCTTGCACTATGATTTGCACTAGCTACGGGTTCACCTAAGGATCAGGTGCTGCCACATTCTCAGCAGCCTCCTCTGGTCGGTCTCTACGACACCTACCCGGTGCCATTTCTATCAACAGAAAACAAACATCCAGGAGTCTCACTTTCATAGACATCATGAAATCCAACTTCAAATCAGATTACACAACACTATCACAACAAGGATTTCCACTAGTTCACATTTTTCAACATGTGCCATGTTTCACCATTTTGAAAATCAAACCATTTTCAAAATACCAATTTATTCACATTAAAATTTCACATATTCATATAACATCATAAATCATTATACCCCAATGAAATATGCATCCTAGAGGGAAGTCATTTATACCATGCATGTCATGCTCATCTCATTGGCTAGACCCACGACAATGAGATATCCAACGCCTATAAGTGTCTCCAAAACACTTATGTACCCAACTCCCTAGTAACTTGAATTTCAGCATAAAAGGGATAACTGCATCCTTTTATGCTATACATTCCAAGTTCTGACATTCCTATGCCTTCCTACCATCCCGACTCAGGGAATGTACCACAACGAATCTCAACACCAGATCCGAGGATCAACTCCAAAGGACCGAACAAACTGATACCACTTGTATCTCCCTGCCCCTACCTCATTATCTTGAGGAGGCGGTGAGGGTTACTTGGCCTTAAGCTACATTACCAAAGAGCTAAAGGCTGGAAATAAATGTCGATGGATCTGAGAACAATTGGGGAACGATTTTCCCTTGAGATAAAACCAACCAACAACCACAACTAAATGATGCATGTCAACAAAACCAACCTCATACATTACCAAAGACAACCAGATAATCCATAATCCCACATGCCAACACAACACAATACAACATCAGAGTACAATGTGGAAGACTCAACAAGAACACCACGAGCCATGACACCACCATAGCTCCACAAGAAGATCCAAGGTCCAAGTTCCACCAAGACATCACAACGCACCACTAAAGGAGGTTGATGCCTTACCTTTTCCCACGTCACGGTACACAACATCTGCAAAGAAACCAACGTGCCAAGGTAGGGGTGATTTCTAAAACTCAATAGGATTTCCCCAAATGACTTCCTTACACATGCCACTAGGATAAAACCGTAAGCACATTTATATAAAACAATTTATATAAATTAATCACAAGTGCAACCATTACCATAAGCCAACCACACCCTTACCAAGCCATTCCACCCAAACCAAACCACCACGGGAAATCCAACCGAGAAGCCACAACCATTCCAACATTTACCCATTAACACAACAATTTCGTCTTGCAAAGCAGTACCCAACAAAAAAAATCATAACAGTGGAGCTTCCGTCCAACCCGTTTCATCCATTTACAACTAGTGGCCCTTCTATCCTCTATCCACCACCCTTCATTATAGAGGTACTTCCCGCCCAGTTCCACACAATAATTCAACCAATCACAACCAAGCATATAATCCATCACGGTTACAACAACATCATGTAATCAACCAATTCCATTACATGTCAATTCACTTCAATAAATCACCCATTTATTGAAAACCATTTTCCATGCCAAACACTATTTCAATAAAACAACCTTTTTATTGAAAACCATTTCTATCAATCATTTTCAAAAATCAACCATAACATTCCATTTTAAAATCCCCATTTTAAAATTCACAACAATAGCATTTCATCACAAAACCCCCTTTTCCCAAAAACCAACAAATGGATTTCCAACCAAATTCGCACCTCAAAATACAATTAATTTCAATCACAACAAATTAATTGTAACATGTAACCCCTAGTTCTAACCAAGTGGAGTCGAGAGAGAATCCACCTACCTTTAGAGTTCCTGAGAAATCAACCCACGAACAACCGCGCCTCAAATCCGGAAAACGCACCACCGACACCTCTCTATATCACTTTCCTAACATCCACAAGCCTTAATATTAACATCCAAGGCAACCCCAACCCTAGATCTACACACAACAAGTGTAGTTCTAGAAAACCATGAAAGATAGGGATGTAGATCTAGAGGATAGCACAAGAGAAACACGAGGAGAGACTTACCAGGAGCAATCACTTTCAAACCACCTTGAATCCTCTTCAAAATCCTTCCAAACCGAGTGGGAGAGCAGGCTAAACCCTTGAGAACCCAAAAACCCGCGTAAGGCTCAAGTGGGAGGAAGATAGGAGTGAAATGAGGCTGTCCTGAGTGAGCCTGGGTTTTAAAACCCTAAATTTAAGTGGCCACGCGGTTTGGAAAACCGTGCGCTAACCGTGCGCACGCCACTGCCTTGAGATCCAGGGTCCGCACGGTTTGGAGAACCGTGAGCAGGCCGTATGAGGCCTACTATCTCGAGAACAAGGGTCCGCACAGTTTCTTGGGGAACCCGCACGTTTTCTACTAACCGTGCTCAAATCGTGCACCCCTTTAGAAGCCTCCAAAATCATCCAAAACCATTCCAAACTCTCCCAACCTCTTCCCAACTCATTCCATGCACTTTAAATACATAAAAATGCATAAACAAAGACCACATAACTCAAACCGGGGGTGCTACACAAAACATCTCTAAATCCCTATAAAACCATAAAAATCCAAAAACTCAATAAAAAACCCAAAAAAACAAATAAACCTACAACACTTAAAAAACCCTCAGAAAACCATGAAAACCAAAAATTAATTAAAACACCCAAAAAACCTAAAGACCCCTAAATACTATAAGAGCCCTTAAAAACCATTAAATTCCCTAAAAACCCTAAAAACCATAAAAATCATAATAACAGCCCTAAAATATCAAAAAACAAAAAAACCCCTAAAACCCTGAAAAAGACTAAGAAAACCTTTAAAAACAAAAAACTCTTAAAAACCCTAAAACCCTAAAAATGAGAAAAACACAAAAAAACTCTTAAATGATCATAAAACCCTCTAAAAACCTTAAAAACCATAATAGCCTTAAAAATGATAAAAAACACTAAAAACTGAAAAAACTAAAAAAAACCCTAAACACCCCAAAAAATCATAAAAACCCTTAAAAACCTTGAAAACCCATAATAAAACCATAAAAACCAAAACATCACTTAATATCCATAAAACCTAAAGACTGCTATAAACACCCTAAAACCCTACAACCTCAAAAACCACAAACACCTTAAAAACATTAAAAATCTTAAAAAAACACTAAAAGTCTAAAAATATTTGAAGCCCTTAAAACGTTAAAACCCTCTAAAAACCATTAAAATCCTAAAAAGCTCAAAAAAACCCTAAAACCCAAAAAATCCATAAAACACTAAAAACCCTAAAAATATCTAAGAACTCTAACAACCCTAAAATCCTTAAAATACCTAAAAATCCATAAAAACCTAAAAACCCATAAAAACAATGAAAAACCCAAAGGAAAACATAAAAACCTAAAAACTCTAAAAACCCTAAGAACCTAAAAAACTATAAAAACCCAAGAAATGTTAAAAACCTAAAATCCCCCAAAACCACCTAAAAATCCACAAAATCCGATAAAAATCCTAAATAATCCCTAAAAATCCCTAAAAACATAGTGCCGCTAAAAACCCTGAAAAAACCCTAAGAAAACATTAGAAACTTAAAAACACTTAAATTCCCTAAAACCCAATGAATTTAAAAACCCCCAAAACCCTAAAAATCTATCAAATCCCTAAAATCATAAAACCCAAAAACACTAAAAAACACTAAGAAAACCATAAAAACCTAAAAACACTATAAACCCTTAAAAACCTAAACAAATTATAAAAAACCTAAAAAACACTAAAATCCTTCAAAAACCCTAAAACCCACAAAATCTCTAAAAACCCTAAAATTCCATAAAAATATTAAAATTCCGTAAAAATCCATAAAAATGAAAAATGCCTAAAAATCTTTAAAACCCCAAAGAAAACCATAAAAACCTGAAAACTCTTAGACCCCTAAAAAATGCCAAAACCCCTAAAACTCAAAAAGACCTTGAAAAACCTAAAAACTCCTAAAAATCATAAACACCCCTAAAACCCGTAAAAGCCTTCAAAAACAATAAAAACACTAAAACCCAATAAAAACTCCAAATCCCCTTTAAAACCTAAAAAACATCAAAAACTGTAAAAACCTTAAAACCATAAAAACTCATAAAACCATAAAAACCCAAAAAACTCAAAAATCCACCCCCCCAAAAAACCCCTTAAAATCCCTTAAAAACATAAAAAACTTAAAAATTATAAAAATGATAATAAAATCCTTAAAAATTTAAAAATACGCAAAAAATGCTGTAAACATTAAGAAAATATTAAAAATATAAAATAATTAAAATACTTGAAAACTTAAAAAATGCTAAAAACCATGAAAACGCTAAAATCCATAAAAACCCCAAAAAAAAACCAATAAACACCAAAAGAATCACAAAAAAATCCCTAAAATCTCTAAAAATGTAAAAAACTTGAAAACCAATGGGAAAACTATAAAAAACCCAAAAACCCAAAAACCGTTAAAAACCTAAAAATGATAAAAACCCTAAAAACCCTAAAAGAACATGAAACACCTAAAATCCCCCCAAAACCATAAAAACACCTAAAACTTAAAATCCCCAAAACCCTATAAATCATCTAAAACCACTAAAAAATCTAAAAACTCTTTAAATCCCTAAAAATGATAAAAAAAATTAAAAAAATCATTAAAACCACAAAAAAACAAAAAAATCCTATAAATACAAAAAACCCTAAAAACCGTAAAAACCCTAAAAAATCTCTAGAGGCCATAAATAACCATAGAAATAAAACAAATCCCTAAAATATCACGAAATAAAAATAAAAACTCCCAAACCCATGTAAATCCCTAAGAAAGCCTTAAATTACTAAAAACACTTTGAACACCTAAAAAACACTGAAACCCCTAAAAAACCCCAAAACCCTAAAAACCCTATAAACCACTCAAAATCCTAAAAAACCCTAGAAGTACATAAAAATTTTAAATAAGCCATAAAATATATAAAAATGTAAAAAAACATAAAAAAATTGAAGAACTATAATAAATCCTTAAAACACCTAAAAATACTTAAAACCCCTAAAAAACCTAAAAAACACTAAAACCTCTAAAAACCCTGAAAAGGTCCTAAAACCCTTAAGAACCATAAAAATACCTAAAAACCTTAAACATTTCTAAAAACCATAAAAACCATAAACACTACTAAAAAATATAAACACCATTTCAACCCCTAAAAACATGAAAAACTCTAAAAAACATTAAAATCACAAAAAAAACTCAAAAATCCTAAAAACCTAAGATAACCCTAAAACCACTAAAGGACCCTGAAACCCCTCAAAATCACTAAAAATAATAAAAACTATAAAAATCATATGAAATCCATAAAAAACCATTAGAATGATAAAAAACCTTGAAACCCCCTAAGAAAACATAAAAAAATAAAAAAATAATTAAAACCCTTAACAATTTTAAAAACACTAAAAGACCCCAAAAATCCAACAAAACCCAAAAAACCCTTAATCTCCCTAAAAATGTAAAAAATAATTAAATCCTAAAAAATCAATAAGAGTCCTAGAAATGTAAAAGATCCTAAATCCCAAAAAATTGCTAAGAAAAACATAAAAATAGAAAAAAATATTAAACCCCTAAACAACCTAAATACCCTTAAAGGACCCTGGAAACCATACAAACCCATAAAAACCATAAGATTCCTAAAAACCATTAGATCACAAAAACCTCATAAGACCCTAAAACCAATAAATACTCAAAAAAACCCGTTAAACATAAAAATAAAATTAAAAGACTTCAAAAAACATTAAAACCCTTAAAAACTAAAAAAACACTAAAAAAGCTATGAAAACCCTGAAACCCCTAAAACCTATAAAAACCCAAAAATTCCCTAAAAACACTAAAAATACAAAAAAATGCTTAAAAATCCCTAAAAATAAAAAAAACCTGAAAAAACCTATGAAAAACGTACAAACCTAAAAACTCTTAATGACCCTAAAAGACATAAAAATGGAAAAACACTAAAAAAAACCTTAAAAACCTTAAAAAACTATAAAACCTGTCAAAATCCCTAAAAACACTAAAAACCATTAAAATCACAAAAAACTGTAAAATTATCTAAAAATATAAAAACCCTAAAAAAATAATAAACTCTAAGAAAACTTTAGAATCATAACAACACTTAAAACCCATAAAAACCTAAAAAATTATAAAACCCTAAAATACCCTAAAACCATAAAAACCATAAACCCCTAAAATTTTAAAAAATCATAAAAAACCATAAAAACCTTAAAAGCATTAGAAACTCAAAAAACCATTTAATCCCATAAAAACATTTAAAAAACTCAAAAATCATCTTAAATAAAAAAACACAATAGAAAAACAGAAAAATCTGAGAAACCATAAAACCCTAAAAACCAAAAAACCCTCAAAATCACTTAAAACCCAAAAAACACATAAAAATATGAAAAATTCTCTAAATAAAAAAAACCCAAAAAACCCAAAAAACTAGAAAACCCCACAAAAAACCAAAAAATAACCATATAAATCCTTAAAAACCAAAAAACAACTAAAACCCCTAAAATCCTAAAAGATTATAAAAAAACTAAAAACCCAAAAAACACTAAAAAATTAAAAAAAATCCTTAAAAATTAAAAAAATCCTTAAAATTCCATAAAAATTCATAAAATTTTTAAAATCCTTAAAAACCCAAAAATCCCAAATAAAACCTTAAAAAACTAAAACACATAGTACCACTAAAAACCAAAAAAAATGATAAATACCATAAAAACCCAAAAAAGACAATAAAACCTCTGAAAATCATGAAACCCCCAAAAACATTAAAAAATATTTAAAACTCATAAAAAACTTAAAAAACACTAAAAACTATAAATACATATTAAAACCATAAAATTATTTAAAAACCATTAAACCTTAAAAAACCTAAAGAACTCAAAAAAATCCCAAAAACCCAAAAAAACTACTAAAACCCCCAAAAAACTAAAAATTTTAAAAATCCAAAAAACACTCAAAATACCATAAAAACCCACAAAAACCTAAAACCACCAAAAACTCTATAAACCCTTTAAACCCCTAAACATTTTAAAAAACTCTAAAATCATTAAAACCTCTAGTAACTAAAAAAACCCTGAAAACCTCAAAGAACCAAAAAAACCCTTTAAAACCCTAAAAAACCTCAAAACCCGTAAAAAAACAAAAAAAATCATAAAAAACCCTAAAACACCTAAATATGTAAAAGACCCTAAAACTATGAAATCCCTTAAGAAAACATTAAAAACATAAAGAAAATTTAAACCCCAAGAAACCTAAAAAATGGTAAAAATTCTAAAAACCGAAAAAATACATAAAAACCATAAAAAATAGAAAAATTATAATAATCTATTAAAGTCCATAAAAACATAAAAAACCCTAAAACCCCTACAAAAACTAATAAAACCTTAAAAAATTACAAATACAAAAAACAACTAAAAACCTAAATAATTCTAAAAACCCTAAAAAACCCAAAAAAATGTACAACCCATAAAAACCACTAAAATCCTTAAAAAACCTAAAACCCTAAAAATAATTAAAACTCTAAAAACTATTTAAACACCTAATTTTTTTTAAATATATATAAAAAAACATAAAAAACCTAAAATTCACAAAAAACCCTATTAAAAAAACATAAAAACCAAAAACACTAAAATCCCTAAAACCCTTCAAATACCTAAACACCATAAAAACCATAAAAACAAACAAAAATTTGAAAAAATCCCCAAAAAATTCCCTAAAAATGGAAAAGCCCTAAAAATATTGAATAAACCCATGAAAACAATTAACACCTAAAAAAATTTAAAACACCTAAAAACCTAAAAATACATAAAACCTTAAAAAACACAAAAAACCCATAAAAACTCAAAATCCCCAAGAACCTTAAAAAAATAAAAAACATAAAATTCCCAAGAATGCCTAAAAATGTAAAAAACCCTAAAAACTATGAAAATCCATAAGAAAACTTTAATAACAAAAAAAACATTTAAAACCACTAAAAATCTACAAAATTTTAAAAACCCTAAAATATCTTAAAAAGATAAAAACCTTTAAAATGGTAAAAACCCCTAAAAATCAATAATCCCCATAAAAACCATAAAACCACTAAAAATGTCTAATAACCCTTTAAACCCATAAAAATATTAAAAAATATATTAAAACCCTAAAACCCTAAGAAACTAAAAAATACAGAAAATACATAAAAACACTAAAACCCACAAAATCACTAAAACCCTATAAAACCTTAAAAATCCTAAAAAATACCAAAAAATCCAAAAAAAAAGTAAAGAACCCTAAAACCCATAAGAAATTTTAAAAATCTTAAAATCACTTAAAACCCATAAAAACAAAAAATATTTAAAACCCTCAAAATCCCTAAACCCAAAACAACCATAAAATTCCTAAAAAACTCTAAAAATCCATAAAAATGTAAAAACCATAAAACCCTGAAAACCCATAAGAAAACCTTAAAACTTTAAAACAATTAAAACCCCAAAAAACATTGAATAATCCCTAAAAACCATAAAAATCCTTGAAATACCCTAAGCACACCAAAACCATAAAAACCATATAAACCTCTAAAAAATTAAAATACCCATAAAAACCCTACATACGGCTAAAAACTCTAAAAACATTTAACCCCCAAAAAATGTTAAAAATATCGAAAAACCCTTAAAAACCCTAAAAGATAAAAAAAAGATAAAAACCTAAAAAAAACCCAAAAAACCATAAGAATTGCTAAAATCAATTAAAACCCTAAAAACTATAAAAATCTAAAAAATTCACTAAAGATATCTATAAAAAATAAAAACTATAGAAACCCTGATAAACCCTAAGAAAACCTTAAATACATAAAAACACACAAAAACCCTAAAAACCTAAAAAATCTAAAAACTCTAAAAAACTAAAATCAAGAAAAAACAACTCAAAATAAATAAAAACCAATTTTTTTAAAAAAAAAATTCTAAAAATCCTAAAAATGTAAAACTCTTAAAAACCCTAAAAAATCATAAAATTTTAAAAACCCTTAAAACCACTGGATCCCCTAAAAAACTCAGAAAACCATAAAAACCCCTAAAAACCCTAAAACCCATAAAAACCGCTAAAAATTATAAAATCACTGTAAACCCCAAAAACATTAAGAAACTATAAAAAAAATTAAAGTCCTTAAAAATTCAAAATATCCTTAAAAACCAAAAAAAAATAGAACCATTATAACACTAAAAACACTCAAAATACTTAAATTCCCTAAAACTTTAAAAATCATAAAAAGACCCAAAATCCCTAAAAATGTAAAAGACCCTAAAAAATAGGAAGAACCTAAGAAAACCTTAAAAACCTTAAAACACTTTAAACCCCTTAAAACCTAAAAATTATAAAATCCCTAAAAACTCTACTAACCCTAAAAACCCTCAAAATCCTCAAGAACCATAAAAAACCATAAAAATCCTAAGAAATCCCTAAAAATCCCTAAAAATGTAAAAAAACATAAAAACCCTAAAAACCCCTAAGAAAACCATAAAAACAAAAAACAAACAATTAAAACTATTAAAAACCTAAAAAATACAAAAAAATACATTAAAAATCCTAAAAAGATCCTAAAACTGAAAAAATAAATCCCCTTAAACCATAATAATTTTAAACCCACTAACAACTATAAAAACCCCTTAATCCCCTAAAAATGTTAAAAATCTAAAAAAAATAAATACTCTAAAAAACTGAAAAAAATAGAAATCCTAAAAAAACAATTAAACCCCTAAAATCCCTGAAACCCCTAAAATACCATAAAAATCCTTAAAAATACCCAGAAATTCATAAAAATGTAAAAAGCCTAAAAAACCTAAGAAACCATTGAAAAGTTTAAAATCCTATAAACACATAAAACATAAAAAATCATAAAAAATTATAAAAAATATAACAAACCTTAAAAACCCTGAAAACCCATAAAAACACTCAAAATCCAAAAAAAATCCTAAAAAAATAAAAAAATTCTAAAAAAACCCCTAAAGATACCTCAAAATGTATAAAATCCTAAAAATCCTGAAAAATGACAAGAAAACATTGAAAACCTAGAAACACTAAAACCCCTAAACTCTAAAAGTGATAAAACCATAAAAACCATAAAACCATAAAAGACCCTAAAAACCATAGAACACATAAAAACTGTAAAAAAACCCGAAAACCTATAGAAAATTTTAAAAAACACTAAGATCTCTAAAAAACCATTAAACCACTAAAAATGTTAAAAATACCTAAAAACTATAAAAAACATAAAAAATTAAAAAAACCTAAAAATCCCATAACACCATAAAACCCCTAAAACCACTCAAAATCCCTAAAAACATAAAATAACATAAAAATATTAAAAATTATTTTAAGTCCCTCAAAACCTAAAAGACCCTATAAACCCGACTAAACACTAAGAAAATATTACACACCTAAAGACACTTAAATCCATTAAAAACCCTAAAAATTATAAAATCCCTAAAAACACAAGAATTGTTTTTTGAAAACCCCTCAAAATCTAAAAAAATCCTAAAAACCATAAAAACCCAAAAAATTCCCTAACAATCCATAAAAATGAAAAAATCCCTAAAAACTTGAAAACCCCTAAGAAAATATTGGGCTATCATTCCCTCCTCACGTTTCAAGGGTTCCTCCAATGGATCAACTTTCTTTCTCCTCCAGCGTGGTTTGGCCTTAGTTCCTGATGTCTCACCTCGGCTCGATGCTGGATGGTGATGGAACAACGTGTTCCAGTTGTGTCCGCTGGCGTCTTCATTGTACCTCCCATCATCAGGAAAATCTAGATGTGGAGTGTGTACCGTTGTCTATGGAGGTCTCGAGGTTAGTTTTTGTATTCTTGGATTCTGCATTTGATTGATGGATATCTGTGATCCAGTTTTATCCATTGGAGGATTTTATATGACTCCTATTTTCAAGAAGTTCTAGATCTGGTGTGCTCACGGTCAACTATCACGTGCTTGGGTACATATTTTGAATACTTGGATTCGGGTTCATGGTTTGGTGTCGGTGTGTGTTGTCCGAGGGTGGCCGGCTTTGGAATCCTGTTTTTTCCTAGGTTCAGAGTCCTTGTGGCTTCTGGTGTAGGATTTCTTAGCTACGATCTACTTATGATGTTCCACTGTGATTTCCCTAGCGCCAAATCTGGTGTGTGTGGAGATAGCCCTGGCATGCATCTAGTCTCTTCATGTGTCTTCATCTCGGTTTGACCTGGGCTTATGGAATGCCATAGTGTTCTTAGGGCTGATCCATTGGCTCCGAGGGGGGGGGGCTTGGTTTTTGGTGTTGTTGGGTTTTTTGCTGTTACTGTTTGGCTGTGATTTTTCTGCCTGATTGGTGCTGAAGAATTCCGGTGGTGATGAATGGATGTGATTTTGGTGATTTTCTGCTGATGGAGATGGGATTTAATTTTATGGTTGATTGTTGATGTCTGGTGAGGGTGAATGGTGAGATGGTGATTGAGGTCGGTGCTCTTGGATGATGGTGTTGAATGTATAACAGGTGTTGAAGCTGGTGCGGATGATGGTGTTGTGTTTAGTTTTATTTTGTGTCTTTCTCTTTCTTTGTCTTCCTATTTGGGGTGTGTTTTTGGGTATGGGTCGATCGAATATGCCCCTAACCTATCATCACTACTATTCTTTTCTTATAAATGGGGGGGGGGGCAGGAGTAGAATGGAACTTCACCTTTCTTTCCCAAAGAAAACATTAAAATCCTAAAAATAATTAAAACCCAAAAGAACCAAAAACCACTAAAAACCCATTAAAATCCTAAAAAACCTAAAAAACCTAAAAATTATAAAAATCCCTAGAAACCCTAAAAGACCACTAAAAACTCTAAAAATCCTTTAAAACACCAAAACATTAAAAAATTACAAAAAATCTTAAAATGATAAAAAACTAAAAACATCGTATAGAATAAAAAATTCCTAAAAACAAAAACCCCCTAAAAACCCTAAAAATAAAAAGAAAACCATAAGAACATAAAAACAATTGAAACACCTAAAAAATAAAAAATGTTAAAAATTCTAAAAATACCATAGAAATCATAAAATCCTTAAAAACATGAAAAACCATGAAAACCTTAATAAAACTAAAACATAATAAAAACCCCAAAATCACTGAAAACTACAAAAACCCTTTAAACCCCTAATTTTTTAAAAACTCCAAAGACACTTAAAAACCCTAAAAAACTAAAAAAACCCTAAAAAACAAATAAACCCCCAAACCCCTAAAAATTCCCAAAACCCTAAAAATCCTTAAAACCCCTAAAAACCATAAATGTCCACAAAAGCCTGGAAAAATATCGAAAAATGTAAAACCCCTAAAAACCCCTAAAAACCCTAAAAAACCCTTATAAAACCATAAAAACGCAAAAACTGTTAAAACCCTTAAAAACATAAAAGTTCAAAAAACATTAAAAACGCTAAAACCCGAAAAAACAAAAACACCCCACAAAATCCCTAAAAACCCAAAAAAACAAAAAAATATTCTAAAAAGACTTAAAATCACTATAAAGGTAAAGGAACCCCCAATAACCAAGAAAAAACCTTAGAAAACCTTAAAAACAAAAAACACTTAAAACACCTAAAACTTAAAAAACCTAAAAACTATAAAAACCTAAAAACCAAAAGAAACCATAAAAACTCTCAAAATTCTTAAAAACTAAAAAATTGATAAAAATCCTATAAAGACCCTCAAAATCAATAAAAATGTAAAACCCCCTAAAATCCTAAAAAACTTCTATGAAAACCTGAAAAGGCTTAAAACACTTAAATCCCCTAAAAAGCATAAAAAAACAAAGGACCCCAAAAGACCCCAAAAAGACCCTAAAAGACCCTAAAACCCCAAGAAATCCCTAAAAACCCTAAAACCCATAAAAACCATAATAAACCTAAAAATCCATAAAAACCCAAAAACAATCTAAAAATTGTGAAAACCATTTAAAACCATTAAACATTTAAATACATTAAAAACCATTAAAAATCCTAAAGACTAAAAGACCCCCCAAGAAATATAAAAACAATAAAACCCTAAGAACGTTAAAATCCTTAAAACCCAAAAAGACACAAAAATACTAAAAAGAAATAAAAATACTAAAAATACATAAAATTTTCTAAAAACATAAACTAATAAAAAACCTAAAACCCTAATAAAACTTTATAAATCTAAAAAAACTTAAAAAAATAAAAAATAAAAATACCTCTAAAAACTCTAAAAAGCCATAAAAACCCTCAAAATCCTTAAAAACCCAAAAAACCATAAAAAATATAAAAAAATCTATAAAAACCCTATAAACATAAATAACCATAAAACCATGAATGACCGTAAGAAACCCTTAAAAAACTAAAAAAATTAAAACCTTTAAAAAACATAAAAAATACAAAAAACCCTAAAAAGACACTAAAACCACTAAAACCCAAAAAACCCCTAAAAACATTAAGAAACGTAAAGACCATAAAACCCCTAAAAACAAAAAAACTCTAAAAACATTTCAGAACCATAAAATCCTTAAAAAATCTAAAAAACCATTAAACCCTTAAAAATTCAAAAAACCCAAAAAACCCTAAAAATCCCTAAAAATCCTTTAAAACCCTCAATATCCCTAAATACCCAAAAAACATTAAAAATATAAAAAATTCCCTAAAGTACCTAAATACATAAAACCCCCTAAAACCATGAAAAACCCTAAAAACATTAACATCATAAAACACTAAAAACCTCTAAAAATGTAAAAAAGCTAAAAAACAAAAAAAACCCTAAAAACCAAAAAAATACCTAAAACCATAAAAATCCCTAAAAACACTAAAAAATATAAACAATCCTAAAAATCCCTAAAAATACCTAGAAACATAATAATCCTAACAAAAATGAAAAACCCTAAGAAAAAAAAACATAAAAACACATAATCAGCTAAAACCCACAAAAATGCTAAAAAGCCTAAGAACAATGAAAAACATAAAAACCCATAAAACACCAAAAAACCCATACAACCAAAAAAACCAAAAAAACTAAAAAACCAAATAACCAAAAAAACCCTAAAAACCCATAAAATCCCTAACACCCCTCAATGGGTGGAGTTCCTCACCCTCTACCAAAGGCTCAACCTCAATGTGATTCATGTCTACTGAGAGGCGAACTTGGCAGCGGACGCCCTCTCCAAACAGGCCATGGTGGAAAGGTGCTCGACATGGTCTTTTACTACCCCGAACTTCTGCTCCCTGCTTGTGGAATCTGATTTGAAGGGTGAGATATGCACCCAGTTTTGTAATCCCTCCCTCTAGTCTGTTGTTGTTTTCCTTCCTTTTGTTTCTTAATAAATTTTTGGGGCATGCGTTTAGCCTGGTCTCGAGCCTTCCTTTCCCTAAAAATCATAAAAACCCACTAAAAACATTAAGAACCATTTAATCCCGAAAAAACATAAAAAGATCTAGAAAAAATTAAAACCCTAAAAAACATTAAAAATATATAAAACCACTAAGAAAACCCTAAAAATATTAAAAACCTAAAATCACTTAAAAATAAAAAAAACATAAAAAACCGAAGACCCCCAAAAAAACCTAAAACCATCAAATCCCTAAAAACCAAAAAATCAATTAAAATCCTAAAAAATTGAAAAAACATAAAAATCCCAAGACCCCCTAGAAAACCTAAAACCCTCAAATCCCTAAACCCCAAACATCCATTAAAATTCAAAAATATTCCTAAAAATACTTAGAAATAGAAAAAACCCTAAAAGCCGTGAAAACCCCTAAGAAAACATTTAAAAGCTAAAAACATTTAATAATCCTAAAAAACTTAAAAAACACTAACACCACTAAAATACCCAAAGAAAACCCTAAAAACCCTAAAAACCATAAAAAACATAAAAACCGAAAACCTAATGAAAACTAAAAAAACCACTAAAAATTATAAAAACCTTTATACCCCTAAAAATGTTAAAAACTATAAAAAATCATAAAACCCTAAAAAATATAAAAAAAACCCTAAAACCCCAATCAAAATCACTAAAACATTAAAACCCATAAAAACCTTAAACACCCTACAAACAATAAAAATACCAAAAATCATAAAAACCCATAAAAGTTTTAAAAAATTCATAAAATACTAAAAATGTAAAAAAACCCTAAAAACCATAAGAAAACCTTAAAAAACTAAATTCAATTAAAACCCCTAAAAACATAAAAACCCTAAAAACCTAAAAACCCATAAACAACCCTAAATCCCTAAAATTTTTGGAAACTCAATGAAATTAAAAAAAATAAAACCCACAAAACCCACAAAACCTGCTAAAAATATAAAAACCCTTCAAACCCCTCAAAATATTGAAAAAATATAAAAAATATTTAAAACACTAAAAAACTAAACAAACCCAAAAAATATAAAGAACCCATGAAAACCTTAAAACCCCTAAAAACCACTAAAACCAAAAAAACAACTAAAATCCCTAACAACCCATAAAAATTATAAAATATTCTTTAAACCCCTAAAAACATAAAAACCCTGAAAACCCCAAAGAAAACCATAAAAACCTAAAAACACATAAAACCCATAAAAATGATAAAAACCCTAAAAACCCTAAATCCCTGAAAAATCGTAACACCCCTAAAAATGATCCAAAACATTAAAAACCATAAAAATACATAAAAATAGAAAAAAAGATAAAACCCCAAAAAACCCTAATAAAACCTTAGCAACGTAAATACACTTAAAACCTCTAAAAACATAAAAAATGATAAAGAACCTAAGGAACCTTAAAAATATCCCTAAAACCCCAAAACCCCTACATAACATAAAAACCCCTAAAAACATTAAAAAAACATTAAACCCCATAAAACATTAAATTCAACTAAATCTTTAAGAACCCCTTAAACCCATAAACATTTTAAAAAATATAAGAACCTTGAAAACCATTAAAAATAAAAAACCCCTAAAAACTTTAAAAACCCATATGAAATCCTAAGAAACTTAAAAACAATAAAACCCCTAAAATCCTATAAAAAACTAAATACCCTAAAAACCCTAAAATATCGTGAAAATATCTAAAATCCCTAAGAACCACAAAAATCTTAAAGTATCCATAAAAACCCTGAAAACATAAAAAAAAGAAGAAACCCTATAAAATGTAAGAAAATATTTAAAACCTAAAAACATTTAAAACCCCTAAAAACATAAAAACACTAAACCCCTAAAAACCCTAAAATCCCTCAAAATCCCAAAAATTCATAAAAACCCATAAAAAAATCTAAAATAGCCATAAAAAACACTAAAATTGTAAAAAACCTTTAAACCCCTCAGAGAACCTTAAAAACCTAAAAACACTTGAATCCTCTAAAACCCACAAAAAATGATAAAAACCTTAGAAAACCCTAAAACCCCAAAAAACGCTAAAACACCGAAAAACCATGAAAACCCATATAAACCTAAAAACCCATAAAAACCCTAAAAACCCACAAGAAATTCTAAAAAGACTTTAAACCATTTTATTTTAGAAAAATATAAAAAAATATTAAACACAAAAAAACACAAAAAACCCTAAAAACTAAAAAGACCATACAAACCTAAAAACCAAAAAACCTCAAAAATTTAATAAAAACATAAAAACCCTAAGAAATCTATGGTTTGTGAATCCTGGGTGAATTACTGTGAAACTTGTCTGACTTTTGGTCATGTGAAATGGGTGTGTCGTCATGGGGGGCAGTGGTCGCTTAGATTCTGAGAGTGATGTCTGTGGAACCCCCACAAGGCTGGACCTGGCTTCTGATCGTAGGGATGGACCATGCCCTGATAAAAATGATGGGGATATTTACCCAGGGGTCTTGGTAAAAGATTGTTTCAATCGTTTGATGGCTGATTTAGGAAGGGAAGGTGTTCCCCATTCGTCCAGTGGGGTGGTGGAGGTGGTTCCTGATAAATATATGGCTGCTGATGACTGATTGCAGATGGTTCCAAGTGGGGTGTGAAGTGAAATTCCTAGTCTAGGTTCTGAGGGGATGAGGATGGAGGGGTTGCTGATGACTGCTTCTTCTGCCGAGGCAAATGGTGAGGAGTTAGAACAGGACCGGATTCTCACTTCTAATCCATTTGTAGTGCTTGATCTAGATGAGGGGGAGTGTTTGGTGTCAATGGATGATGCTCAGGCTGACGAGGAGCGGTAGGTTTCTGACATCCACTTAGAAGAGATGACCTTAAGTACCACGGGTGATGAATTAGGCAGTGCCAAGGCCACCCCATCTGTTCATTTGCTGGAACAGGAGCTGCATGATGTGGCCCCTTCTGCTGCTAAGCGGAATATGGTGAAACAAAGTTCGGGAATGGATCTTGTGGTCCTTGAAAATCTACCTCCCTGTGTTGAACTCGCTGAGATGATCGTGCTGGATGGTTCCGAAATTGAGCAACACCGACATGAGATTCTACAGCAGCCCAAACTGAAGATGATGTTTGACTACAATAACATTGATGAGAATGTAAAATATGATTTTGTCTTTGGGGACCATAATGACTTCATTGATGCGAACATGCCTAAGAATTAGAGGAGGAAGAACTTGATGGATGGCTCAGTTCATCCTGACTCGGATCCAAGAGGAGGTTCTGAACCCGCGGCTGTTGATTCGAGGCAGGAGTGGAGCCCCAAGGTGGTGAGTGCTGATGATGTCCTTCACAACAGAAGGAGGGGGAGTGCTTCCCCTGCCAAGAGTAGGCAATGAGAGACTATTCATCCCTTCCAAAACCAATGGCAATAAGGGCCTCCTCGAAGGATTCCAAAGCTGTGGAGGATTCTCTCTCCAAGGATCGAGCGGATAGGAAGCTGGAGAAGAAGAGATTCAGGAGGTATTGTACTGGATTCCTCAAGCAGTATGAGTCATCTGAATGGGAGATGGTGGACTCAGATGCCCCCTCTGGGTATGGTGCTGATGTGGATCCATATGGGGATGATGCGGCCTTCAGTTTTGGTGGCAACACGGCCTTTGGTTTTGGTGCTGATGTTGACTGATTTGTTCCTCTTTTGTGTTTTTTCTTTTTTGATTTTTCTGTTTCTTGGGGTCTTTTGTGTCTTGGGTTGTAAAGGGTTTTTGGGTGCGGGTCGATTGACCCCTCCCCTCCCTTGTCTTATGCGTCTTTTTCCATAATAAATTTTGAGGGGGGCGGGAATAGCCTGGCCTGACACCTCTTCTACCCTAAGAACCATAAAATACCATAAAAGCCTAAAAAACACTAAAAATTAATAAAATGTAAAAAACCCTAAAACCTGGAAAAACGTTATGAAAACCTTTAAAACCTAAAAACACTTAAAACCCCAAAAAACATAAAAAAGTCTTAAAACCCTTAATAAACTCCAAAACCTTAAAAAACCCTAAAAACCATAAAATTCCATAAAAACCTAAAAACCCATAAAAATACTAAAAAAGCCTTAAAAATCCATAGAAATGTAAAAAACCCTAAAAGCCTGAAAAATCTGAAGAAAAACTTTAAAACCTAGAAACACTTAAAACCCAAAAAAACATAAAATCCATTCAATCCTTAAAAACCCTTAAAGAGCTTAAAACCAAGAAAAACCCATAAATACCTAAAAACCCTAAAACATTAATAATCCCTAAAACCCATAAAAACCTTAAAAACCCTTAAAAACTGTAAATAAATCTTTAAAAATCCTTAAAGCTTTAAAAAACAATTAAAAACCATTAAACCCATAAAAAACTCAAAAAAAGCCTAAAATACCAAAGATACCATAAAAAACTAAAAAACCATAAAAACCCTTAAAAACGCTCAAAATACCTAAAAACGTATAAAATAAAATAAAAATACTAAAAAATACCTAAAATTACATAAAAAGTTAGAAACCCTAAAATCTATGGGAAAAACTAAAAAAACATTAAAACCTAAAAACAATTAAAACAACTAATATTAATAAAAATTGCTAAAACCCTAAAAGACAATAAAACATCAAAATCCATAAAACCCTAAAACCCATAAAAATCCTAAAAAATCCACAAAAATCCCTAAAAACATAAAAAAATCATAGAAACCCAAAAAAATAACTAAGAAAACCTTTAAAACCATAAAGCAATTAAAACCCCTAAAAACCTAAAAATTGAAAAAACCCAAAAAAAATCAAAATCCATAAAAACTATAAATAATACTAAATAATCCCAAAAACTGTAAAAACAGAAAACCTTAAAAACCCATAAAAATCCTAAGAAAACGTTAGAAAAATAAAATAATAAAAAATCCCTAAAAATCCTAAAAATGCTAAAAACCATAAAAAACACAAAAGGACCCAAAACCCACAAACCCCCCCTAAAAACCATAAAAACCCCTAAAAACTATAAAAACCTAAAAATCCATAAAAACCCTAAAATAATACTAATAACTATAAAAACCCTTTAAACCCATTAAAACATTTAAAAACTCTTAAAACACTTTAATATCCTAAACACTAAAAAAATCCTAAAAACGTAAAAAACCAAAAAACCCCTAAAACCCTAAAAAACCTGAAAACTTAAAAATCCCTAAAACCCTAAAAAATATAAAAATCCTAAAAAATCCTTAAGAATACCTAAAAATGTAAAAAACCCTAAAAACTCTAAAAACCCGAAGAAAACCTTAAAAACCGAAAATAACTTAAAACCCATAAAACCATAAAAATCTAAAAACCATAAAACACCATAAAACCCTCAAAATACATAAAACCCCCAAGAAACCATAAAAATACTAAAAAATCTCTATGTATCTCAAAAAACACAAACAACCCTAAGAACCCTCAAATACCCTAAGAAAACAATAAAAACCTAGAAATTCTTAAAACCCCTAGAAAACATAAAACACTAAAAACACTAAAAACCCTAAAACGCTAAAAGGCCTTAAAATCCCTAAAAAAAACCTAAAATCCATAAAAACCAAAAAAGCCTTAAAAAAACTCTAAAACCCCTAAAACCCTAAAACCCTAAAAACCAATAAAAACTCAAAAAATCCATTACACCCCTAAAAATGTTATAAAACTATAAAATTATTTGAATCCTATAGAAAAATCTAAAAACCCTAACCCCCCCAAAAAACAGAAAGACCCTAAAAACCATAAAACCCTCAAAATACCTAAAAACCATAAAAACATAAAAAATTTAAAAATCCCTAAAAATAAATAAAAACATGGAAACCCCTAAAATGCTAAAAAACTTAATAAAACCTTGAAACATAAAAAAACTCAAAAACTCAAAAACACTAAAAACAATAAAAAATACCAAAAACCCAAAGAATCCCTAAAAACCCTCAAAATCCCCAATAACCCTAGGAAACCATAAAAATCATAAAAAATCCCAAAAAAATATTTAAAAAGGAAAAAACCTAAAAACACTACAAAACCATAAGAAAAACATAAAAACACTTAAAACACCTAAGAAACCTAAAAAATATTAAAAATAATAAAAAACTCTAAAATAATCTAAAACCCCTAAAAATCCATAAAAACCCTAAAACCAAAAAAAATTATAAAAACCCTTCAAACCCCAAAAATGTTAAAAAATCTAAAAAGAATTAAATCCCAAAAAAACTAAAAAAAACCTTAAAACCCCAAAAAATCACAGAAAACATAAAAAAACTAAAAACCCTAAACCCCTCAAAATCCATAAAAACCCTAAAAAAAGAAAAACGTAAAAAAATAAAAATACCCCTTAAAATGTAAAAAAAAAATAAAACACTGAAAAACCTATAAAACCATAAAAACCTAAAAACACTTAAAACCCCTAAAAACCTAAAAAACATAAATCCATAAAAACCCCTAATATCCTTAAAACCCCTTAAAATCCCAAAAAATCCTAAAAATAATAAATATCCTTAAAAATACCTAAAAACACATTAAAAACCCAAAAACCCCTTAAAACCCCTAAGGAAACCTTAAAAAATCTATAAACACATAAAACTCCTAAAAACCCAAAGAACTCTAAAATCCCTAAAAACACTAAAAGACCCTAACAACCCTTAAAAACCATAAACCCCTAAAAATGTAAAAAAACTCTAAAAACCCATAAAAACCACTAAAAACTTAAAACCCTTTAAACCCCTAAAAAGGGTTAAAAACTCTAAAAAACCTTCTAAAATATAAAAACTCAAAACCCCCTAAAACAATTAAAACCCTAAAACCCTAAAAATCTCTAAAAATCGTCAAATACCAAAAAACCCTAAATGAAAATAATTCCTAAAATTTTTAAAATACCTGAATATCCTAAAAAACCCTATGAAACCTTAAAAATCTAAAAACTGTTAAAACCACTAAAAAACCTAGAAAATTTTCTAAAGACATAAAAACCTTAAAAACCCTAAAAATACAAAAAATCCCAAAGAAGCTATAAAAATCCTAAAAGAACCCTTAAAATCACTAAAAATATTAAAACCCGTAATAAACCTGGGAAACCTTATGAAAACATTGAAAACATAAAAAAAATAAATCCCCTAAAAACCCTAAAAATGATAAAAACCCCCAAAAACCTTGAAGGCCCTAAAAAACAAAAACACCCTAAAACAATGAAACCCCTAAAAACCTTTAAAAAACCTAAAGACCCATAAAAACCATTAAAAATATAAAAACCCTTGAAACGCTTAAAAACATTAAAATACTATAAAAACCCATTAAACCCAAAATTTTAAAATAAGAATTATATACCAAAAAAACCAAAAAAACCAAAAAAACCTAAGAGACCCCTAAAAAAATAAAAATCCCTATAAACCTTAAAAACACAAAAAACTCCTTAAAATCCCTAAAAATCAATAAAAATGTAAAAAACCCAAAACCCTTGAAAAATCCTAATAAAACCTTAAAAACTAAATTTAACACCCCAATATTCCACGATACGCTTCTCTTTAAAAAATATAGTAGCGTGTGTTTTACGCAACTTTGAGATTCTAACACACTACGACCAATCAAAGTAGCCGTTATGAATAGTAATACCCAATTTTTGAAATTTTATAAGTTTTATCTCTCAAAATGGACATCATTTTTGGATTCAGAATATCAAAATTACCCTAGAGTGAAATTTTGGTACTTTTTAGATAACTTTTATATTTGGATGAATGGTGAAAATTACTAAATTTTATTTAAAAACAACTTTTTTAATCAAAATAATTAATAGTGATAATTTATGAATTTGAGTGGTTTTAAATTATATTTTGAATATATTTTTACCATTTAATACAATTTTTGTCATTGGACATAATTTCACAATTAAACCGTACATAAACAAGTGTCAGTCTTTTGATAGTTATTATCTCTTAAAAACACGCTTTTTGTTTTAACAATGGGAATTAATTTTAAATAAATTTCTTCCACTTCAGGGTTTTGAATTTGGAAAAATGGATTCAATATTTGGAGTCAGGATTTCCAAATTATGTAAATATGTAACTTTTATTTTTAGACATTTTGAATAATTAGGGTAAAAAACATATTATAATAATAATAAATTACCCTAAACGTGTCCTAACCTTATTTTTTGATACATGTACGACTATGGGCATCTTTGGGTTGATTATTGGACCTCATGGAGCCACTTGTAGGTGATAAGGACATTATATATTAATTATGTTAAAGTAAATACAAAAATAATATAAGCATATATCTTTTAGAAAAACAATTTTTACATAGGGTTATATATGTTATATTTTAGACTATAAATATTCATTATAAATATAAAACGATTTCATACATAATGGTATTTTATTTATAATTTTTATACATTTAATAATGAAATTTATTTATGACACAATAATGATGCAATATTTTCCTTATTAATTATGGAATCAAATAATTGGTATTATAAAAGTTAAAATAAATATAATTTGAATGTTTTGATTACCTACAAGAATTTTATTTGTTAATATGAGATGTTATTATTTCTTAAATGAATTTGGTTCGAATTAATAAAGATGTTAAGACTTCAACAAAAAATCAACTATTAAATAGTGTCAAAATTTACATAAATGAGTTTTTAAAACAAATATTATATTATTAATTGATATTGTTTTCCTAAAAATATAAGGCTAGGCCAAAGGACTTATATAATTATATTTTTATCATTAATTTACCACTTTGGGGTCTCTTGTATGTATATACTAGGATTATTAACTATATAACATAAAAATACTAAGTGACATGGTAAATGTCAAACTAATTAACTAAGAGTTTAAACTAAAAGATAAGGTTAATATAATGAATCAAACCTCTCTAAAATATATTGGTTGAAATTATTTCGACCCATCCCACCTTATAATTTGAATAATCCACTTTGTATCCATTAGAAACCAAATATGAATTTATTATGAATTAATACTTTAAGTTTTTCCTAAAGAGCCCCTCCCCCCCCCTTATAAAAGGACACCACTTCTAACCAATTATTCACACATTCAAAGACTTTTGGTTAGGCCAAACCCTGCCCAATTATTCTCCCAACCTCCCTCACTTCAACCTAGAGGACATAGTTTGATCATAAATACAACCTAAGTATCCCTTTTGATCAAATCAAAAGAAAGAACCCGAAGAAGAGGTAATGATTTCACCACCCTCTTTCAAGTTCCTTTCTTCTTCTAATTCTTCTTTCATTTTTATTTCCATACTAAAATAATAACTTCAGTATCTTATATATACTGTGATGTTATAATAAATATGGTATAACCATATTCAGTATTCTATCCATCCTTTTAATGACATGTCACCATACGTGTGTACATACGGCCTACCATCTCCACATCGTGGTGTAATTGTTAATCAGTACATTATTATTTGTATGGGTATAATAATGATGTGTAATTCATGTAAATAATAAATATAACATGATAATGATTCTGTATATATGATATTATATCCAATTATATATTATTTTAATATCAAAATAATGATATTGTCGCTCGTGCGTACGTACGGATTACCGTCTCCCTGAACGCGATGAGATTCATTCCCCATCGTATCAATTCAAGAATAAATTTTATTTGATGATTAAAAATAATTTTTAGAGACATGATATCATTCTGGATATGAATAATATACATCTCATTCGTATAACATATGGCTCACATGACAAAGAATATAATGAAAAATGAATCCGCTAACACCCGAAACGATGATAATACTAAGATATTATTAACAAAGCAATGTTAAAAGATCATATATGATATCATATTAATGTATATGATTCTTGTAGAATTTAATATAAATTATTTCACCATTATATAGGATATTAACCTACCCTTAACCAAGGAATAGAATAAGGTAAGGGTTTATGTCACAATCTCTTCATTATCTGAGGTTGTTTATACGTAATTATCTATTAGGACCTCTTTATCATCCACATAAATGTTTCTTAAAAATGTATTTCAAAACATTCTTACTATTTTACAGAATATGGGTTGAAGCCATTTATGCCCTTTTTATATTTTTTATAAGAAGCTTATAAATTAATCTTTACATCATTTTCCAAAACAAGTTCCTTTTTAACCTTTTCGACAAAATTAAGGTATGAATGTCTTTTTTAAACTTATACGGAGGGTGTGGCTATTTTACACCATTGTAAAATCTTCCAAGATTCCCTTACAAGATTATAAGAATATTTTCAAAGTAAATGTTTTATTTTATAATTAATTGACTTTTAAATGATTTTAAAAAAGAGATATTTCTCTCAAATAGTTTTGATTTCATCTATGTCAACATCCTTTGATGGATTTTAAGCTTATTTGAAGTTGATTTATTATGATACAAAACTTCCATATTGTATGGAAGGTTTTGTGATACATTTGACTATGGATGTGTTATTTTTATACAATTCATGGTTTATGGAGAAAGTATTTACCTTTCGTATGCTCATTTTAATACGAATGTTTATGTTATGTTTAAACCTGTTCATATGAGGAATGCATTGGACTTAGTAAGTGATGGGTGGAGGCCGCTATAGCTCCTCGATGCCTCAGTAGGTCTCATGAGACAAACTAGTGTCTTGGAACGAGGCCTTGAAAAAACTCTTATTTGTAGTCTTGGCCTAAGGCCTTGGCTATGTGGTTATGATAGTCTGGCATTATGCATTCCATCATTATGAAAGTGGTTAGTGATATTGCATGTGATTATTCGACTAGTATAATATCCATGTGAATAAGTAAATGGAATTACTTCATTTTATTTTTTCCATATTATGCTGAAGTTCAAGTTTAAAAGGCTTTTTTTTTAGTTATACATTTCCTTAAATGTTTATGCTTATTTATGAAAGTTTCTACTATATTGTTATCCTTACTGAGCATCTAATCTCACCCCTTTCTATGTTTTATTTTACCTAGGATTCCAAGAAGTGTATTGTGATTGATATTCAGGGTTAAGCCAAGGGAATAATGGCATTAATAAAGGACTACTTATGTTGTTATGTATGTTATAAAGTGTAATGTAACATTTATGTATGTAATATATTTTCCAAGACAGCTAAACTGATCGGTCCTTCGGGACTTAATTCCTTGTAATCTTGCTAATGTATTAAAATAATGCACCAACTCTGGGTAACTGGGGTCGGGGTGTTACAATTGGCATCAGAGGAAGTTTAGTACAAACCTTAGAAACTAGATTTGGATAAACTCTGATTAGATCACCTAGACCTAAGATAAGACTTTGAGGATTAGTATCGAAGAACTTCCTAGAATATTGGTATTGTAGAGATTTTTTGAGTTTTCTGAGAAATACATCCCTGTCTAGATACGAGCAGGTAGAGGTGGCTCTGGCACAGATGTAACTATGGGTAAAACCCCAAAACACCGCTTTGAGCTAGACTTGAACGGGAACATGTGCACGACAACAGGAATTGCTGCACTCTTGGTTACGACACCCCTGGGGGATATGCTTAGGATAATCCTCATTTTCTTTACAAATCATTATGAAGGGTTTGTGAGTATATACTTCCTAAAAGAAAACATTTTTTTATGATTATGTATTATATCCATAAACTATTCAATTCATGTTAAGTGTTTTACAAGTATGGAATTATGTATTTTGATTCATAAACTGATCTAGTTTATGCCGTTGTTTAGAAATGGAACCTAGTGGAAGGAATGGAAACCATATCAATACACGCAGTCCATGTAGAGATTTCCCTCTTGCTCAAAATAATTATAGTGGAGCTGGTGATACAACTGGTGCTGATCAGCTTATCACCATATTGGGACAACTCACTCAGGTTATGAATAATAACCTTATCCGTATGGAGCACCCTGATTTGCAGCGTGGAGGATCAATGTTAGATCGCTTCATGAGGCAACAACCACCAACATTCGTTGGGATTTCAAATCCATTAGTAGCTGAGCAATGGATAAGTTCCCTAGAGAAAATATTTCAGGCTTCGGGGACTAGTGAAAGAGAAAAAGTTATCATGGAAGTTTACCACCTCACTGGAGATGCTGATCAATGGTGGTCATTGATTCAAAACACGAAGGAAGATGATGAAGTATCAAATATGGAATGAAGGGAGTTAAAATATCTTTTCTTAGAAAAATAATTTCCTCGTGACCATTGAGCAGATATGGAAAGGCAATTTCTAAGTCTGAGACAAAAGGAGGATGACAATGTCGCAAATTATGAAGATAACTTTACAAGGTTAGTGAGGCATGCAGAAAATTATATACGTAACCCAAGGAGTAATATTGATCGTTTCTTTGATGGGTAAAAACCATTTCTTCATCGAGCATTAGTCTCACAATCCTTCTCATCATATGAAGACATTGTCTCATGTGCTATGAAGACTGAAAAGGAATTATCTCAGTCATACTACTTTAAAGAAATGAAAGAGAAGAAGAGTTCTATTGATCACTCTGGAAATGTAAATAAGGGTAAGAAGGGAAAACTTGAATATCAATCTTGTAGTAAATGTGGGAAGAAACACCTCAGTACTTTCTTGAAGGGAATGAGAGTCTGTTACAAGTGTGGTGAAAAAGGCCACCAAGCTCATGATTGCAAGGGAAAGAGAGTTGTTGTCAATGTGGAATTCTATAATTGTAGAGAAATAGGGCATTATGAAAATGAATTTCTTAATAATCAGGTGAAATTACCTCAGAAAAGGCCAAGGGATCAAGGCTAAGCTTTTGATATCACTACTGATGAGGTTGAAGCTCTGAAAGACGTGGTGGCAGGTAATTTAATGGTTTCCTTAAGTTTAGTAAATGCTTTATTTGATTCTAGATCATCACATTGTTTCGTATCTTCCAAGTTTTCTAAGAAAATTAGATATTTCCAATTTGATTTAACAAGTGAGTTGTCAGTCAAAACTCCTAAGGGAAGTATCATTGGTACAATGTTCTATAAATCAGTCCCCATTAGAGCATATAAATGTTCTTTATCTGCTGATTTCATCGTCATACCCATTATTGAATTTGATATAATCCTTGATATGGATTGGATTTCGGACCATGATGCAAAGATTTATTGTAAGAAGAATGAGGTTACGATTTTTGATGATGATGATAAGGAACACCTTATCTTTAGAGCCGAATCGTCACCACCCAATTCTTATCTAGATACACCCCCAGTAGCTCAACTAAATTCAATTATCAGGTGAGAAAAGGAATGTTCAAATAGAGGATGTACCTATTGTGAAAGAATATGTAGATGTGTTTCTGGAAGATTTACCTGGACATCCTCCAGAACGAGAAATTGAGTTTTCCATTGATTTAATTCATGGTTCAAGGCCTATATCGAAGACCCCTTATAGAATGACCACTGTGGAATTTTTTTAACTAAAGAAATAAATAGAGTAATTGAGTAATAAGGGATTTATTCTCCCAAGTGTTTCTCCATGGGGAGCCCCAGTCCTTTTTGTTAAGAAGAAAGATGGGTTTATGAGGTTATGTATCGACTACAAGAAAATCAATACTATAAAAATAAAGCAAAAGTATCCCCTACCTTGCATTGATGATTTATTCGACCAACTGCATGAAGGTCAATACTTTTCAAAGATTGACCTTTGATATGGATACCATCAGTTGTGTGTTAAGAAGGAAGACACTCCGAAGATAGCATTTCGAACCAGGTACGGGCATTACGAGTTTACAGTAATTCCTTTTGGATTGACTAATGCACCCTCTATATTCATGGATCTAATGAATAGTGTTTTCAGGGAATATCTCGATGATTTTTTAGTGGTATTTATTGATGATATCTTGGTATACTCCAAAAGCTATGAAGATCATGAAAATCACCTGCTCATTATCCTAAAGACTCTGAGAAGACATGAATTATATGGGAAGTTTAGCAAGTGTGAATTCTAGCTTCAAGAGATTTATTTTCTTGGCCCTATTGTCTCTAAGGATGGAATCTCTATTGATATTGCTAAGACAAGAAAAATCCAATAATGTCCAGCACCGATGATTATAACTGAGGTATGCAGTTTTATTGGATTAGCAGGTTATTATCGGCGTTTCGTCCATAATTTTTCCCTATTGGCTAACCCATTAACGAAGCTCACACGTAAAGGGGTTAAATATTTTTGGACAAAAGAGAGTGAAGAATGTTTTGAAGAACTGAAGAGAATATTAGTCAATTCTCCTATATTGACTCTACCATCAGAGAATGATGAGTTCGTTATTTATAGTGATGCTTCAAAGAAAATACTTGGTTGTGTCCTTAGGAAGAATGATAGGGTTATTGCCTATGCATCATGACAACTGAAAATTCATGAGAAAAACTATCATACTCATTATCTTGAGTTAGATACTGTAATTTTTTCTTTGAAGATTTTGATACATTATCTCTATGGTAAAAATGTGAGATTTATACTGATCACAAGAGTTTTAAGTACATATTCTCACAGAAAGAACTCAACATGTGGAAAATGTGATGGATTGAACTACTCCAGGATTATGATTGCATGATACACTACCACCCAGGGAAGGAAAATAAGGTTTCACATGCTTTGAGTAGAAAAGATCATGGTGTTTTGAACAAGATGAGAGTTGAGAGGGATCTTATTTTCATGGATCTAGTAAAGTTGGATATGGGAATAACCATGGAAGGTGAAACATCAATACTTTTTCAAATGACTGCCAAACCATATTTACTAGAAAGGATAAAGATTTCTCAAACCGATGATGAAGAATTTCAAAAGAAGATTAAAGATGTGAATGATAGGAGATTGATATACTTTGTGTATGAAGATGGAATTTTGAAATTTTGGAAGAGACTTTGTGTTCCCGATATACCTGATCTAAAAAGGGAATTATTGGACGATTCTCATAGTTCTAATTTCTCTATACACCCTAAGAGCACCAAAATGTATAGATATTTGAACAAACATTTTTGGTGGGACAACACGAAGAGGGGGACTGTTGATTTTGTGTCAACATGTATGGGTTTTCAATAAGTGAAAGCTGGAAGGTAACAACCTGGTGGAGTATTGAAACCTCTTCCCATACCTGAGTAGAAATGGGATAATATCACGATGGACATTATCATGGGACTACCAAAGACTCCTAGAAGGAACGATTCAATATGGTTCATTGTTGATCTTCTTACCAAGTCAGCACATTTTCTTAGTATAAGGGAAGATTTACCACTTGAAAGACTAGAAAGACTCTATATTAATGAAGTTGTGAGACTTCATGGAGTACCCATATCAATTTTTTCTGATTGTGATCAACGTTTTACATCATGATTTTGGAAAATTCTTCAGAAAGACATGGATACTGAACTTCATATGAGCACTGACTACCACCCCCAAACTGATGGTCAATAAGAATGGACTATTAAACCCATAGAAGACATGTTGATATCATGCTCACTTGAATTTCAGGGTATGTGGGATCAATATTTACCTCTTGTAGAATTTTCCTATAATAATAGCATCCATTTGAGTATTCAGATGTCACCATATGAAGTGTTATACGGAAAGAGATGTCGCACACCAACCTGTTGAGATGGCGTTGGTGAAAGAAAACTTGTAGGCCTAGAACTAGTGGAGGAAATAATGGAAAAGGTGAAGGTAATCCAAAACCACATCAATGCAGCTCAAAGTAGGCAGAAGAGCTATGCTAATAACCGAAGGGGGGATTTGGAATTTCCGGAATGACATCTTGTTTTTTTGAAGGTATCTCCATGGAAGGGAGTTATACATTTTGGTAAGAAAGGTTAATTGAGTCCCAGGTAAATCAGACCTTTTGAAATTCTAGAATGAATTGGGGTTGTAGCATACCGTTTGGCAATGCTGCCAAGTCTCTCCAAAGTTCACGATGTGTTCCATGTATCACTGTTGAGAAAATACATGCCTGAACCAACGCATGTCCTCACTTATGAGGAAGTATAACTGGAACCTGATCTATCATATTTCTAAGAGCCCATCAGGATTCTTGATACCATAGAACAAGTGTTGAGAAACCGGACAACTCGTCTAGGAAAGGTTCTATGGAGGAACCATAATATGGAAGAGGCAACGTGGGAACCTGAGGAACTTATGATGAAGAGCCACCCAAGTCTTTTCATGCGGTAGTATTCTAGAAATTTTGAGGACGAAATTATTTGAAGGAGGGGAGAATGTAGCACCCAAAGCTTACATGGTACGCTTCTCTTTGAATAATATTGTAGTGTGTGTTGTACGCAATATCGAGATTCTAACACACCGCGATCAATCAAAGCAGCCGTTATGAATAGAAATACCCACTTTTTGAAATTTTAAAAATTTTATCTCTCAAAATGGACTTCATATTTGGATTTGGAATATCAAAATTATCCTAGGGTGAAATTTTGGTACTTTTCGGATAACTTTTATATTTTTATGAATAGTGAAAATTACTAAATTTTAATTAAAAACACCTGTTTTAATCGAAATAATTAACAGTGATAAATTATGAATTTGAGTGGTTTTGAAGTATATTTAAAATATATTTTTACCATTTAATACAATTTTTTTCATTGGACATAATTTCACAATTAAACCGGACATAAACAAGTGTCAATCCTTTGATAGTTATTATCTAATAAAAACACGCTTTTTGTTTTAACAACGGGAATTAATTTTAAATTACTTTCTGCTACTTCAGTGTTTTGAATTTGAAAAAATGTATTCCATATTTTTAATCTAGATTTCCAAATTATGTAAATAGGTAAATTTTAATTTTAGACATTTTGACTAATTACTTAGGTAAATATTTTATTTACCATGGTTAAAGGGAAAATCTGGTAAATAAGGGTAAAAAATAATATTATAATAATAACAATAAATTACCCTAAAACGTGTCCTAACCTTATTGGTTGATACATGTCTGACCATGGAAATCTTTGGGTCTATTTTGAGGCCCCATGGATCCACTTGTAGGTGATAAGGACATTTTATTTTAATTAAGTTAAAGTAAATACAAGAATAATATAAGCATATATCTTTTATAAAAACAATTTTTACATAGGGTTATATATGTTATATTTTCGACTATAAATATTAATTAGAAATATAAAACTATTTCCTACATAATGGTGTTTTATTTATAATTTTTAGACATTTAATGATCAAATTTATTTATGACACAATAATGATGCAATATTTTCCTTATTAATTAAAGAATCAAATAATTGATATTATAAAAGTTAAAATAAATATAATTTGAAAGTTTTGATGACATCCACAAATTTTATTGGTTAATATGACATGTTAGTATTGCTTAAATTATTTTTTTATGATTAATATATATATTAAGACTTTAACAAATATAAATTATTAAATAGTGTCAAAATTGACATTAATGAGTTTTTAAAACAAATATTATATTATTAATTAATATTATATTCCTAAAAATCTAAGGTTCAGCCAAAGGACTTATATCATGATAGTTGTATCATTAATGGACCACTTGGGGGTATCTTGGATGTATATAGTAGGTTGAATAACTATATAATATAAAAATACAAAGTGACATGGTAAATGTCAAACTAATTAACTAAGAGTTAAAACTAAAATATAAGGTTAATATATTGACCAAAACCTGTCTAAAATCTATTGGTTGAAAGGATTTCGACCCATCCCCACCTTATACTTTTAATAATACACATTTGATCCATTAGAAACCGAATATGAATTTATTATGAATTAATACTTTATGTTTTTACTAAAGAGCCCCTCCTCCCCCTTATAAAAGGACACCACTTCTAACCAATTATTCACACCTTAAAAGCCTTTTGGTTCGGCCATACCCTACCAAATTATTCTTTCAACTTCCCTCAATTCAAACTAGAGGCCATATTTTGATCAGAAATCCAACCAAAGTATCCCTTTTGATCAAATCAAAAGGAAGAACCCAGAGAAGAGGTAATGATTTCACCACCCTCTTTCAAGTTCCTTTCTTCTTCCACTTCTTCTTTCATTGTTATTTACATTCTAAAATAATAACTACAGTATATTATATATACTGTGATGTTATTATAAATATGGTATAACCATATTCAGTATTCTATCCATCCTTTGAATGAAATTTCACCATACGTATGTCCGTACGGCCTACCATCTCCACGTCGTGGTGTAATTGTTATTAAATATATTATTATTTGGATGGGTATAATAATGAGGTATAATCCATGTAAATAATAAATAAAACATGATAATGATTCTGTATATATGATATACCATCCAATTATATATTATTTTTATATCAAAATAATGATATTATCACTTGTGCGTACGTACGGATTACCGTCTCCATGAACGCGATTAGATTCATTCCCCATTGTATCCATTCAAGAATAAATTTTATATGATGATTAAAAATAATTTTTAGAGACATGATATCATTCTAGATATGAATAATATACATCTCATTCATAGCAAATATGTTTCACATAACAAATAATATAAAGAAATACGAATCTGTTAACATCCGAAACAATGATAATACTAAGATATTATAGAGGTGGTGTAAGATGTGATGCCGCTAAATGGTCCGAGTGCTGGTTGGGGTGTGTGGATGAATCGGTTGTGGATTGGTGGTGGTACTGGTTATTGGTGGTGACTGGTCTACTTGAGATATTTGGTCAGGAGTCACTGGATGTTTGGTTAATTCATGATGGTTATAATGGTTGCTGGAAAATGAGAAGTGGTACACTAGGGGGAGTTTGTCTAGGTGGTTCTGGATTGGAATTTGAGCTACTGGATGTTGTTTGCTACTTGGCTGGGAGAAAAACTCTCACCCTGAAAGTGTTGAAGGAGATGTTGATGCTGAAGTCAATGGATACTAGAAATCGTGTTTCTGGATGCTGATTGTTCCTTAGGAGGGAGATGAAGTTGTGTTGTTGAATATGCTACAGATGGTTTTGATGCTGCTAGATGTTGGTTGTTGATTGTCTGGGAGGTGATGTTAGGGATATTTCAGTTTATTCTACTTTGTTTGGTTTTGTGTGCTTTTTGGGTTTTCTTGTTTTTTTTGGGTCTTTGGGTATGGGTTTGTAAAGGGTTTTTGGGTGCAGGTCGTTTGACCCCTCCCCTCCCTTGTCAGTTGCGTCTTTTTTCTCTAATAATTTTTTTTGGGGGGGGGGGGGTCTGGAATATCCTGACCCTCACATCTTCCTTGCCCAAAAAATCTAAAAACATTAAAAATTATAAAAAATCATTCAAAATCCATAAAAATATAAAACCCCTAAAAACCCTAAAAACCTCTAATAAAACCATAAAAACCTAAAAAAATTAAACCTAAAAAAAACTCTAAAAACCCTAAAAATAACTAAAAACCATAAACAACCCTAAAATCCTTAAAAACCATAAAACCCAAAAAACCATTGTAGACTCTAAAAAACATTTAAAATCCTAAATACGTTAAAAACTATAAAAAACCATAAAAACCTAGAAAACTACAAAATGCATAAAAACTCAAAAAAACCATTAAAACCCTAAAAATCCATAACAACCCTCAAAATACCTAAAAACCCTAAAAACCCATAATAATCCTAAAAAATACATAAAAATCCATAAAAACAAAAAAAATCATAAAAACCTTAAAAAATCATAAGAAACCCTTCAAAACCTTAAAACACTTAAAACCCCCAAAAAACCAAAAAATTCTAAAAACCCTAAAAATTGCTAAAATCCATGAAAGACCAAAACCTCTAAAACCCCTCAAAATCCCTAAGAACACTAAAAAACCCTAAAATCCCTAAAAATCCATAAATACCTAAAAAAGTAAAACACCCTAAAAACCTTGAAAACCCCTAATAAAACATTAAAAACCAAAAAATACTCAAAGTCCCTAAAAACCAAAAAAAATCTATGAACCAAAAGTCCCCAAAAAATACCTGAAAAATCATAAAAATTAAAACCCCTAATAAAATTGAAAAAACGAAAAACCCTAAACACCCATAAAAACCATAAAAACGAAAAAAAAATATAAAACCCTAAAAAAACCTAAAAATCATAAAAATACTAAATATACCAAAAAACCATAAAAATCATACAAATCCTATAAATGCATAAAAATCCAAAAAATTATTAAAAAACCTAAAATCCCTGAAAACCCCTAAAAAACATAAAAACCTAATAAAACGTAAAATCCCTAAAACCCTAAAAAATACTAAAAACCCTAAAACACAAAAACCTCTAAAACCACCAAAATCCCTAAAACCCTAAAAACAATAAAAATCCTAAAAAATACCTAAATATTCTAAAAAAACATAAAAAACCATAAAATCTCTAAAAACCTCAATGAAAACCATAAAATCCTAGAAACACTTAAAACCCGAAAAACATAAAAACACTAAAAACCCTAAAAAGTTTCTAATACCCTAAGATCCCCTAAAAACATTAAAAAAACTAAAAACCCATAAAACCTTAAAACCCACTAAAAATATAAAAAACCTTTACACCTCTAAAACATAAAAAATCTAACCCCAAAAAACAAATAAAAACCAAAATCCCAAAAAAAACCAAAATCGTTAAAAACACTATAACCCTCAAAATCCAAAAAAAACCTAAAACCCATAAAATCCTTAAAAATCATTAATATCCCTAAAAATTTAAAAAACTATAGAAACCATTGAAACACCTAAAAACAATGTAAACATAAAAATAATTAAAACCCCTAAAAACCTAAAAATGTTAAAAACACTAAAACCCTAAAACACCCTAAACACTAAAAATTCCTAACAACCATAAAATAACATAAAAATCATAAAAAAACACTAAATAATGCCAAAATAAAAAAAACCTAAAAAACCTGAAAAACATGAAAATTTATAAAGACACTAAAAACCCTAAAAACCATAAGAATCCCTAAAACCCCTAGAAACCATAAAAATCCAAAAAATCCCTCTAAACCCTGAAAATGTAAGAAACCCTAAAAAAACATTAAAATGGTTTGAAAAACATAAAAACCTAACCAACTTAAAACCCTACCAACATTAAAAAAATAAAAAATCAAAACAAACCCTTAAAAGACCCTAAAAACCCATAAAACCATAAAAACCCTAAAACCATTAAAAAACCTTCCAACCCTATAAAAACCCTAAAAACCACTTAAATCTCTAAAAACCCTATAAAAAACTAAAAAAATACAGAACTCTAAAAACCCAAAAAAAACTAAAAACCTAAAAAAAAACCTAAAAACCAAACAAAACCCCTAATACCACTAAAAACCCTAAACCCCTCAAAATCCTTAAAACCCTAAAAACTCATAAAAATCCTAAAAAATCCTTAAAAATACCTAAAATCATAAAAACCCCTATAAAACCTAAAAAACATTAAGAAAACATTAAATGCCTAAAAACACTAGAAACACTTGAAAACCCCTCAAAATCACTAAATACCCTAAAAACCATAAAATTACAAAAAAAATATCTAAAAATACCTATAGAAATAAAGCCCTAAAAACCCAAAAAAAACTTAAGGAACCCCTAAAAACCTAAAAACACCTAAAAACACCAAAAACACCTAAAAGCCTATAAATTCAAAAAAAAATATAAAAAACCTAAATGACCTAAAAACCCAAAAAATACCATAATAAGATTAAAAAAACCTAAAACCCCATAAAAACCCTAAAAAGAACTATAAATATAAAAAACCCTTTAAACCCTAGAAACATTAAAAATATAAAAAACTTTTTAAACCCTAAAAACAAAAATAGAACCCTAAAACCCAAAAAGAACTTGAAAACCAAAAAACTATAAAAAACCCTAAAATTGGGTAATTCCACAAAAAACCATAAAAAACCAAAAAAAAATCCCTAAAGATGCATAAAAATAGAGAGACACCTAAAAACCTTATGAAAAACTAAAAACCCTAAAAAAATTTAAACCCCTAAAAATGATAAAAACCATAAACCCCCTAAAATCCCTAAAAACCCCAAAATCCTTCAAAATACATAAAAACCATAAAACAGCATAAAAAACATAAAATCCATAAAAATCCATAAAATCATAAAAAAACCCTGAAAACCATGAAGACCCCTAAATAAATCATAAAAACCGAAATGAATTTAAAGCTCTTAAAAAACCTAAAAATCTCAAAATTTATAAAATCCATAAAATCGTCAAGTCCCTAAAAACCCTAAAAAACCATAAAAATACCAACACATCCTAAAAAATTTGTAATAACACAAAATCCCTAAAACCTTGAAAAACTGAAAGAAAATCTCAAAAAACTTTGAACACTTAAAACCATTTAAATTCTCAAAAATGTTAAAATCCCTAAAAACCCTAAAAATTTTAAAAACCTAAAAACAATAAAAAACTCTACAACCCTAAAACCCATAAAAATCCACAAAATCAATAAGAAACCCTAAAGGGATAAAAACCCCTAAAAACATTGAAAACCCTCTATGAAAAGCATTAAAACATAAAAATACTTAAAAACCTAAAAAACAAAAAGAATGCTAAAACACCTAAAAATCCATAAATTCCACGACCCATTCTCGGGGCCCGTGTCGTGACTACCCCAAGCCCGCCTTTCATAGGCCAGGGGATGGCGACTAGCACCAAAGGCGTAATCCTGATAAAAGGGAAGGCATTTCCTTTTAAACCTATAACACCCACACGGTCTGAACACAAGCGGTAGAGGCAACAACTGAAAATTAACACTAAGTAAAACTGAATAAAAATGTAAGTGCTGAAAGGAAAGGGGCCAAAAATACAAGCCCAGCAGTAAAGTACAACTGCAGAAAAGTAAACAGAAAATATTGAGTCGTCCTTTGGGAATCCCACCTGAAGGGTGGGTACAGATGGCCTCCTCAGCACCTCAGGTCTGTCTGTCTGCTCCGTGTACGTCTCACCAAGTGGTCCACCTCTGGGTACCATCCAGATCCACAACACTCCGCCTCGATTAGTGTTGTCTATCATCTGCAACCAACACAACAAAGTGCAGGCATTGCCCATGCATGGGTGTGTATAACGATACTCATTAGGGACCCCGAGACCCCTCGAAGGTCTCCCAGAATCCATGAAGGATAAACCACTAGAGGAAAGAGACAATCTCAAAGTATCAACCAACCCTACTTAGGTATATGCCCGTACATATACCTAAGTTATCAACCACAGTATAGCTCTAACTCTCGAGCCCAAGCACAACCCAGTCCACACAGGAAAGTAAGTCAATCACATTGATGATAATGATTGAAATTAAAAACTCATCTCACACAGGTATACATCTCTTGAATGGCGATAGAGATGATCAGATGTAGTCACTGATTCATCTAAGTTGTTGGTCCCACATAGGATTAAAGAACTGTAGTCATCGCTGTCAAACCCATGGAGGATTTCGGTACAATACCCATCATCGTCAAACCCACGGAGGATCCCAGTACAGTAGTCATCGCTGCCGAACCCACGTAGGATCCTAGTACAGTAGTCGTTCCTGTGGAACCCATGTAGGATCCCAGTACAGTAGTGGTCACAACCAAACCCACGTAGGATCCCAATAAAGTAGTCATTGCTGCCGAACCCATGTAGGATCCCAGTAAAGTAGTCGTCGCTGCTGAACCCACATAGAATCCCAGTAGAGTAGTCTTCCCTGCCGAACCCACATAGGACCCCAGTACAGTAGTCGTCGTAGTCGCAACCAGCTCTAGGGTTCCCGCACACAGCATGGTCGATTCCGGGAGGGTCCGCTCCTCGAGACAATTGTCGATACATAGAATATAACTAAGTCCTGAGTTGATGTATCTCGTAGTTCCACATTATCATAAAGAACCCAGCGCGACAGACGGCGCGTCAATCGGACGCCCGGTCTAAGAGTTATAAGTGTTTCCACTCTGAGGGCCCGGTTGGTTTCAGAATCAAACCAACCCGACCAAATCAAACTTCGCCAAAACCTTGAGTGTGATATACCTAAATGGCCATTTCAATCCAAGGAATCTAAATAAAAAGATTGTTCATCAATCGGAGGTTCATAGCTCATGTTATTGGCGAAAAACCAAAAGTAATCCGAAGAGGGGGGTCTGGGTCCGGTCCGACCTGACCAAACCTGCCCTGGGTTGGCCCGAACCGGGTCAGTCTGTCCCGAGCCAGGGTGCAGCCCAGTAGGGCGCGGCCCGACCCGACGTCTGTGGATCGGCCCACGCGAGAACGGCCCATCCTGCGCGGCAGGAGGCCCGGCCACCACGGCTGGCGGCCCGGCACACGCGGCTGGCGGCTCGACCCGCGCGGCTGGCGGCCTGGCCCGCGCGGACAGACTCCACGGCTGGCGGCCCGGCACACGCGGCTGGCGGCTCGACCCGCGCGGCTGGCGGCCTGGCCCGCGCGGATGGCGGTCTGACCCGCGCGGCTGGCGACCCTGCCCACGTGCAGGTGGCCCGGCCCGGTGTTCAGCTGTGGCTTGGCCAGCTGGCCGAGCATGGTGCGGGGGGGGGGGGGGGGGACCCCCCAGTTTTTGTAATGGTGGCGCCAGCTGGCACTGCCCGTGCCTCCCAGAACCCGCCGATGCGGGTTCCGCTCAGCTGTCGTAGCCGGTGCCGCGGCGGTCTTCCTCTGGTGGTGCAGGAGGGGCTCCGCTGCCCCTAGGCACCTGGCTGGTGCCAGCCGCCGCCCTCGGTCGCTGGCACCACCACGCTTCTCTGCGGGCCACCGGAGTCGTTCCGGTGGTCTGTTTTGCCTTTCCCTTGAGCCTACGGCCTCCTCGGGTCCTGCCCTTTACTACGCCAGCCTCAAATCATAGTTTCCCTTCCATTCACCTGTGTCCCAATAAACCGCACATCAGGAATGAATTTTCGGAGGGTCCGGACTTGTTCGTTAGCCCGTGCCCTCCGCGTTAGAGGCTCAAACAATTATCCAACATATATTTACCCATGTACGAGGATATAAATCACATTTTTAAAAACAAAATCTCCCTACCTTGATTCAAGGTATGTTTTTAATAGTTGTGGAAAATGGAATCATGGAATATGGTGTCAAGGAAGATGGAGTCGCGGAAGATGGTGTCGCAGAAGACGGTGTCGTGGAAGACGGTTTCGCAGAAGATGGTGTCGTTCCGTCAACATCGGAGGGAGAGTCATTATTGTTGGTGATGTTCTTCACGGGCTGCTTCTTCTCCCTTAATGCGGAGGAAGAGGAAGGAAGATGACGTTCCTTATGGGCGTCACCTCATGTTCTTTCCCCGGTTGAAGAAGTGGAGAGAAGTTCTCCGTTGAGAGGAAGATTTCGTTCTTCGCGTTCTTCGTTAAAGAACACTTCCTAATCTCCATGGCTCTCCAAAAATTATGCCAACCCAAAATAAAAGAAAAGCTTCACTTATTTAAGGTTGGCATAGTGTTTTCAAAATTCCAAACACTCAAATTAATTAATTGTGGAGCTTAATTAATTAATTAGTGGTGTTGGAAAATTAATTTGAGCAAGTGGAAGGTGAAGAGTTCAACATTAAAAGAGGGGAGTTGGAAGCTTAAGAGTTAAAGTGGGTTTCTTGGGGAGTTGAATAGTTTGGGTTCATGTGGGCCCCACCACACATTATCCTCTCATGGGAGGTTATGTGGGGTGTGGGCCCCACCTCCAACTCCTCTTTGGAGAAAATAACCACCACCAAATAAAAATGTGTTACACACATTTTTATTCAAACTTTAATTTTTAATTAGAAACCCCAATTTATAACATCCACTCTCGTCCAAACGCAACTGCGGTAAAGGTCCCCTTAAGCGAATACCGGTGATGTGAGTTCATCGGTGTCCTTGTATTTCAATTCCGTGCACCAGTTCAAAAGATAGAAAAACTCGCACGTACGTTTACTGAACTTACCCGAACAAAACTTCGGAAATTGATCCAGGCACACTGGGCCTCAGAATCAAGTGCCGTCAGAAACTACGAACTTGTAAAATTCCAAGGAATTTAAGAAAAAAAATTTCCTTGAAATTTCCGGATCTATACAATAAATGACCTAAAAATGTACAGAAATAATAAATCCCCCTAAAAGCCTTTAAAACCCCCTAAAACCCCATAAAAACATTAAAAACTACTCAAAAAATGAAAACATGCTAAACCCCTAAACATTAAAAACCTATAAAAATCTTTAAAACATATAAAAACTCAAAAAAATCAGAAAACCATAACAACCATACAAACCGTAAAATCCTACAAAAATGGAAAATACCATAAAAATCATAAAAAATCATTGAAAACATAAGCACCCCTAAAAACATTGATAACCTCTTGGAAACCCTCAAAAATATACAAATGCTTAAAACCCCTAAAACCAAAAAATCCTAACATCCCTAATACCACTAAAAACCCTCAAAATCTCAAAAACCATAGAAAACATAAAATCATAACAAATCCCTAAAAATCCCTAAAAATGTAAAAATCCCTAAAAACATAGAAAACCCCCGAGAAAACCTTAAAACCCTAAAAACTCCTACAACCCCTAAAACCTAAAAAATGAAAAGCCGCCGAAAAATCCTAAAAACATCCTAAAAACCTAAACCCCCCTTAAATCCATAAAACCCCTAAAAACCTTTAAAAAATGAAAAATCCTAAAACTCAATAAAAACTCCAATAACAATTTAAACCCCTAAAAACTTTAAAAAACACTAAAAACAAAAAACCACTAAAAATACAGAAAACCCTTAGAACGGAAAAAACCATAAATTACCTTATAGCCCTAAAACCCCTCAAAATCCCTAAAACCCCAAAAGAACCATAAAATCATGAAATTTCCATAAAAACCCATAAAAACCATAAAAAATATAAGAAAAACATAAACACCTAAAACAATTAAAACCCTTAAAAACATAAAAATTCTAAAAACCCTAAAATCCCTAAAAACACTCAAAATCACCAAAATCTATAAAAATCCTAAAAAATCCCTAAAAACACCTAAAATCATAATAAATACTAAAAACGTAAAAACCTATAGAAACCCTAAAAACCCACAGGAAAACCTCAAAAACCGAAGATAATTCAAACCCCAAAAAATCTAATATACACTAAAAATCCTAAAAATCATAAAACCTCTAATCCTTAAAAACCCTAAAAGCCCATAATAAAACAAAAAGTCACTAAAAACTTTAAAAAACCATTAAACCCCTAGTAACTTAAAAACCATTAAAAATGTTAAAAACACTAAAAAATTAAAAAAACCTAAAAGATCAAAAAATCTATAAAAACAAAAAAACCCTAAAAATCATAAAAACAATCAAAATAATTAAAAACCGTAAAAACTATAAAATTCTTAAAAAAAACCTAAAAATCCCTAAAAACATTAAAAAACCTAAAAACCTTTAAGAAAACCATAAAAACCTAAAAAAAATAAAACCCCTAAAACGTATAAAAATGCTAAAAACACTAAAATCCCTAAAAATGAAAAATACCCAAAACCCAAAAAATCCATTAAAACACTACAAAAATAAAATTACTAAAAATCCCTCTAAATCCGTAAAAATGTAAAGAAATCCTAAACCCCTAAAAACCCTAATTTTTTTTAAAAACATAAAAATTAAAGTACATATAAAAATCTAAAAAAAACTAAAAATACTAAAAACCCTAAAACCCATAAAAACCCTCAAAATCCCTAAAAACTCTAAAATTCTAAAAAATCCCTAAAAATCATTAAAAACAAAAAAAACCTAAAACCCTAACAAAACCATAAAAACTTAAAAACACTTAAAACCATTAAAAACCATAAAAATCATTAAGAAAGTCTAAAAACCCTAAATGAAACTAAAAATCTTAAAAACCATAAAAATCCCAAAACCCATAAAAATCCTAAAACCCATTAAACCACTAAAAACTCTGAAAACCTTTTAAACCCAAAAATCGTTAAAAAACTCTTGAAAACCTTAAACACCCTAAAAATTCTAAAACCTCTGAAAATCCATAAAAACATTAAAAATCCTAAAAATCTCTAAAAATATCTAAAAACATAAAAAACCTCAAACCCCTGAAAAACCCTAAGAAAACCTTAAAAACATAAAAAATTAAAAGCCCAAAAAATCATAGAATAAACTAAAAACTGTAAAAAAACCCCTTAAAACCCTAAAAAACATCAAAATCCCTAAAAATCCTAAAATACATTAAATATCATAAAAATAAAAAAAAAATCATCAAAAACATAAAAAACACTAAAAATTAGTAAATATTTATGAAAACCCTAAAAACCTATTAACACTAAAAAACCCAAAAAACCCTAAAAAATTAAAAAAACCCTAAAAATATCAAACGACCCTAAAAACCCTAAAACACCCAGAAACCATTAAACCCCTAAAAACCTTAAAAACCCCTGAAAATACATGAAACCCTAAGAACCCTTTAAATTCCATTAAATGTTAAAAAATTACAACAAACATTAAAACCCTAAACACTCAAAAGAAATTAAAAAATAATAATAAAAAGCTTAAAAGACTAGAACACCAAAAATATCTCTCAAAATCCTAAAAACCCCAAAAAAGATATAAAGACCCTAAAAAATCCCTAAAATTAGATAAAAATTTAAAAACAACCTAGAATCCTTAAAACCCAGAATAAAACCTTAACATCCTAAAAACACATAAAACCCATAAAAACCCAAAAAACTCTAAAACCCCTAAAACCCATTAAAAACCATAAAACCCTACAAATCCATAAAAACCAAAATAACCCAAAAAACCTTAAAAACCCACTAAAAATACCTAATGTCATAAAAAAACTAAAATCCCTAAAACAATAAAAATCTCTAAAAACCCAAAAAACCATAAAAATATTAAAGGGCCCTAAAAACCCTAAAAATATTAAAACCCATAAAACCTTAAAAACCATAAGAAAACCTTAAAAACATAAATACACTTAAAACAAAAAAAAAACCTAAAAAATGATAAAAATGATAAAAAACCAAAAAAACCCAAAAAGGCCTAAAAAATCCAAAAACCCCTTAAAAAAAGAAAAATCCATTAAAATCCCCAAAAAATTTAAAAACCTCTAAGGAACCTAAAAACCCTAAGAATAAATTAAAAATATAAATACACTTAAAAACTCTTAAAATATAGAAAATGAAAGAAACAAAAAAACCATAAAAACCCTAAAACACATTAAAATCCTGAAAAACCCTATAAAACATAAAAATAAAAAAACCCTAAAACCTAAAAAAATTAAAAAACCCTAAAAACTATAAAAACCCTAAGATATCCTCAAAAACATAAGAACACTTAAAACCCCTAAAAACTTAAAATAGAAACAAACCCTAAAAACACTAAAAGACCCCGACAACCCAAAAAAAGAAAAAACTGAAAAAACCACTAATAACCTTACAAAATATAAAACCCCTAAAAACCAAAAAAACCATGAAAAAATCTTAAAACCATTCAACCCATAAAAACAACAAAAAATCCATTAAAACCCTAAAATCCATAAAAATTGCTAAATCCCCAAAACCCTAAAAAACCTAAACACCCAAAATCCCAAAAATTATAGAAACCATAAAAATCCATAAAAATCACTAAAAATCCTTAAAAACATTGAAAAGAAAGGAGAAGATGTCGTCGCTCTCTCATGGATGATCTCTCCCGACGGTGCGCTCCTGCTTTGCTTCACGCTTCTTCCGGTGGTTTCACAACGAGGATGGGGAGGAATTCGTGAAGCACTATCCGCTGGCATCACAATGGTGGTCAAAGAAAATCTCTATGGCTTCAGATCTGCGATTTTCGGAAGGTGCGACTTTAGAGGTGCATTTCGATGTTGCGCTTTGGAGATGTGGCTCACCGGTTTCGGTGAGGCTCATTTTGTCTTGCAGCGTTGCTGATAGACTTCCAAACATTGGGAACCCTAGCTTCTCTCGCGTTTCGTCTCTCCAGCGGCGCTCCATCCTCTAATGGAACTTCTTCAGCATGGTTATGGATTCTTAAGAACTGATATACTCAGTGCTGCCGATTCCCCCTCTTGAGGTGTGTTTTCTCTGGCTTGATGGTGTCCTCGCAGATCTCCTCAAGCTGCTGCTCTGTTCATTAGTTTCTCTCAAGAACAAGCGTGTTAGATCTAAGATTTCGGGTGTGTGGCGTTTTTGTGCTTCGGTGAGATGGGTCGGATATGGCCTCTCCTCTGTGTGGCATTTCAGATCCATGATCGGATCTGGTCCTCTTGGTGTGCGACCTCGCATTTCATTGATGGGGAGGGTTGGATCTGGTCTTCCCTGGGTGTAGTGCTTCTGGTTCATGGAGGCTTGGGTCGTTCCTGGTTTTTCCGGAGTACGACTTTGATTCTCGTCTTCTTGCGGCAGATCCGGGTCCCCCGGCTCGCGACGGTTCATCCCTTTGGAGGTTCTGCTCTATGGAATTGATGAAGGGAGTGACGGGCTTCTGTGGTGGCTTAGGAAGAGGCGGATCGAACTTTTCTGGTTCAGAGGTGGCCTAACTATTTCTTCAGTTTGGGATTTCCAGTCAGCTGGGTACCATTTTGCACAAAAAAGCAGGTTCGTGCCTCCTTTCCTCTGTTTATTTCTGCTCTATGATGTTGATGAATGTATGGACAATTTGTGCGGTTTGGATGCTTCACTGTATTGTGATCCCATGAGCTGTGGCTGGTTTGATTGTGAGCTATTACTGGACTATCTGGGCGAGGGTTTGGACATGGGTTTCTGTTTGCTGTGGTCTGGCATCACATGTGCGTGCTGGTGTTTCGATGCGAGTGTTTTATTGCGGATGCTGGATTTTGGTTTGGTCGAGTGGCGTTGGATACTACTTTGGGTGCTATGGTTGGGTTATGGGCATAGGTGTGCTGATGGTTCTGTGCTGCTGGAAGTTGATCTTCTTAGCAGGAAGGTTCTGGATATTTGACTTTGTGAGTTTGGATGCTGGTTCTTGTTTGGTTGTGAGCTGCTGGTTGCTGATGAATGTTGGATGACGGTGCTTCGTATAGTGGATCTCCTTGGTGAGGAGGTGTTGGATGCTGGATCATGTGAGATTGGTTTTTGGTCGCTTCTTTGTTTAATTGGATGTTGGTTGCTTCTTGGTGGTGAACTGCTAAATGATGGTGATGATGAGGCTTGTGATTTTGATGCTGGTGGTTATGTGATGTTGGATGCTGGTGGTTCTGTGATGTTGGATTATCGCGGTTCTGGATGCTGGTTGCTGCTTGGATGGGAGGTTCTGAAGCTGTGGTTTAGGGTTGTGTTACTGCTGGATGTGGATTGCTGCTTGAGTTTGGATGCTGGTTGTTAGTTAGCTGGGAGCTGCCGGTTGCTGGTTGATACTGGATGGTGGTGGTGGCTTCTTTGTTTTGTGTGTTTTTTCTTTTTTTGTTCTTGATTTTTCTTTTTTTTGGGTCTTTTGTCTTGGGCCGTTAAGGGATTTTGGGTGTGGGTCGATTGACCCCTCCGCTCCCTTGTCTGATGTGTCTCTTTTTTCATTTTAATAAATTTGGGGGGGGGGGGTCAGGAATAGCCCGACCCTCGCATCTTCCTTTCCTTAAAAACATAAAAAACTCTAAAAACCCTGAAAACCCTTAAGAAAAACATTAAAACTTAAAAACACTTAAAACCCATAAAAACCTAATAAATGCTAAAAACCATAGAACCCTAAAAACCCTAAAAATCCTGAAAAACCAAAAAACCATAAAATTTTAGAAAATCCCTAAAACTTCCAAAAAATAAAAAACCATAAAAATCTGAAAAACACATAATAAAACCTTAAAACCCAAAATCACTTAAAACCCCTAAAACCCTAAATATTCTAAAAACCCTAAAAACCCCTAAAAAGACACTGAAAACCCTAAAACCCTTAAAAACCATCAGTACCCCTAAAAACCTAAAAACCCATAAAAACATTAAACAACTAAAAACTCAAAAAACTATTTAAACCTCTGAAAACATTAAAAAACTCACAAAAAATCAAAAAATATAAAACCCCAAAAAACAATAAAAACCCTAAAAATCCTAAAATCCTCAAAATACCTAAAAAACCAAAAACACATAAAAATCCTAAAAATTGCATAAAAATACCTAAAAAATTAAAAACTATAAAAACACAAAAAAACATAAATACCCTTAAAAACCAAAAATCACTAAAAACCCCAAAAACCCCTAAAAACCCTAAAAACCCAAAAAAAAATTATAAAATATGGAACTACCTATGAAGTGGAACTCTGGGTGTTTATAAAGGTGGTAATCTATTCCAATATCTTTCGATGAAATCACATTTGGATTGAGTCTGACTGACTTCTATTAGTGGAGGCCTTCAAAAGAAAATCCAGAAAAGTTCCTTGGCGGCTTCTAGATCAATGGATAGAATTCCTTGATGCCTCCTATGTCCTTACGCTCAACGTCACACATGAATATAGATGGGAAAATATGATGGCATATGTCCTCTCCAAGAAGTCGACTGGGGAGAGGAGATTATTGTGGTCTTTTGTTACCCCTATCTTTTGTACGTCCTTAGTGGACTCAGACATGAATGAGGTTTCCCATACCCAGTTTAGAAAACCTCCTCTGTAATGCATTGTAATTTATTTTTCTTAATAAATTTGGGGGGATGGACAACGCCTTCCCCCACAACCTCTTTTCCCTAAATACACTAAATCCACTAAAAATCCAAAAAATCCTAAAAACCCATAAAAGTATTTTAAAGGCCCAAAAATTCCCTAAAAACATAAAAAATCCTAAAACCCTGAAAAACACAAATAAAAACTTAAGAACCTATAAACACATTAAACACCTAAAACCCCTAAAAAAACTACAAATCCTTAAAACCCATAGAAACAATAAAAACCCTTAAAACCCATCAAAATCCAAAAATAACCCGAAAACCCCATAAAAATCCTAAAAAATACCTAAAATTCCCTAAAAATTATAAAACCTCTAAATCCTCCAAAAACCTAAAAACCACTAACAACCCTAAAACCCTATAAAGAACCTAAAACCCTAACACACAATAAAATAAATAAAACCAAAAAAATACTCAAATACCCCCAAAACCCATAAAAAATACTAAAAACCACAAAAAAAATTTAAAAACCATTTAAAACCCAAAAATCATTAATAACTCTAAAAAACCATGAAAACCCAAAAAGTCCAAAAAACCTAAAGCCCCAAAAAAACCATTAAAAATATAAAAACCCTAAACCCCACCAAAACCCTAAAAATTCATAAAAACCATAAAAATCATAAGAAAACCCTAAAAACATAATAAATACAAAAAATTGAAAAACCCTAAAAGAACCTAAAAAACCTAAAAAGACTTTAAAACCCTAAAATGCTAAAAAACCTAAAACCTATAATGACCCTAAGAACCCTATAAATCCCCAAAAATCCAAAAAAAATCATAAAATCCTAAAAATTCAATAAAAACGTAAAAAAACTCTAAAACAAGGGAAAACCCTAATAAAACCTTAAAATATAAAAACAATTAAACCCTAAAACCCTAAAAACGCTAAAAGACTTAAAAAACACTTTAAACTCCAGAAAATCATAAAAACCCCTAAAAACCCTAAAAACCCACAAAAACCCTTTAAATCCATTACACCATTAAAATTCTCTAAAAACCCTTAAAAATCCTAAAATTCTTAAAAAAACCTAAAGACCAAAAACCCATAAAATCCTTAAAAACCTTTAACATACATAAAAACCATAAAACCCAAAAAAGTTATAAAAAATACCTAAAATCCCTGAAAACGTAAAAAACCTAGAAAACTACTAACAAAACCTAAAAAACCTAAAAAAACTAAAAACCTCTAAAATATAACAAATGCTAAGAACCCTAAAAACACTAAAACCTTAAAAAAAACCCTAAAACCCTCTAAATTCCTTAAAACCCTGAAAAACCCTAAAAATCCTAAAAATTCCATAAAAAATCTTAAAAAGGTAAAAAATAATAAATAACATTACAATACCTACGAAAATCTTAAAAACATAAAAACGATTAAAAATTTTAGAAAACTAAAAATGCTAAAAACATTAAAAATATCTAAAATGAACATAAAGCCCTAAACCCATAAACAACCATAAAATCCCATAAAACCCTTTAAAACCCTAAAATTTTATAAAAACCATAAAACCCCACTAAAAACTCTAAAAACAAATTAAATAAATAAAAATGTTCAAAATTTCTATAAACACTTAATAACCATAAAGAATTTGAAAAGCCTAAAACATAAAAAAATATAAAAACCCTAAAATTCTGAACATTAAAACCCCTCAAAAACCCTAAAACCCTAAAAACCACAAAAATCCTAGAAAATCCATAAGAATCCCTAAAAATGTAAAAACCTTAAAAACCCAAATAAATCCTTGAAACATAATAAGATTTAAAACCCCTAAAAACCTTGAAATGATTATACCCTAAAAATCCCTAAAACCCCAAAAAACCCTCAAAATCCATAATAACAATAAAAACATAAAAATCCAAAAAAATCCTTCAATGTTCCTAAAAACATAAAAACGTCTAAAAACTGATAATACATAAAACTCCAAAAAAACTAAAAGAAAGCTAAAACCCCAAAATCCCTAATATGACCCTAAAATCCCTAAAACCCCCAAAAAATATAAAAACCCTTAAAGAACTTGAAATACCAAAAACCCAAAAAACCCAAAAAACCCTAAAATCACTAAAAACCCTTTAAAACTATAAAATGTTAAAAAAACTCTAAAAAACATTAAACCAATCAAAAAATTAAAAAAAACCTAAAAACCCAAAAAAACCAAAAAACCCATAAAAACCTAGAAGATGTCACCACTCTATCCTAGATGCTCTCTCCCAACGGTGCACTCCTGCTTTGCTTCACGCTTGTTCTGGTGGTTGCACAACGAGGATGGTGCGGCGTTCGTGCATCTCTCTCCGCTGGCATCACAGTGGTGGTCAAGGCGGATCTCGACGGCTTCAGATCTGCGGTTTTTGGGAGGTGCAACTTTGGAGGTTCAGATTGATGTTGCGCTTTAGAGGTGTGGCTCAGCGGTTTCGTCAAGGCTCATTTTGTCTTGCGGTGTCAATGATAGACTTTCAGACTTCGGGAACCCTACCTTCTCTCGCGTTTTGGCTCTCCAGCGGTGCTCCATCCTCAAATGGCGCTTCTTCGGTATGGTGATGGATTCTCAATCATCGATATGATCAGCGCTGCTGCTTCCCCCTCTTGAGGTGCATTTTCTCTGGCTTGATGGTGTCCTCGCAGATCTCCTCAGGAGGCTGCTCCGTTTTTAGTTTCTCTCATGAACAAGAGGGTTAGATCTATGATTTCGGGCGTGCGGCGTTTTCGTGCTTCAGTGAGATGGGTCGGATCTGGCCTCTCCTCTATGTGGCATTTCAGATCCATGATCGGATCTGGTCCTACTGGTGTGCGGCCTCGCATTGCTTTTATGGGGAGGGTTGGATCTAGCCTTCCCTGAGCGTGGTGCTTCAGGTTCATGGAGGCCTGAGTCGTTCCTGTTTTTTCCGGAGTGCGTCTTTGCTTCTCGGCTTCTTGCGGCAGACCTGGGTCCCCCAGCTCGTGACGGTTCATTCCTTTGGAGGTTCTACTCTATGGACTTGATGACGAGAGTGAGAGATTCTGTGGAGGCTTTGGAAGAGGCAGATCAAACTTTTCTGGTTCGGAGGTGGCCTAACTAGTTCTTAGGTTTGGGATTTCTAGTCAGTTGGGTACCATTTTGTGCAAAAATGCAGGTTTGTGCCTCCTTTTCCACTGTTTCTTTTCTTCTCTATGTTGTTGATGAATGGAAGGCTAATATGTGTAGTATGGATACTTTTTTGTATTGTGATCCCATGAGTTGTGGCTAGTTTGAATGTGAGCTATTGATAGACTATTTGGGTGAGGGTTTGGACATGGTTTTTTATTTTCTGTGGTCTGACATCATGGGTGGGTGCTGGTGTTTCGATGTGAGCGATTTATTGCGGATGCTAGATTTTGGTTCTGTCGAGTAGCGCTGGATACTGCTTTGGGTGCTATGGTTGGGTTATGGGGATAGGTGTGCTGATGGTTCTATACTCCTGGCGGTTGATCTTCTTCGTGGGAAAGTGCTGGATGTTGGACTTTGTGAGTTTGGATGTTGGTTCTTGTTTGGTTGTGAGCTGTTGGTTTCTGATGAATGTTGGATGATGGTGCTTCGTACGGTGGATCTCCTTGGTGAGGAGGTGTTGGATGCTGGATCATGCGAGAATGGTTTTTGGTCGCTGCTTTGTGTAATTGGATGCTGGTTGCTGCTTGGTGGTGAACTGGTGAATGATGGTGATGATGAGGCTTGTGATTTTGATGCTGGTGGTTATGTGATGTTGGATGATCATGGTTCTGGATACTGGTTGCTGCTTGGATGGGTGGTGTTGAAGCTGTGGTTTAGGGTTGTGCTGCTGCTGGATGTGGATTGCTGCTTGAGTTTGGATGCTGGTTGTTGGTTAGCTGGGAGCTGTCGGATGCTGGTTGATGCTGGATAATGGTGGTGGCTGCTTTTTTTGTGTGTTTTTTCTTTTTTCGTTCCTGATTTTTCTTTTTCTGGGTCTTTTGTATGGGGTCGTTAAGGGATTTTGGGTGTGGTTCGATTGATCCCTCCCCTCCCTTGTCTGATGTGTCTCTTTTTTTCATTTAATAAATTTGGGGGGGGGGGGGTGGGAATAGCCCGACCCTCGCATCTTCCTTGACCTTAAAAACCTAAAATTATCAAAATCCCTAAAAATCCTAAAAACCATAAATATCCTAAAAAAACCCTAAAAAATAAAAAAAAACCTATAAAAACCTTAAAAAATTAAAAACACTTAACACCCCTAAAAACATTCAAAATCCCTAAAAACACTAAACACATTAAAAAATCCAAAAATATCCTTAAAAATCCCTAAAAACATAAAAACCCTTAAAACCCTAAAAATCCTAAGAAAACCTTAAAATTTTAAATACATTTAAAACTTGTAAAAACCTAAAAATTCTTAAAACCCTAAAAACTCTAAAACAACACTAAAAACTCCAAAAAATCAAAAAACCGATAAAAACCTACAAAACCCTAACAACCCATAAAACTCCTAAAATCCACTAAAAACTCTAAAAACCACTAAAACCTTAAAAAAACAAGAATAAATTGAAAATTGTAAAAAAAAATAGAAAATCCATAAAACAAAAATAACCATAGAAAACCTAAAAACCGTAAAAACCAATCAAAATCCTTAAAAACCCTAAAAACCATAAAAACCTAAAAAATGACCTAAAATCCCTTAAAATGTAAAAATCACAAAATACCCAAAAAACCCTAATAAAAAATTAAAAACCTAAAAACACTTAAAACCCCAAAAAAACATAAAAAAACATAAAAAACCTTATAAAAACCTAAAACCGTTAAAAAATACCAAAAACCCTCAAAATAAAAACCTTTAAAACCCTAAAAATTTAAAAATTCCATAAAAATCCCTAAAAACACAAAAAAAACCCTAAAAACCCAAAAAAACTCAAAACCCACAAAAAACTAAAAATGTTAAAATCCTTAAAAAACCCCTAAAACACTAAAACCCAGAAAAAACCCTAAAAACCTTATAAATTCTAAAAAACCATAAAACCATTAAACCCACTAAAAAATATAAAAACCCTTTAAATCCTTAAACATATTAAAAACACAAAAAACCTATTAAAACCCTAAAAAAATAAAAAAACATAAAAAACAAAGAAAATATAAAAACCAAAAAAACCCCAAAACCCTCAAAATCCCTAAAACCATAAAAAACATAAAAATTATAAAAAATCCAGAAAAATCCCTAAAAATATAAAAAAACCTTAAAAACCAGAAAAAATTTAATAAAAACATAAAATATAATAACACATAAAACCCATAAAAACCTTAAAATGATAAAAACACCCAAAAATCTCAAAATACCTAAAAACCCTAAAAAACCATAAAATCCTCAAAGGCCTTTAAAATCCCAAAAAACAATAAAAACTCTAAATTTACTGAAAACCAGAAGAAAACCATAAAAATCTAAAAAAATTAAATCCTTTGAAAACCTAAAAAATGCTAAAACTCTAAATACACCCCCTGAAAACCCTAGAAACCATTAAAATTCCTAAAATCCTAAAAACCATAAAAATATTAAAAATCATAAAAATAAAAAAAACCCTAAAAACCATGAAAATCCCTAATATAACCTTAAAAGCCTAAAAAAATTAAAACCCCTAAAAATCTAAAAACCACTAAAATCCCAAAAAAAATCCTAAAACCATAAAAATTATAATAACAACTAAAAACAATAAAAAACCCAAAAAACCCAAAAATCCTAAAATACTAAAATCCCACCAAAATTCTAGAAACCCTATGTAACAAAAAAAACTCTCAAAATCCATAAAAACCATAAAAACATATAAAAATCTTAAAAATCACTAAAAATTTTAAAAACCTTAAAACCAATGAGAAACCCTGTGAAAAATTTTAAAATCTAAAGACAATTATAACCCCTAAAAACCCTAAAAATGATAAAAACCCTAAAAACACTTAAAACCATAAACCCTTAAAAAAATATCAAAATCCCTAAAAACTATAAAACCCTAAGAACCTGAAAATCCCTTAAAACCCATAAGAATAAAAAAAATCAAAAAAATCCTAAAACATACATAAAAAACAAAAACCACTAAAAACCCTGAAAACCCCTATGAAAAACTTAAAAATATCAAAACCCTTAAAACACCTAAAAACATAAAAATGATAAAAACCCAAAAAGACCCAAAAAAAACCCTGAAACCCAATATTGATCATAAAAATCTAATGAAATATAAAAATACCCTAGAAAATCAAAAATCCCACTAAAAAATCTAAAAACCATTTAAACACCTAAAAATTCTAAAAACCCTAAAAACCTATAAAAATTTCAAAAATACCCTAAAACCCCAAAAAAACCATAAAAACTATAAAAACCATAGAAAAATTGAAAAACCCTCAAAATCCATTAAAATCCAAAAAAATATAAAAATCCGAAAAGGCCCTAAAATACCTAAAAATGTAAAATACTCCAGAATCAATGAAAAAATATAATAAGATGTTAAAAAACTACAAAAATTAAAACCCCTAAAAAACCTAAATAACCCTAAAACCCCTAAAAACATTAAAATCCAAAAAAAACCTAATGGACATAAAATACCTAAAAACTCTAAAATCCATAAAATGCTAAAAAACCATAAAATTTCTAAAAACATAAAAAAACCTGAAAATACCTGAAACCCCTAAAAACCCTAAAAAATGTTTAAAACCCTAAAAACACTAAACACCTTTAAAAACCCTAAAAACCATTAAAATATTTCTAAACTATAAAAATCCTAAAAACCCAAAGACCCCTAAAAATGAAAAAGACATTAAAACCCCCAAAAACTCAAAGACAACCTTAAAAACCTAAAAATACATAAACCCCTAAAAAACCTAAAAAACACTAAAACCCCTAAAAATCCTAAAAGACCCTAAAACCATAAAGGCCCATAAAAACCATAAAACCCTTAAAAACCTGAAAAACATTAAATATCCCTAAAAACCATAAAAACCAAAAGAAAACACTAAAAACACTTTAAAACCTAAAAATTTTAAAAAAATATTAATATCATTAAAATCCATAAAAACCCAAAATACCCTAAAAACCAAAAAATCCGTAAAAACACTAAAACCTTGAAAAACCCCTCAAACCCCTAAATAATATTAATAAACCATAAAAATCATAAAACATCACGAAATACCCTAAATAAGTAAAATCCCCTAAAAACCTAAAAACATGAGAAAACCTTAAAAACCTAAAAACACCTAAAACCCATTAAAACAAAAAAAACTCAAAAACCTTAAAAACTCAAAAAACACCAAAAAAAAACCAAAAAAACCCTAAAATCCCTAAAAACCATAAAACCATCAAAATTCATAAAAACCATAAAAATACGAAAAAATCCCTAAAAATCCCTAAAAAATAAAAAATAACAAAAACCTTGAAACTCCTTAAGAAAACCTTAAAAACCTAAAAACACGTATAACCCCATAATATAAGAAATGATAAAAACACTAAAAACCCTTAAACGCCTCGTAATCCCTAAAATCCTTAACAACAATAGAAATATAAAAAACCCCAAATCCCCTAAAAACATAAAAATCCAAAAAAACACTAAGAAACCCATAAAAACCTAAAAACAATTAAAACTACTAAAATCCTAAAAACCCTAAAAACACTAGAAAACCCTAAAAAGTACATAGAAACCCTAAAGACTCCTAAAACTAGTAAAACCCCCAAAACCTTAAATCTCCATAAAACTGATAAAAATCCATTTAAAACACTAAAACCCTAAAAAACTAAAATAAAACCCCTAAATCTCAAAAAAACCAAAAAAACAGAAATACCCCTAAGATCGCTCAAAATCCCTAAAACCCATTAAAACCCTTAAAATCCTAAGAAATACCTAAAAACCCCTAAAATCATAGAAAAATGTAAAAAACATAAAAAACCCAAAGCCAACCTTACAACCTCAAAGATTTAAATTTCTTAAAAACATAAAAAATTATAAGGAACCTAAAACTCTAAAATCCTTGAAAACAATAAAAATCCTTAAAAACCATAGAAACCATTAAAATAAGAAAACCATAAAATGCAGAAAAACATAAAAAAACCCAAAAAACCTATAAAACCTCTAATAAAACCTTAAAACCTAAGAAAAATTAAAACCCCTTGAAACCAAAAAATGCTACAAACCCTAAAAAATACCCAAAAGGCCCTAAAATTCTAAATACCCTAAAAGGCCTAAAAATAATAAAAACGCCTTAAAACCCTAAAAACCCTAAAAACCCTAAAACCACTAAAAAATATAAAAACCAATTAACACCAAAATACCATAAAACACTAAAAACCATAAACCCCTAAAAACTAAAAAACCCTAAAAACCCAAAATGACTATAAAACCCCTAATAACCCTCAAAATCCCTAAAAACCATAAAAACCCATAAAAGTTCAAATAATTAACTAAAACTCTATGTAAACATAAAAAACCCTAACAACCCAATAAAAACATTAAAAACATAAAAACACTTAAAACCCATAAAACCTAAAAAACACTTAAACACATAAAAACCATAACCAACCTTAGACCCCCCCGAAAAACTATAAAAACACTAAAAACCTTTAAAAATTCTATAAAGCTACAAAAACATAAAAACTAATTAAAAACGTGTTAAACCCCTAAAACATTAACAAAACTCCAAAATTCCTTAAAATCCTAAGAAACTCAACAAATCACTAAAATCCCAAAAAACCATGAAAACTGTAAAACCCCTCAAAATCCCAAAAAACCATAAATCCCAAAAAAAATCTCTAAAAATCCCTTAAAAGGTAAAAACCCTGAAAAAACTAAAAAAAAATTAAAAACATAAAACCATTTAAAACCCCTAAAAAATTATAAAACCCTATAAAAACCCTAGAAACAATAAATATATTAATAAAACCCTCAAAAACCCAAACACCCTAAAACCAATAAAAATCCTCAATAATCCCTATAAATCTCCAAAAATGTAAAAAACCTAGAAAATCCTAAAAACCCCTATGAAAACTATTAAAACCTAAATACATATAAAACCCCCTAAAAACCTAACAAATACTCAAAAACCTAAAAACACTAAAAATACACTAAAACCCCCAAACCCCCCGTCCTAAAAACCATAAAACTCCCTAAAAACCTTTAAAAACCCTATAACCACATAAAACCCATAAAAACCCAATGTAAAATCTAAAACCCATTAGACCTAAAAAAAATAAAAAACTCTATAAAACCTTAAAACCCCTAAAAACTACCCCCCAAAGGACCCTTAAAACCCTAAAAAATCCTAAAAACCCTCAAAATCCCTAAATACTATAAAAACCATAAAAACCATAAAAACCATAAAAATCTCTTAAAATCCCTAAAAAAGTAAAAGACCCCAAAAACCTAAAAAGTCCCTAAGAAAACCATAAAAATCCTAAAAATCTTTTAAAATCCCTAAAAATGTAAAAGACCCTAAAAACCTAAAAATAATAAAAACTATAAAAACCATCATAATCCAAAAAAACCCTAAGAAATAGAAAACCTAAAAAATTATAAAATTACCTACAAATGTAAAAAACCTTAGAAACCCTGAAAACCCCATGAAAACCATAAAAACCTAAAGTAACTTTAAACTCTTAAATGCTAAAAACTCTAAAAAACCTAGAAAGATCCTAAAAACCCATGAAAACAATAAAATAAGTAAAAACCTCAAAACCCAAAAACCCATAATATTCCCAAAAAACCACTAGAAAATCTAAAAACCTCTTTAAATATCTAAAAATGTTAAGAAAACTCAGAAAAATATTTCAATCCCTAAAAAACAGAAAAAACCCTAAAATACCAAAAAACCCATAAAAATTAGACTACCTGTAAAAACCCCAAAGAACCCCTAAAAATTACAAATATTCATAAAAATATTAAAAATACTAAAAATATCGAGGAATGTAAAAAACCGTAAAAATCATAAAAATCCCTAATAAAACCTAAAAAAAACATAAAAACACTTAAAACTCCATTAAAACATAAAAATGATTAAAAAACCTAAAACCCTAAAAAAATCAAAAAAATTATTAAAACCCCCTAAAACATAAAAACCACAAAACCCTAAATCCAACTAAAAACTATAAAACCCCTTTAAACCCCTAAAAATGTTAAGAAACTCTAAAAAATCAGAAAAACCATAAATCCTCAAAAAACCCCTAAAAAAACCCACAAAAAATCCATAACAATCCTAAATCCTTAAAAACCCTAAAAACCCTTAAAATACCTAAAAACCTTTAAAATATCTAAAAATCTTAAAAAACATAAAAATACTAAAAAATCTATAAAAATAACTAAAAAAATAAAAACCCTAAAATCGTAAAAATCCCTAAGAAAACCATGAAAACCAAATAAACATAAAGCCCTTGAAAACCTAAAATATACTACATATACAAAAACCCTAAAAACAACTAAAAACCTTAAAAAAATAAAAACAACCTAAAAATATAAAAAAACCCTAAGACCCATAGAAACCCTAAAAACCAATAAACGCTTTAAAAACCCCTTAAACCCCTAAAAATATTAAAAAATTTATAAAAACCATTAAAACCCATTAAAAAAATCAAAAAACCGTTAAAAACCAAAAAAAAACCATAAAAATCTTATAGAATATGAAAAGGTCCCTAAAAATATAAATAACCTTAAAAACTAGAAAAAACCCCTGGAAAATATTAAAAACATAAAACACTTAAAACCCCTAAAAACTAAATTACACTAAAACCCTAAAAACCCCTAAAAAGGTTGTATAAACCCTTAAACCCACTAAAACTCTTTAAACCATAAAAGACCCTAAACACCATAAAACCCCTTAAATACTACTAGAAACTCTAAAAATCCAAAAAAAAATTAGAAACTCAAACAAAACTTGAAAAGAATGAATAACTAAAAAAACACTAAAACCCCACAAAAATCATAAAAACCCTAAAAACATTAAAATATCCTAAAATCCCTCAAAATCTAAAAAATTGATATAAAACAAAAAATACTAAAAACAGCTAATAATTCCAAAAAACCTAAAAATCCAAAAAACTTTGAATAAACCTAATAAAACCATAAAATCCTAAAAATACTTAAAACCTATAAAAAACTAAAAATATTTTAAAAATCCTAAAAACTCGAAAAACCCTAAAAACTCATAAAAACCATAAAATCCCTAAAATATTAAAAACCCATAAAATTTATAAAGAGCTAAAAATTCTAAATATTGTAACAAACCCTAAAAACCCTAACAAAACCTTAAAAACCTAAAAACACTTAAAACTTATAAAAAACCTAAAAAATGCTAAAAACCCCTAAAACCTTAAAAACCCTAAAACACTAAAAACCCTAAAACCCCAAAGCCCTTAAAAAACATAAAACATTAAAATAAATTTAAAAACCCTAAAAACACATATAATCTCTATAAACCAACTAAAACTATAAAACCCTTTAAACCCCTAAAAAAGATTAAAAACTCTTAAAAACCTTGAAACCCCAAAAAAACTCAAAAAACCCTACAACCCCTAAAAAAACTATAAAACCCCTAGAAAACCTTAAAAACACTTAAAATCCCAAAAAACCCAAAAATGCATAATAATCCAAAATAATCCCTAAAAATCCATAAAAATATTAAAACACATAAAAACCATAAAATATTATAACAAATCCTTAAAAACCTAAAAAAAATTAAACCCCATAGAACGTAAAAATTCTAACAACCCTAAAAACCTTAAAAACCCTAAAACCCATCAAATTCTCAAGAAACCCTAAAAACCATAAAAATCCCTAAAACCCCATAAAAATTCTTATAAATGTTTTAAAAACTGAAAACCATAAGAAAACCTTAGAAACCCCAAAAACAGTTAAAACCCCCTAAAACCATAAAAAAATGATAAGAACCCTAAAAACATAAAAACCCCTAAAGACCTTAAAAATCCTTAAAACTCCTAAAACACCTATGAACCCAATAAAAACTCTAAAACCGTTTAAACTCCAAAAAATGTTAAAAAAATCTAAGAAACCTTTAAAATCCTAAAAAACTAAAAAAACCACTAAAGACCAAAAAAACCATAAAAATCCTAAAACCCTAAAAACCCTAAACACCCTCAAAATCTCAAAAAAACAAAAAGGTGTGAACAATGAGTTATGAGTGCTGTGGTTTGGCCCTAGGAGTAGGTGCTGGTGTATCAATACGATTGATTGGTTGTGTGCTGCTGCTTTATAAAAAGGTGTGAAAGGCTTTGCTAGTTGTTAGGATCTATAGTGCTGGATTCTGTTTGATGCTGGGATGGGATGTGATGAAGCTATATGTTTGTGGAATGGGTGCTCGTGGTCCTGGGATATTGATTTTATCTATAGGTGTGGCATACTAGAAGTTGTTAGGATAATAGGTCCTCAATGATCGTATCTGAGATGCTGGAAGATGGATTCTTCTTTGTTGGGTATGGTTGAAAAAGTTGTTCTGACTGGTGTGGAGGTGCTGAAGGCTAGAGATAGTGAAGTGGGATGCCGATTGCTGCTTGGATGGGATGTGTTGAAGGTGATGTTATTTCATTTCTATTAGTTTCTTCTTGGCTAGGAGATGCTGGATATGCTTCTGTCTTTCTGCTTTTTATGGTTTTGTGTGTCTCTTGGGTTTTTTTGTCATTTGGGTCTTGTGGGGGTGTCCAGGGTTTTTGGGTGTGGGTTGATTGGCCCCACCTCTCCCTTGTCTGCTCTTCCTTTTTTTCTAATAAATTTTGGGGGGGGATACACTGACCCTCACATCTTCCTTTCCCTAAAATCCCTAAAATCCTCAAAACCCATAAAAATCCTAATAAATCCCTAGAAATCCCTAAAAAGATAAAACACTCTAAAAACCATGAAAACCATAAGAAAGCCCTAAAACCCGAAAAAAACATGAAGCCCCTAAACAATTAAGAAATTATAAAACCCCTAAATGTCCCTAAACTCTAAAAAATCCTAAAAACCCCTAAAAACCTATAAAAATAAAAATATCCTCTAAAAACTGAAAATAAAACCCTAAAAACCCAAAAAAAACAATGAACCCTAAAAACAAAAAAAATTCCAAAAAATACCTAACAACCCTAAAAAACCTAAAAATCCTAAAATATCCACAAAATCCATAAAAACATAAAAAATACTTAAAACCATAAAAATCAGTAAGAAAACCTTAAAAACCTAAAAATACTTAAAACCCCAAAAAACCTAAAAAATGATAAAAACCCTAAAACCCAAAAAACCCTAAGGACCCCAAAACCCCACAAAATCCCCAAATATCCAAAAAAAATATAAAAATGCATAAAAAACCGAAAAACCAATAATATTGTAAAAAATCCTAAAAACCTAGAAAACCATCAGAAAACCTTAAAACCTAAAAAAAACTGAAAACCTTAAAAACCCACAAAAACCCTAAAAAATTAATAAAATACCTAAAATGTGAAAAACCCTAAAAACCCTAAAAACCGTAATAAAAACTTTAAAAACTATAAAAACATAAAACCCCTAAAAACCTAAAAATGATAAAACTTTAAAAACCCTAAAAACCCTAGAAAACTATAAAAACCCACATAAACCCTTAATCCCTCAAAAAATGTAAAATTCCATGAAAATATCTAAAATTATCTCAAAAATAAAACGTCCTTAAAACCTTTAAAATCCATAATAAACACTTAAAAACCCTAAAAACACATAAGCCCCTAAAAACATAGAAAAGGATAATAACCCTAAAAGACCCTAAAAACCCTAAAACCCCTAAAAACCATAAAACCCCCAAAAAACCTTAAAATACAATAAAATCAACTAAAATCCATAAAAGGGAAAAAAACTCTAAAAACCATCCAATTCCAAAAAATATAAAAAAACCCTAAAAATGATTAAAAACTCTAAAAAACCCCCTAAAAACCATCAATTTTCCTAAAAAACATAAAACCTATAAAAATCATAAAAAAATCTCTAAAATCCATAAAAATGTAAAAAATCCAAAAAACATAAAAAACTATATGAATAATTAAAAAACATAGAACACTTAAAATCCCTAAAAATCTAAAATTAAGATAACCCCCCCCCCCCCAACATGAAAAAACCCTAAACCCCTCAAATTCCATAAAAACATAAAAATCTACAAAAATAATATAAATCCCTAAAAATCACTATACATAAAAATCCCCAAAACCTAGAAAATCATAATAAAACCTTGAAAATATGAAAACATTTAACACCCCTAAAAACATAAAAAGTGCTAAAACCCCTAAAAACCTATGCTTATACTTCTATCGCTGGTGGTGTTGTGTTGCTGGTGGTGAACTCTCTTAGAGAGAAGCCAATGGATGCTGGAAATTGTGTTGCTGGATGTTGGTTGCTACATAGCTGGGAGGTGCCCAAGGTGAGTGTCTGGTTATCTATGAGCTTTTTTGGGGTTGTGGTTTCTTGGCTTGGAGGTGATGATGTTGTTACTTATGGTGATGGTGCTGCTGGATGATGACTAGAATTTGGCTGAGAGATGCGGATGGTTACTTTTCTGATTTTTTGTTTTTCTTTCCTTTGTGTGCTTTTGGGGTTTTTTCTTTTGGGTTTTTGGGGTTGGGGCTGTTAAGGGTTTTTGGGTGTGGGTTGTTTGACCCCTACCCTCCATTGTCTTCTGTCACTCTTTTTTTTTCTCTAATAAATATGGGGTTTGGGAATTTCCTGACCCTCACACCTCTTCTTCCCAAAAAACCCAAAAATTCCTAAAATAACATAAAAACCATAAAACCCCTAAAACCCAAAAAACCCTAAAAACCCTAAAAACCCATAAAAACCCTAAAACCGCATAAAACCCTAAAAACTACTAAAAACTTTAAAAACCCTTTGAACCCCTAAAAAAATTAAAAAATATAAAACCCCATAGAGCCACTAAAAAATCAAAAAGACCATAAAAAACATAAAATGTATAAACCCAGAAAATACCTAAAAACACTAAAAAACATAAAAATCCTAAAAATTCCCTAAACTTACCTAAAATTGTAAAAACCAAGAAAAAATCCTAAGAAAACTTTAAAACCCAAAAATCACTTAACCCCCCCCCCCAAATATAAAAACTATGAAACGTCTAAAAACCATAAGTAACCTAAAACTCCATAAAAACCCTAAAAACAATAAAAAAATTCTAAAAAACCCTAAGAATTACGAAAAATGTAAAAACCCCTAAAACCCATGGAAATCACTAAAAAACCTTAAAAACCTAAAAACACTTAATACCCCTAAATACCAAATAATGCTAAAAATCATGAAAACCCCTAAAAACCCTAAAACCCCAAAATCCCTAAAACCCATAAAAATATTGAAAAATTCCTAAAAATCCCGGAAAGCATAAAAACGTAAAACCCCAAACCCCCCCCCCCCCAAAAAAAATTTAAAGCCTAAAAAAATTTAAAACCACAAAAAAACCTTAAACCCAAAAAAACTATAAAAACTCCAAAACCCCCCAAAACCCTAAAAATCCATAAAAACCCTAAATAATCTTAGAAAAGTACAAAATCGCATAAAATGTAAAAAAATACTAAAAATCATGAAAAATACTAAGGAAACCTTAAAACCTAAAAACACATTAAACCCTTAAAAGCCGAAGAAATGCTAAAAACACTAAAAAACCCTAAAAACCATAAAACTCTAAAACACTCAATGTCTCAAAAAAACCCAAAAAACCCTAAAACGCTTAAAAAGTACTAAAAATCCCTAAAAACAAAAAAAAAACTTAAAACCCTGACAACGCTTATGAAAATCCTAAAAAACTAAAAACACTTAAAACCCCTAAAAACCTGAAAACACGTAAAGCCCTAAAAACCTAAAAATGATAAATACACAAAAACTCTAAAAACCCCAAAAAAAACTAAAAATGCTGAAGAACCATAAAAATCCAAAAAAGAGCACTAAAAATCCCTAAAAAAGATAAAAAACCCCTCAAAACCCTAAAACCCCCTAAGTAAACATTAAAAAAAACAAAAACAATATGTATAATACCCATTAAAACATGAATAATGTAAAAAAACTAAA